>CM019752.1:31075249-31635249 GCA_009761765.1 Phenacoccus solenopsis
AATTTCCTAAAATATGAATAAAAATTCACTCAGCACAAAATCTTGAAAGAATGATAACTAAAAAGAGATTTTTTGAAAAATTTATTCGGTTATTAACAGAAATAATGATTGACTTTTGTTTATCATTAGAAATTTAACAAAATAAAAGAAAGAAAATTTTAAACCTCATTCCTATTGCTTATGAGAAATTTTGTTTTTTCAAAAGGGAATTTGGCGCTTTAGTTTTATGGGCTTCTATAGGACGCACCGTATTACTTCAGTTATGGTCATTTATGAATTTACAAAGCTGAGGTATTGGCTCTAGGCCCCAAGTTAGCCGACTATACGCAGGCTTCGAGAAACATGTAATCTGAACAGCGACTGCATTATGTCTATACAGTTTGATAATATATGCCGAATTTTACTGTATTAACGAATTTTCATATTTTTTTTTTGTTCACTAATAATTTGCCGAAATATTTTAAATTACCGATTTGCCGAATTTTTCGACTACGTTGACAGTCTGGGTGGGTGAAACACCCCCCCCCCCCAGTTTGTCTCTGCTCTTAAGTATTATAGGAGTCAACTCCACCCAACTCCTGGCACAAGCGACCGTTCATAGAACAATTAGAAATATATAGTTTACAATAAAACGACCAATCCATAGAAAACTTATAAGCGAAGAACGTAACTTTCGATTTAGGAAGAATTTAATTTCAGCCTATGCGAATTTAACCAAGAGTTAATTTCCAGAATATCCGCATTTGACTTTAATTTTAGGTCACTCTCGAGATACTCAGAGCAAATCAAGGCCATATAATCAGTAAAGGAATAAATTCCATTGCTCAGGCGGAGCCAAGGGTGGTTATTGACGTAAATGAGAGAGAGAACAGGCCCTAAAACACTGCCTCGAGGCACACCTGAGTGCACATCCATAACCGAACCAAGAGTATTACCAATTTTAACTATAGTGTTCTACCACTCAAAAAAGACTGAAACCAATCAAGCATAAAGCCCCTAAAGCCAGCATTAAATATTTTCCTTGAAAGTATATTATGCCTAACTGTATCAGAGACCTTACTTATATCTAAGTAAACCGCTGCCACTCTCTTACCAGCCTCTAAACCTTCGACTATTTGGAAAATATAATATGATAATGCCAACTCAGTAGAACGACCGTCCAGAAATCCATACTGCCTCTCTGAGAAGAACCCCGCACCTCCGAGAAACTCAAGCATACGCCTCTTAATGAGGTACCCAAGTATTACTAAAAGGTGAGAGGAGCGAAATTGGACGATAGTTTTCAATGGACAACTCCGAGCCATCCTTAAAAACAGAAACGGCAGTAGCACTCTTTAGAAACATTGGCATTGGACCCCGATGAATAGTGATATTGAAAGCCTTAGCCAAAGGCCCCGCTAACACGTGGATAACTGGTTTGAGCATGGCCAAAACATACCATCCACCCCACAACTCCAGCCACTATTAATGCTCTTCATAATAGAAATAATCTCCCGTGGCTTAATGTCTGAAGAATCATAATAATAATAAATAAATATTATAAAATGTTAATCAAATTAAACGAAAATAATCAGGATCGTGAATTCTATCATACATCATTCCATCTCAGTCGCTTCACCTTTCTGGCTCTGATTGCTATTACTTGAAAATTACTAGTGAAAAATAGTTAATATTCACGACTGAAATTTAGTGTATTTTTTTTTTTTTTTGGTAATAATTTGAATGAGACCTGAAGATGCCGACAAGTACGGCGAAACGTCGTTTTTAGTTTATGAATATTAGTATATTTTTATAAAAAATTTTTAACGAGTTTGGTGTTTGTATTTTTGAAAAAGTTTTTCTAATTAAATTTTGCTGGCTCGTTTCGGACACAATTGTTTTTTTTTCTTAGAATTTGCAAATATTGAGATATAAATTAATTGAAATATTAACGCAATTTGGAAGGTAATAAGGAATTGATATAAATAGTCCTAGAAAATCAATATTATGAAATGATATGTATACGAAAACTATAAATGTATGAAATCTATTTAGATATGTGAAAGCTGTATGTATGAAATCGATTTAAATATAATAATGAAAAATACGTATATGAATCGATTTATATATATGAAAACTATGTACAATATCAATGTTAATCATTCAATTTCGTTGATGAATTAGGTAACTCACTGAGATATTGATTTCCTCCTCCAAGGGCGTGCTCACCGTGTAACGACTCAGGATAATATCCTGGGGCCCCAAGGAGTGGGCCCCTTTGGAGTGGGGCCTCTTTTAGTATGACAAGACGTGTAATTAAGTCATATAATTCGGTAGAAATAAAAGTTAGAAAATAGTAAAGAAACTTCAGCAAATTTATCTTCAACACCTAATTAATTCAATTCATCTTAACTGCTTATATTTAATGTTGATAGTAGGTCTAGGTACCCAATTATATCGCCATATCGGGAAATTTTACTTAATTTATCTTCATGCATAAATTTCTAAAAAATTATGAGCTATTTTTTTTCTTTTGGCAATTTGGACATAATCTCTAAAGTTGAGTGAAAATCAATGTTATACCTATAAAAATTAAAAAATTAAAAATTTTATAAATCTCTATATCAAAATTTTTTGCTTCTTTGTATAGGTTTCCAATCCACTCAAAAAAAGTTGAAAATTATAACGAGGGGGGCCTACCGACTCTCGGGGCCTTATCGAGATATTTATCCTGGGGCCCCCGAATGGCTGAGCACGCCCCTGTGACCTCCTCGCACCTTTTTGTGTCCATGTCAGTTTTCTCTTCGACAGTGGCGTAGCGAGGGAGGGGCGAGATGGTGCACTTGCACAGGGCCCCGCGCTTCGAGGGGCCCCGCGCTTTATGTAAAAAAAAATTTGTTTAATGCACATCATATGAATTTTTGAAAAATATTACAAAAAAAAAACGGGGGAGAAAGGTAGAACGCGTTGTTCGTTTTTATTAATCAAAATACTGGAGTCATACTGTTCGAACTGCTCCTTTTCTTGTTGGTTAGTGTTTATTCCTTTGACTACCAACCAAAGTAATGTAAATTTTTCCTTGAAATTTCTCATTCAGAGTAATTTAAAAGATATTTATCCTAATGTATGTACAATTCCTATTACCGAAGCCTCGTGTGAAAGGAGCTTTTCTGTTTTAAAATTAATCAAAAATTATCTGCGTTCAACCATGACTCAACAGCGGCTGTCTTCATTGGCGCTACTTTCCATAGAACAAAAACTAGCTGCAGCTCTAGATTATAATGATATAATTACTAGTCTGAGTGAAAAAAAAGCCAGAAAAAAGTTTTGAATTCTGATTTCTGATTTCTCTGAAGGTATGTTTTTGTTTTACTTAGTAGGTAGCTAAGTATTTACCCGAGAAAAAAGTTTAGATCAAATTTGATCAATTTATCATTAAATTTGATCAAATTTGATCAAAAATCAGATCAGATTTTATCTACTTATATAAAACTTTATCAGATTTGATCTAACTTGTTTATGTAATTAGCTGTGCATTGATAAAATTAGATAAACCTTGATCAAATTCGATTAACTCATTTTACTAAATTACATATAGTTTTATCCAATTAGATCAAATCGCTTATCACTCGATAAAACTGTTTGATATAAGTATGCATAACTTGATAAAAAAAGATAAATTCGATCTAACTCTTTGATCAAATTATACCTAACTTCATCTTATTTGGTTAACTTGTATCAAAAACATTATTTTTAATTTTTTATAATGTATGATTTGATCTAATTGGATATTACTATATGTAATTTAATAAAATGAGTTGATCGAATTTGATCAAGCTTTATCTAATTTTATCAATGCACAGCTAATTATGGAAGCAAGTTAGATCAAATCTGGTAAAGTTTTATATAAGTAGATAAAATCTGATTTGATTTTTGATCAAATTTTATCAAATTTTTTTCTTGGAAATATATAGAACATTTTCAAAATGATGAAAAATACTTAGATCAGACCCGTGCAATATGTGTCGACAGCATACACATTGTACTTGATCAAAAAGTCATTTTTTAACATCATTTTTGCCCTTTTAAAAATTATTCTATACTGGATTTTTTCTAAGTCCAAATTTAATCAATAATGCATGTATATGAATACTTGAAATACGCCTTCCTCCTCAAGGAAGCGTGATGATGTAGTGGTAAGGTTGTAGCTACTACACGCAGAGGTAAAGCGTTTGAGTCCCCTCAAAGACTTGAAATTTTATAATTTTTTTCGTGTCAAATTTTTTAAATTTATCCCAACGCATTGAGGAAAACTTATTTTGCGCGTGAAAAAAGCTGAAAAGCACAACTTTATAAAGTTATAATAAGAATTGGAATATTTGTATATGATGTTATATAAATATATCAAATTTGATCGAAGTTGATACAATTTGATAAAATTTGATAGAGACAAATTCTTGATCAAATTGCATCTTTATTTTGTATCAAATTTTATCAAAACTTTTTTCTCGGCTACTTACTTTTTACTTTTGAAAAATAAAAGTTGTAAACTTTTTCTGATGATTTTATGTCAATATTTGAGTGAAATGATATGTTTCTCATAATCTGATGCACAAGTCAGTTGCATTAAAACCAATTAGTTAACCAAATTTTTTAGAAAGTATAATCAAGAAAAAAAATTGGTTTTAGTATTGAAACGATTTTCTTTTTCCTAAAAATGGGTATTCAGGCATGGGAAACCTGCACATCAATTATACACCTTACTTTTTTTTTTTTTTTAAATTACACATTTAAATGAGGGCCCTGCAAAAACTTTGCACCGGGCCCCGCAAAAGCTAGCTACGCCACTGCTCTTCGATGTTCTTAGTTAGCTATGGAACTTTTAATAATTGTGGAAAATTGGTTCTTTGTTTTGTTTCTTTTTTAATTCGGGCTTGTCTAATTTTAATCAGCACGCTGAGTATAATTTTAGCGGCTGTATATTGTAAATTGGTTTAGTTCATATAGGTAATAGATTGCTCGTTTTCAGGTTAAAATATGGTTTCAAAATCGCCGAACTAAGTGGAAAAAATACGATACCGTTAATCAGGCCGATTCGAGCGCCGATAAGGTAGTCAAATCGGAATCCGGTAACGTCAAGAAATCCGGATTCGGTAGCAGCGGCGACGATCATTCGTCTATGGACGGCTCCGAGTGCTATTTCAGCGATAACTCCAAACCCGGAAGATCAAGGTCTCCTGATTCAGTACGTATGGACGATTCACCATCGCCTGTGTCCACGACGACTACACCTTTAGACGTTCCTAACGCCACCCATGGTCGGTCCAATTCAACCTTTTCCGCTAGTCCGCCAGTTAATTCTTCCATGTTACCTAGTCCTAGCTAACCTTCTGCCTTGGATGGTTTTGATCTCAATGTTTTTTTACGGTGTATTTTAATTTTACGCATTTTTTTTTTGTTTGTGTGTTTTCTTGTACTCTCTTTTATTCGATATACGCAACGAAATTATGTAGTCTCTTATAACCATTTCCCAACTTTATTTTTCGTATTATTTGTTCACGCATATAGAGGCGAAATGTAATTGCCTTAATTAGTGATACGATGTGTAAAATAAGATTCGCATTTTAGCCTCGTAAACCACGTATCTTTCATGTGTTTATCATTTCATGTTTTCTTTCCCTTTTATAGTTGGTCGATTTTTTTTTTCTTTTCTTTTTTATAATTTCTATTTTCGTACGAAGGTTTTGAAATGTATTCATATGCTTGAGATTTAATATCCGTAGCTTTCCCTCGTCACGCGTAGACGCCGATGATAAATTTTCTATTCGTGAAAACCGTGTAATCCGATTTGGCGATTTTGCTCTCGTAGCCGCGCTCGCTTCGTGGAAATAGTTGTTTAAAAATAGCGATAGCAATTCCTAACAGGCCTTTGCGAGTTTGTTGAAGTTTCGACTTCGCAGTTTGGTGGGATTTTTCATTCAGTTTATTAGGTTTGTTTGACATTTTGACAAGTTTTTACATAATGTTGGGTCTTTTTTTCGTGCGCGTGTTTGGTATAGGGGCTTGACTTCTTGGTGGTGTTAGGAGTGAGATGATCGAAAAAAATTTTGTAATTTTTTCTAATGTTTACGAGTTGGCTTGTTTGACAGAATTATGTAAGGGTTGAGATATTGATTTCTTTTTTAATCGACAGAATAGTTTTACATGCTTATTGTCTACTTCCTGTGGGTTGAAATGTGTTTTATAAGAACAATGCACGAGTTGCAAGTTGAAACGTCTCGCATCTCCAACTCACAATGGGTCAATAAGAGATGAAAACTCTTTGCCTCTTGAAATGTTAAAATTTGCTCGCTACTTAATATGCTGGTCGTAGAGACATTGGTTCTTTCGACAAAGATGTTCTCATTGGTGAAAATTATACGTGTTTCCACCCTCACATATGGTCATTGATCATAGAAATATCAGCCCCATGAAAGGTGTGAAATGAACGATATGAATTATAGTACTGTCGATTATTAAAAAAATAATCGATTAATCGATTATTTAAAAATTAATCGATTTGATTATTAATCGAAAATTGACCAATTCTTTAATCGATTAAAATATTTGACGATTTTAATAGATTGAAATACTCGACGATTTTAAACGATTAAAATATTTGACGGTTTCAATTGATCGACGCTTTTAAACAGCAATCGAAGTCTTTACAACACTTTCATTTGAATGAAATATTGAAATAAACAAAAGTAAAATTTCTATTTGATTGAAGTAATGAAATAAACAAAAGTAATATTCTTTATTTTGAATTTTGGAATAAAAATATAAGTTTTTTGGCTTTGATAGGGGATACACATACTCGTTTCGATGAAATTATGTTCCCAGCAGAGGAGAACATTCTCTCTGACGGAACTCTTGTTGCTGGTTGTTATGTGATAGTTGATATTTAATCAATTTAATGATTGATACAACTAGTTCAAAAAAATGGCTAAGTATATCTTTAACATATGTAGATCTTAACTTCTATATGATTGAAAATTTGAAATTATTCAGGTCCAAAAATAAGTGTGGTCATGAGATCTTTACAGTAATCAATTACAGCTTGCAAGTTCATGTTCATCAATTTCGACAATTAAATGATTATATGCATTAATCACGATTAATTCAAACAGGCGATTATTTTAGACGATTAATGATTTAAATGTGGATCGATTAATCGACAATTTGGTTAATCGAATAATCGATTACAAATGTTTAGTCGAATAATTTAAAATTTTAATCGATTAATCGATTAAAATCGACAGCACTAATATGAAAAGTATACGTTCGATATCTTATCAGTAGAAAAATGATAAAATAAAGAAACTTTTTCCTTCAAGTTCTCCACGATTATTGCATGCATTTGAATGATTTTTGTAGTATTGTTCTTTGAAGTTCTTTTTTTTTGCGAGTGCTGTTGAAATAATTGGAAATTGAAGTTATAAATAAAAAAATTTTACATTTGAATTTTCTTTGCGTCTTACAGTCTCACCTTCCCCCACCCCTCCCAATGAAATAGCGAAATTTTAATATCTCAAAAAATTTTCAGAAGTATCTCCCTAATATCATGAAGAAATTTTCTAGTAGTCTAATTCTCGTATGATTCCTTAACGAAGGCTACCTCCACCTAAGAATAAGTTTTAGGCGTTTATCTCAGCTAATATGACATGAACAAGAAAAGTAAAGAGGAACAAAATTGATATACCTTTAGTTCCGAACAAAAAAAAAGTTCGGTTCATTTTTCCAGTCAAATGCTACTGAAAGCCTAAAACTCGCCCAATGTAATAAACAAGGTTGGTTTCAACCTTTGGGTGTACTGTATCAAAAAAATGAATATAAATTTTTTTATTGGAAATTAAAAACTAATTATTATCGCATATTTACGCGGAAAAATACAATATTGATGACAAGAATTGCCTCGATATGTATATAAAGGATGAATCAGAAAAATTTTTCTGCATCTAGGTGTATCGCTTATAATAGTACATTATTGAACTAGGGAGATAAAATGATTTTCGACGAATTTTGAGGTTTATTGCCCGAGTGAAGCGAGGGAAATAACTCAAAATTGTTGAAAATCACTTCATCTTCCTTATTGAATAATATATTTTACGTAATCGTGGGAGATAAATGAGCATTTGAACCATCGAAATGGGCATAAAGTTACTTTATCTCCCTCAGTTACGTAAAAAATGAATAATTGAACGATTCTTAAAGCTGTAAAAAAATAATTTCTCGCATGACCATTTTCTTCGTAAACGTCATATGTACCGAAATAAGTGGAAAAAACTTGGAAAAAATGAACGTGTCGGAGTATATGTGAAAAATTAGTTGATTTCAACTTTTTTGGTCTTGAGAAGCATTTTACTAGAAAAATGAGTAGAATCTGTTTTGTTTGAAAACGAAAATAGATTGATTTTGTTTTTATTCTTTTTTTCCTGTTAATGTCGTTTCAGTTGAGATGAATGCAAAAACCCCATTTTGGAAAGGTGTCAGCATTGTAAACAATGTCAACATCTCTTGGAAGTCATATGAAAGTTTGACTGCATGAAAATTTTAGTATGTTATTTAATAGTACTAGTGGTAATAACAATCTCCCAAAAACTAAATGGAGGGTAATTTTTGACGATTAATAACGTTCAATTTACATTTTTTGTGAGGGCTGGCACCTAATTAACGATGGGTGACATTGAGGAAATTATATGATTCTCATCTTTGAATATCACTTTATCAAAAAAACAGATGTCTCTATGGCTACCATGAAGTACTCACAAGTCCAAGTTTTGACTTTAGACCATATATAGAGCTTTCGGAAGTTTATTTTTCATGCATTTTCAGATACTTTATCAAAATTGCGTTAGATCTAAATTTTTTTATCAAATGAAAATTGTTTTTTAAATACTTGAATACCACGTTCTTGGGTACTGCCTTTCAAATGGGCCGAAGTTTCTTCAATAATTATTTTGTTTAGAGAAAAAAATACATATTTTATATTACTGATTAATGTTGAAGCGGCGTTCGAGAGCACTATTAGGAGTCCATTCAATGTATCTAAAACTAATTTCATAGAATGCCTCAGAATACAGCATTTCTGTAATTGTAGAGGATTTATATGGAGTTCATTTTTGGTTTGATTCTGTACCGTTTTGTAATACGTATTTTCATCGTGAATTCAAAATTTATTTCATAATTTTTTTATGTAGAGAAGCTGACAAACAGTTTTATCATTATGTTGAACTAGAATATGTTGTGAACTGAAATCAATCAAAGCATTTGCGTCACTAGTTTTCTGAAAATAATTTCAGATGTAATTTCATTTTCTTTTATTATCTAGGATTGTAAACATGTTAAACATAATTAATTCTACGTATCTTTCATACTTGTTCGTCATTTCTGTTGCTTTTTTCGTTTTTTCTTTCTTTTGTATTTACTCGTAAGTTTTTAATACGAAATAAATGTTGCATTTCTTTACATCTTTTAATTTTTCATTTTATTTTAGTTTTTGGTGGAAAAAATCAGTATAAAGATAAAGCCTCATAAGCAGTTTTAGGGGGAAGTGTCTAACCCCTCAAGAGCTTTTTTTAGATGTTTTTTAATTAAAAATGTAACGAGCGGAAATAAAAAATTACCATCTTTTCCACTTGACTTTATGGAACTGAACCCTCTTCCCCTCAGCAGCGATCCTAATACCGGCGCTGCAAAGCCTTTTGTTGTTGCTGATGTATGGTGACCAAGTGAAAAGTATTGAACTAGTATTGTATTATTATGACTACGAGTTTAATGTGATTCTAATAGAATAATTTATACCTTTCACCTTCACCACATTTTCTGAACAGTAACTCCTTCTCTCGTAACCTCATGTACAAAGGTGGACTTGGCATACAGCATGCTTCTCATCGCTAGTAATCATATAAATGCATATTCATCACATCTGAGCTATTTGAGGCTCCTTAAACCTTCTTTAAAGTTTAACCATTCTCTATTTTGGTTAAAGGATAAATTGATAATAAATTTGAATATTATGGTATAACGAAAAATCGTCTCGAATATTGCATCAGATCTTAACTGACAGATTGGCGACTGTATAATTAGATGGCCTTTTAAAATAACCAGATGGCTCACTAACACAACCTCACAACAAACTAGCACAAAGACACCATCTCACGTCAACTACTATCATAAACACACTAACGCAAATATCTTATTACCACAAACACACCAATGCAGATATTTTACCAACACAAGCACACAACTTTAAATGTGTTACTACCACTGACACACACACACACAATATTTTACTATATAACCTAATGCCGCCTTAAGGCTTCTGTTCAGTTTTTACTAAGCAGCCAATTGTACATCACTTGATGTTGAAGTTTTGTTCGCTTTATAATATTGTGTTTTAATAAAAGGTATCATATGTATTAGAAGTATTTTGAGTTTTATTTAATTCAACCAGTCTCATCATAGTATTTTATTTTATTCTAGCTTAAATTATAATACGCAGTTATTATTACTGCGCGATCTACCATTCATATAATACCACCGAGTGTTTCCAATTCCATGGATATAGCAGCCATATGTGCTTTTGCTCCATCTTGCTGAAACCAAGCAAAGCGTTCCTCTACTTCCAATAAAGCCACAAATTGTGTGATGATTTCTGTTTCGTCGAAAAACAGCGGGTCAACGACGCGCCGAGGTGAAACCGCGCACCAAATACCAATTTTTAAGGGATGGAGAGAAGTTTCTTCGAATACGTGAGGATTGGTGGTTGACCAAATCCGATAGTTTTGTGAATTTATGTAACCAGAAAGGTAGAACCATGCTTTATCAGTAAAGAAGATCGGTGGTAAATTATCTACACAGTCAGCAACAGTAGTTTTAAACCAGTGGCAAAATTCATTTCTGCTACTGATTCATTAACAAACTGATTGAGGTTTTGTGCAGTTTTACATTCACAAGAAAAATCTCGACAAGTTACCTATTAGAAATACTCTTTCATGATTATAGCATCAGCGTTATGAATGATTGCAGCCACAATTTGCTTGTTGCTCGAGTCATTTTTCCATCCATTCACCAAAGTACGACAATCTTTGTTGCAAAACTTTTCCTTGACATCATTAATGCTTTGATTTTACGCATTTGTGAGTAAACTATCCTAATAATGCTCTTTTAGTAGGAAGGTAAGGGAGTGGCGCAGGACAAATTATCTTAATCATTGCGTGAAAATGTTTAGAATCGATCATTGAGAACAGAATATTACGGTTAATAAAAAATTGCAGCAATTTTTTTCGAAATTTCTTGAGCTTGGGAAGTGTTAAGGTATCAAAAAATGGTTTAATTATTTGCTGTTTCCATTTATTACTATATGAAGATGATTCTATTCTTGATGTATTAGTAAGGTCTAAGCTTCTGCTAGAAGGAGGTGTGTTACTTTTTGAGCTCAAACCTAAGGTAGATATAGTCAGCTAAGAGCGAAAAGGTTCCTCGTGATGTTATTTTTCATTTTGAGATATTGGTATCGTTGCGAAGGTTATTTTGAGCTCTTCAGTGCAGCACTGCTTTTCATCGCCAAATGATTATAAACATCCAAAATCCTAAAAAATAATGAAGTGTCTCTTTTCCCATCTTCAGTTTAATCAGTGCCAAAAGATTCCTCATTTGGCTTTTTGCGTTTGCCAAGTTGGTAACACTGAACCTGAAAAATTAAAATATCAAATGTTATAGAGTATTTATAATGACTGGTCTATGTTCTAATTGGTCATATGTTACGCGCGTAATGACCAATCATAACGCTAGAATGTGATGAAATGTAGGTAGTTTCATTTCTACCTTCCTAAATAATATCGTTCACTTTTCAGTGAACGACTAAAATTCGTTTGTGATTTGAATCATCAGCTGATTTGTGTTTTTATTTTACGAGTTAGTCGAGGTAAATTTACCACATTCCAACTTGCTGACTGGTTGGTACAGGCGTGACGTATGACCAATTAGAACGTAGACCAGTCATTATAAATACTCTATTAGCCAACATTAAAACTCGAAAGTAATGATAGAAAAAAGTAGATGAAATTTTAATTTTGTTCTTCTATAAATTTTTCATACTCACGTGAGGAATCTTTTCGCTCTTTGCCGGCAATATAGATGTTGTCGATGACCTCGAGAGGAATAAAAAATTTAAAATTTTTTTTGTGGTTGATGTATATGTATTACTGTAAGTACATAGAATATGAACTGTTCACACCTAATAGTGTAATATCTTCTTCAACAGCAACGATATCGATATAGTCTAGTACCATTGAGTCATTCAACTAAAAAAAAGTAAAAATATTACAAAAATAATATATTGTGTCTAACTGATTTCAACACCTCCAAGCGCCAAATTCTCTTCATCCATAAAAAATATTTGTTATTTCATTTCTTTTTACAGGATTAAAAAAATTAACACATAAATAATTGTTTCTCTATGATTTCAATACATAATTTATAAGATTATAAATGTTTAAACGTTCAACGTTTCATTCCAGTTACTTTTGCAACTTTGATTTTGGAAGAAATGAATTTAAATCAATCAAATAACCAGTAAAGAATTATTCAACTCGATTATTCATTATACCATAATGAAGTTAAACAAAATAAAATAGATGGTATTTTCTTTCATGAAAGGGAATTTTGCGCTTGGATGTGTTAAAATCAGTTAGACACAGTGTATAGGAGCTTATAGGCTATGTAAAACTGAAGTGTTAAACTCTATATGTCACATTAATATTTTCATCAATTTCGAGTATTGCTAGATGCCGAGTAGGCTGAGCTTTCTAAGTAGGCAACTTCAAAACATGATAAAATAATATACATTGTACATTTTCGCAAGCTAACTTCTTGTTTCTTCTCCTTAATGTATCTCTCACTTTCGACTTCATTGGAACAACGTCCTCTTCCAGTGAATCCCTTATCCACTTCTGGCGACGGATCTGGGTCTACAATGCATTAGAGTTGATTTGATGGAGAAACATTAAACAATTTTCATGAAATTCATGAGTGATGGTGTAATGGAGAAAGAAATAATGTAGAGGCAGACTCTACGTATAATTTCCTACAGTGCTTCTATTTAGAAACAACGAGGTGAAGATTATTTATTTTTTCAACATGTTTACCATCAGGTAACTAGATTTTAAAACTTTGAGTCGAATGAAAAAGTTTCATTTGAGATAAATTTCGACAAAATAATTATAAATATTCTATGAGAAAAATTTTTCTTTATTGACTATACCATTCTAAGTTTCTACAATTTGTTTTTCGTGTAAGTGTTCTCACTTTGGAGATTTTTATACAGATTAACAGCGAAAGCTCGACAAGCAATGACGCGAATCAGAAACATGAACAGGAAGGGAAAACTTGGTGATGATTTCAGATTGACGTTTTAATTATAAATACGATATTTTCATAACGTAGAGGAGGGTGACAGCAAAAGTACGAAATTAAAAAAAAAATACAAAATCGATAGTTAATTTTCATAACACGAAGGGAGTCGTGGTACGGAATTTAAACGGACTATGCACGAGGCAACGGTTGGTTTGTCAAGAACACTTATAAGCGAACATTTACAATTTCACAGCATAGTATGGCGATGAGCGGAAAAGAATGGGAGTTGAGCGTATCATTGATGGTTGATTAATTAAATGAGAAAGCTCGGCTACATTAAGCGAATTCACCAAACGTTGTAATTAACATAGTACACGCCAAATGGTAATGGAATAGCAAACGTTTGATAGATTTGATTCCCTGTACGATGCAATGATATTAAAACGAACGGACGAATTTGTCTGTGTGTGTGGCTTATTCTAGTAATGTCTCTAGGGAGCCTTGGAGCTTTCATATGAAACCCTATGTTTGGCCAAGTACTTTACATAGGTTGAAATTTTCTTTTGACGACATTTGGTGAATATAACGAGAGGTTTCTTTGTTTTTTATGTAAGGCGGCGAGTTTTTATGATTGATTGAACTTTATATACGGATGGTTATTCAAACAATGCGGCGCGAGTACTTTTTACGAGCTTAATTGCTTATATTAAAGTGTACGTTGTGCCGTAAAGTGTGTAATAGATTGTAAATAGAGAGTAAGATGTGTGCATTTTTTGGCAGCAGTTAAAACAACCGTCGATTTAATTATACACTTTTTGGAAACGATAAACGATGGTGGAGATTTTTTTTCGCTCTTTACATTGAGATGCCGATATAGCTTACTTTTATCTTTGAACGAGATAATAGTCGATAAAAAATACGTTATTGTCAACTATTTCAATAAAAACGAAAATGTTTAGAACGTGTTAACTAGAGGAGATAATTTATATATTATTCATTCTTTATAATGGTGCCAATTTTTTGGCATTTAGTAACCACCTTTCTGACAGTAGTCGTAAATTATAATATGTAATCGACGCATTAAAGAAAAAGGAAAGTTCATTATTCGTCGATGATTCTGTGAGCATGAAACCAAAATACTTATCATCGATGTAAGATTTGTCTCACTTAAGAATTTTTCATTAGCATACTACGTATCGAATGAACATTGAAATAACACTAGATAAAGTACCTATAGAAATCGAACTCGATAATTAAAAATTATTTAATCTCTCAATAAAATTTGCAAAACTCTATATCAACTGATACGTATTTGGTCGGTTGAGGCATATAAATAATATGGAAAAGATAAGATCTTATCAAAGATGAAAGATGCTTAATGATTAGAGAGAAGTTACGATGTAATATTAACTTTTCCTTTACCCATTAGAAAAAGATTTCATTATGTTAAGAATTTTTTTTTCTGGCCATTTTCTTTTTTTCATAGTTATAACTTATAAACTTTATTGATCAACTTGATTTACGCTTTTTGAACGCATTAACGAGCACAAAGAGAAGTCGTTTTTATACGATATGAAGTTAGTTTGGAAAAGCGCGTGTTGTCATGTCAGTGCTTCCAACCACTTTGTTTCCTCTTGGGAGATCACGCACAGTCAACTTGGTCCGTCTTTGTGAAATATGGTTTTGTAAGGGCGTGCATGAGGATATTGTAATATTTTAACAGCTATAATGTCGCAATTATGAACTTCATTATTCGTATATCTTAACTTTTTGGTTTACTCGAAAAGTCTTCAGTTTTAATGGGCTATAATTTTTAAATACACTTTTTTTTTTATTGATTTCACCAATTTTTCGGTGCTAATTTCTGGTTTGTTTTATTTCTCAAAGTTAATCGTCTTTGTTTTAAATAATTTAAGATTTTACTGATTTTCAGGTATCATTTTCTAATTTATTTCATTTTGCCGAGTTTCTTATGATTATTTTATATTTTTTTATTTCAGTTCTGATTGTAAATTGAGTAAAAGTGTTTAGGTCAATTAAATGCTTCGAACGATGAAATTTATAGAATTTTTTTTAAATTTGCTATTTTCTTTGATATGAAGAATGGAGATGATCTTTCGAAATTTCGATTGATAGCTTTTTAGTTAATACAGTGTATTTGAGGAGCAAATGAAAATAATGAAATGAATCAGGAAGGGGGTAAAAGGCTGAATATAATTTATCTATATTATGTTGGAAGCATATGTTTATTGCCTACTTATGCAAGGCTTTGCAAAGTTTAGAAGGAAGAAACATAAAAAATGATTTTAATTTGGATTTCCTTCTCTCAGCATTTCCTGTAGGTGGGCAAATGAAAATTATTTTTTGTTCTCAAATGGAAGAAAATATTTTCACGAGTTTGCTAAGATCTATACCTAATGTAACAATTCAGTGGTCAGTAGTGGAGGAGTCATCAAAAACATTGGTTTCCGAACGCTTCCTTATCATCATCACTAATATTTTTTTATTTTAACATTTTTTATTTCGATGCCTATGTTAGCATGAATTGGGTACCCAACTACCTGGCGCATGTTATAGGGAACACTTAATATGGTATTTTGAAACGTTATTCTAGAAAATGTAATTTGTACGTCTTTTTCAATATTACCCTGCCCACCCCCTTTCATCTTGCATACGTATCATTGTTTAATCAATGATAATTACATCGTACACTTTATGTTCTAATGCAACCAACGAATTGCTATAGTTGATAAATCGTGAGATAACAATTTTTCAATGCATAGCAGTAAGTACAACGATTGTCAATTTTTCACCTTTTTAATTCACCTGTTTTTTTTTTATTTCAGTACTTGAGCAAGCATGGGGGTGGATGCCTGTGACATGTTGTAAATAATGTACTCTAATTTATTTATAGTAATTTTTATAAAAGCGATACTCATTATTAAGGCATTTAAAAAAAATTATTGATAATAAACTTAGAAATCAGGCAATTTTTCACTTTTTTTTTTTGTTTATTTAATATTTCCCCTCTTAGGCTCTTACCCCTTTTACATTTACCACTTTTTACCCAATAATACTATGCATAATTTGCCCTAACTGTTGACACAAATAGCTATTACAGCCTACCTGATTAGGGAAGGGGGGTTGGGGCGGGTGGAATTCTCAACTCTTTGCGTTTCAAACCATTTGTAATCATCTAGTAACTGTTGAACTTTATGGTATTATACATATATTTTTCCCTCTCGCACAACAACGGTGAGTAGGTGAAAATTGCTCAAAATTCTGCAAAAGACACTTCTTAAAAATGCAAAAAGGGCACTTTTTTGTTTTTTCGACTCATCCCAAAATGACGGATCATTCAAATTTTGAGGTGGGCTGGATGGAGGGTAAATAACTCAAAATTTTCGTTTTTAATTTCATATGAAAGAGTGTGTCTCAGAGACCAACATAACCAAATTTTAGCTTCCTAAGTGCATTTGGAGGGGAGTTAGAGCAGAAAACACTTTTTTGAGGAAGTTTTGGTTAATGAAATTTCTTGAAACTTCCATATCTCGTCACTAAATCGAACTAGAAAAGTCAAACTTTGTGTGTGAGGTTAGTTGGTGACCAGAATATGATCTCTTGAATTTTAGTCAAAATGGATCCAAAATGGTGGAATATTAAAATTTGAGTAGAGCTTAAGGAACCTCAAATTTGTAAAAATTTAATTAATGTGAACTCATATCGAAAAAAATCAAAAAATGAATATTGAGAATAAGATGTATGTTATATCCAAAATTCACCTTTATACGTCATGACGATGGAGAGGAGGAGAGGTTAATAACCCCAAAATGTGGTGGCTGGTGAAGTATACGATTGCCCGAAAATTTTTCGCCATCATATCATACGATAAAATAAGCTCAAATGACTAACCTATTCTGATTTCAAAAGTTTTTTAGCGGAAATTACCATAAGAGTATGCATAGGGTTAGTTGATGATAAAAATATGAACTCTTCAATTTGGGTTAAAATGGCCCCAAAACGGCGATCGTTAAAATTTGAGGACATCTTGAGAAGCCTTAAGTATTGCATGGCAAGAAATACATTTGTTCTAAATTTAACTTTTTAAGTGATTTTGGAAGGAATAGCGTAGGGAATTATTTAATTTTTTTCCGGTATGAAAGAGACAAAATACAAGTAATCTGTCAAAAAAATCATTTATTTAAAAAAATATGCATCTTTTTCAATACGTTTGATATAATTCGAGTTTTTCAACCTTTGAGTTTATTAAAGGAATAATGAATATTGACCTGGAGTACTGAAAATTTTTTTGACCATAGTGTTGGGTCCTTTTCAAATCCACCCTAATAAGTACTTTATTACTATTATTGTTTGTTTATCATCATAAATGTTGGTAGGCCTAAAATAGAGTAAAATAAACCCATATTCGTTGCAAATCTCGAATATGACGTTTTGTTCGAATTGTAATCTATTATAGATTTATAGCTGCGTCAAAGTTTTACCAACACTGAACTTCCGAACGACGTCGTATCCCCAGTTCATAAATAAAAGAATAAAAGTTAAAACTAAACGGACGCGCGTCGTTTAACGTGAGATATCAAATGAAACGAACGGTCGCTTCGACGATTATAGACGAAAGTTTCGACGAAAAGCTCCTATCAAATGGACTTTAAACTGTAATTCACAATGTCCAACAAGTTGAAAAGCGAAAGTTGCTTCAAACTATCATATCTTGAAGTTCGAACTTAGAGGGTCTGGAAAAGTGTTCAATTTCTAATGTATAAGTATAGATAGTTGATGGCTATGTGACCAGCTTGTTTATATTTAATTTTGGCGAGTATTTATTTTTATGTGGATGTGACATTACAATAAAAAGCATATCTGTGCGAATATGAACGCAAATAAAATATTGCAAGATGTTCATCGAAAATTAATCTAAATTCAAAACTTGTTTCAAAATCAAGAAGTCATAGGTTTTATTGCTCATCGAAAACAATCAGGTAAGTAATATATCAAAGGAAATAAAAATTTGAGTGTTTCTTCTCATTTGATATAATTATGATATAGTCAAGGATGGAAATAGATGAGAAATTTTAAACGGACTACATTTTTACCATAATTTTTATTCTTTTAAAAAATCTAAAAATAGGTATATTAGCTTTTTTTTTAAAAATAAAAAGTACTATCTTAAGAAGCTCAAATTTTTTTACATACAAAAAAATTATAAAACAATTCAGCCACGCGAAGGGCTTGACTCATCTCAAATCTCTTTTTATACAAGTTTTAGGCCTATAATAATTACTTATATTCGTATTACTGTATGAACTTTATTATCATCATAGGTACTACTGATCGCATATTTTAAAATATGACGAAATAAAAAGCTTCTCTTATTAATTAAATTTGCTTCGGTAACAATTATATTAAATCCTCGAAGAAACGATCGTTTAATCACGCCATAATCTTTATATCGCATTACCATTTCACTATCAGATAAATGTGTATTTCATGAATTAAATCTCGAAAATTTTTTAATTTAATTGCCAACTCAGTGTACTTAGAATAACCTTACGGTGTAGTTTAATTTCACTAATCATCAATAGGATACCAACATGGGCTGTTTTATTAAGTTTTGGTCGAAGTGAAATGCTCCTTGATTGATATTATAAGATAATTTATTGAATAGAAGTGAAACTTGGATAGGCAGGTAAGTCCTCGAAAATTATTTTATTTCAATAGAAGAGTTTGTTCCTACAATGAACTTAAAGAGAGAATGAGGATTCGTTTTCATTTTTTGTAACAAATAAATGATGAAATAAACTTTTCAAATGTTTTCAAAACAATACGCGTAGCTTGATAAGGGAAAGTGTTGGAACAGCGAGTTTCTAGGATCTCTTTCTTCGCTTTTTAGAAAAATTTCTGTAGCTCCAATGAAGATAATTGATGAAAAAAATTTAGCGTAATAATTTTGCTTCAGACAGTGCTCGAATTTATGTCATGGATTTGTTTCGCAATTGACTGTGTTATCACATTGAAAAAAATATTGAAAAATTTCACAAAATTGTCAGCTTTTTTTCACCACGCAAAAAATTTCATCAAGTCGCGTTTATTTTTTATTTTTTGAATACCATTAATTTTTTATAAGGAATTTTCATTTCGAAAGATAATTGTACTTATCTGCAATTCTATGTGTACGTAATAAGTAGGTAAATCTTTCTAATGATGTAATTGTGAAAAAAATAATTTTTTGAAACTTTTTTTGTCATTAATTATTTCAGTAACAAAACTCCTCACTTTTTAATAGTATTATATACCTATATAGTACTAATCACACTTTAGGCTACAAAAGGGAGGATTAAAAAATGCAAGGGAATCCCTTTGCTAAGGGATGGATGGGTAACTTTACTAAACCTGTCCTACAAAATCATGAGAGTATCACCTGGGCTTGTTTATGGTTTTATTTTCTGAAACGGATTATAAATGAACCAAATCACGTGTATCATGTATGCAGCGTGCTGAACCGTGAATAAGTTGAAGTTGCTAAAATCCTTTCTCGAGATGAGTGAGTTTTGAAATATAGTCGTATACGAGCGTATGGAGAGACGTCAAAGCGTGTAGCTATCTATAGTAATTAAACAATAAGTTTTCAAAACCATGCTAATCGGTTAATTAGATATTTTCAAGTGCAATAAGCTTAAATAAGTAAGTAAATAAGATATATGTACATAATGATGTAGGTTCCCTTACCAACACTAGTGATCAGTTCATTAACGAAGTAGTATGAACTTTCTGCAGTTTCTAAAGTCAATTTTGCCTACTTATATTTTTTATAGCGGATATATTGAAATATGTTTTTAACTGGAAGTGAAAATGAACAAAAGACTGATCGCTCAAGAACATTTAGAAGACAGCTATTTGTTGTATTAACAGGTAATCAAAATTAAAAAATTAACGTTTATTCTAATGGATTAAGTATGGATTGTAATTAAGATTTATTTCAGTTAGCGTGGGAACATTTTTAACGGGTAGTACAATAGGATGGATGTCCCCAGCTTTGCGCAGCTTGCAAAGCAATACGAGCCATATAAAATTAACATCAGAAGAAGGTTCATGGCTGGCTCTGTATCCGGAATTTGGACATTTCATGGCTCCTGTATTGACTGGTTATATTACTGATGTAGTTGGACGAAAAGCAGTTTTCATAATAGGTGGTATTTTCACAACAATCGGATGGTCGTTGAAAGTAATAGCAGGTAAAATAAACTTTACCCTTCAGTCTTATGGACAGACACGGACTGGCTCACAAAGCTATTGGAATTTTCCCAGTAGACTTATGAGATTGTTGGTTATTTTGAAAGCTCAAAATAGAATTATTTATGCATCGAATAAGCGGCTTATTTTGTAGCCGAAGACACGTTGATCAGATTAATTGTCGAATAAGTTCCTCACTTCTATATTGTAGGCATGAAATTGAAATTTACTGTAAAATAAGTTGTCTAACTGCAACCTGAATGTATCTATTCTTTCCTTTTCAATGCAGACAACTTATTCGACGCAAGAATACCGAATAATTCCCCTATTTAGAAATTTATGACTGTGTTATAGATTGCTTTCGGCAACGTTGAAGAGATCAAAATTTTGATAGTTTCAAAAAAGTTAAGATTAAAGTCATTTTCACTTATTTTAGGTTGTTCATTTGGAAATCTAATTTGTGATATTTTTGGGAGATTTCATCTTTTTAGAATGAAAATGGCATTTTTTTTATTATAAAGTACAATTATTTCACAAAAAATAAGAAAATACGACCAGAAAATTAGGTGAGATTTACCAGCAGCGACCTCTAGTGGCTTTAGCAGTTCGTTGAAAACAACTCTTATCTTTTTCTTTTTTGAAATCCTTTTGAAATCATTAAAATTCCATAAAATCTACGGTCTATTTTCTTTGTTTTTTTTTTGACTGAAAAAATGTTGTCCCAAGATTTCGCCTTGAAAATTATGTAGAAGAGGATTGTCAAAATGTATCCTTGTAAAAATTTTATCTTTCTGGTTTCTGTTTTTCATTAAAATATCATTTTGGGTGTAAGGAACTAAGGATGAGGAGTTGGTGGGTGGGAGACGTAAAAAAGGGAAGTGTAAAATCTGATAACATGATTATTCGAAATGAGCGATCTCCATTTGGATGTAGTAAAATTCGATTATTTGAAGAAAGTACATTTCGCTTGTTCCTACTTGGCTACTTTTGTGCAACTTAGCGGCTTGTTTTTGAAAATACTATTAATAAGCGGTCCTGTAATACGTAATAACACCTCAGCAGTTCAGCACCTCTAAACTGGGTAAAGATAGGAAAGGAAGGATCAGTTGTGAGAACTTCGAGATTGTTGATACCAAATTTTAATTATTTTAGTTCTTATTATTCTCCCTTCTCTTCCGTCCCTCTTCGAAGTTTTAGTTCCATCTGAAAATCATCTTTATCTTAGAGAATGCGTATCTTTGACTAAAACTGATCACAGAAGTGAATAGGTATCTTGGATCCGAAACTCGTCTTTTAAACGTGCGGATTTTTCGAAAATGCGTAGATCACAAAAAATCGAAATCATTGTAGTTTTTAATTAATTCGAAGAGGATGATTGCAATTCTGTTATATTTTTCTGCGTTTTCATCTTGTCGAAATTTTGGCTTGTTTTTTAATTATCTTAATTTATACATATCAAATTTTTAAGACAGTCCGCTTCTGCTCGTAGAAGTAGTCCTCCGGTTTTTATTGAAAAAGAAAAAATTTCACAGGAAACTTGAACACTTTATACACGGCCAGAATCCTGCTAGGAATAAGTTATGGAATAACGATGACGGTGGCTCACATTTACGTAGCTGAAGTAGTTTCCAAAGATATTCGTGGAACATTTTCATCCTTGTTATTTGTCACATTGAACATGGGAATACTGTTCGAGTTCATAATCGGAAGTTACTTATCGTTTAAAACCACCGCTCTAGTGACAGCTATAATAAGCGGATCGTATCTCCTATCGTTATTTTTCATTGTCGAATCACCCTATTACTACGTTGCCAGGAAGAGAAACGCCGAAGCCAAACAAACCATGATTTGGTTCAAAGGATCTTTCAACGAAGAATCAATGGCCGAGTTAGATTCGCTGAAGAACCAAATGAATAAAAAGTTTTCATTCAGTCGTGCCGCCGTTAAAAGTTTCTTGCTATGTTTGTTTCTCAGTTTTCTCAGTGACATCACCGGTAGACCAGCGGTAATCACTTATGCGATGCAAAGTTTCCCTACGGATTCATACTTATCACCTACTGGCTTCACTATTTTGCTTGGTAGTTTAAACACATGCCTACCTTTAATACCGACTTTATTAACCGATAGAGTTGGTAGGAAAGTTATTATCGTTGTTGCCGCCATCTTTGGCGGTATAATGCAGCTTTGCACAGGACTGCTGTACTATTTACACGATGTAAATGGAATCCCAGTTCCAGCCTATGGATGGTTACTATTCATCACGATAACAGCTTACCTGTGCAGTTGTTCGGTTTTCGTAACAAATGTACTCACTTTAAGAGGAGAACTGATTTCCGAAAGTAGCAGAGGTCTTGTATCCGGAACCGTATCGATGGCTTATGCTTTAGCTATCATAATTACCATTAAGACGTTCCAAGTTGTGCGGGATAATTTAGGACTACATTATGCGTTTTGGGTCCTAAGTATATGGAGTTTAATTTTTGTAATCTTTACCAGCACTGCTTTACCAGAAACGAAAGGTAAAACTTTAAGTGAAATTCAACAAGAACTTGGTAGGAAGAAATGATCTGATGATACCCAGTAAAACTGATACATATTACTATAGATAGACTGAAATTATGGGCATTCTATCGAGCGCATTAAGAGTCCGGGTTGGATGAAGGGTTTTTCCCACTGGAACAAATGAAACATAAAGATAACCTTCTCCAACATAAATACGTAGAAATGAACTACCTTAAATATGAAAGAAATATAATATACTACTTAGTACCCATTTTTTTTTCCAGCAATGAAAAAAGCGTAACAGTAACAGTAGACGTTGAAAACTTTTTATAAAACATACAAAATAACTTAAAACTTTTAGAACTACTTGAATATTTTTGAAATTTCAATTTCCATATTTTTAGAATTTCTGAACGTTAAAAAAATTGAATTAAATTGAAAAAATAATTTTTCAACTTTTAGAATAATTTCTTTAAATAACAATAAAAATTGAATAAAAAATTTTTTCAATCTGTGAATGTATTTGTTAAAGTGGCTGAACATTTAAAAAATAATTTTTAGATTTTTAAGACGGCTTGATTTTTTCCAATTATTCATCAACAAATAAAAAAAATTATTTTCCAACTCTTTAGTAGCCCTGAAAACAAAAACTAAAAAAATAACAATAATTACCCCCGCACAAGCGTTCTTTAGTCATTTCGGTGTTGTAGTACACACTACACATATCGCATGGGGCATTTTGCCTCTTTTGCTCCACTCTCAATCCATCTCTTTTGAGAATTACCTCATAAAATCACTAACCTCTCCTCGCTGCTAGGAAAAATAACTTCAGTTTAACATTGCATCTTATCGTTATGGAAAGAACTTGACTTTTTTAAGTCTTCTCAAAAACTTGTGAGTATAAAAAAAATCATAATCGAGAAGCGTTAGAGTGTAGAGCACTTTCTTTTGAATGGTGTAGCGAAATTTTATTTTCATTCATATTGAAAGAGCAATATTAAATCATTCGCATTAGAGACTGTAAATATCCATTGTATTGTTTTGTTTTATTTGGAAATAAATTTTATAATTCTTATTGAATGTACATGATGTTTTCGTTTTTGTTTTTGTTTTTTTTTTGTTTTTTTAAGAGTGAATCAGTTACCTGCTAGTCACTCCTTTTTAAAACTTTTTATTTTGCCAGATATTTAAAGAAACAAAACCTTTATTGTACTCGTATAACCTATCAAGGTCATGCTCAGTTCATTATGGATCTCCAAATGAAATTTTTTTAAGAGCACCATGATCCTTTGAAATTCTCTCTCTCTCTCTCAAGAAAAAATTGAAACATACTTACATAAAAAAATTCATGAAAATTGTGATCAAGCTTAAATCATTTCCATGTTTTTTTTATGACTAGTCGATGGAAATGTTCAACACCAGGTTTTTTACATAGAGTTACTGAGATTTACGCTGCTGTGAATTTCTATCTTTTAAATTCTCGTATTTGTTTACACTTCATGTTACTCTTTCTGTTACTTAATTATTACAAAAGTAGTTTACCTATATTATGATTATTCATTACATTCTCTCCATAATAAACTCTCCATGAAATATCTTCCATTTTTCAAAGCTTAAGTGATTCACTTGCAAAAATATGAACTTGAAGACTTTGGAATCAAGTTAAAATTTACTCAATTCTTTCTCCCATTGTGATAAAGCAGCTACTGATAGAGAAGACACTTTTTACCATCTCATTGTTTCTAGTTTTAAATTATTTCAGTGTTGATTGTTCAATAGAACTAATTTCAACGATTTTTACATTAATTAAATTGAGTACTACAATACCAAACTTCTGTATCTTTCAAAAAATTAAAAAACGACTTTTTCATGGTATTTCCTCATAAAATGGGATATGGAAACTGGGTTATTACCAAAACTTCTTATCTGCACCAGTTCTTCTGTTATAAAATTTTGCATATGCAACAACCTATCGTTCTCACTATCCAAAATCCAACTAAATTTTATTAATACTCATTCCTTACACATTTAGTTTTGGAATAGGATTACTTACTCAGGAGGCGGTAATAAATATCACAAAATGTGATTTTGTAATATATTTCATTTCACTTATTACTTCTCGTTATGTTTATTCAAAGTTTATTGATTAAAAAAAAAAAAACATAAATACTCTTCTCACATTTTGTATCTACAATTTTAATTTGCTTCTATATTGGAAATTCAGTATTGCTTCTCCAACACTCCAACAGGCTCAATCATCAACAAAAATCGAAATTTTTACGATAGAATATCGTGGTATACATTTTTTTGAGCAGATACTGAGTTCTCCAACCGTACTACTGAATTGCATTATTGTTATGGATGCGCATACGCTATCATTTCGTTTCTTATAATGATGAAAATGACATTATCAGCTCGTAATGTGAATAAAATAAAAATAGTACCAATTGATTAATTTTATTGTCTGAAATCAAGATTACAATTCAAACAATTTTGCTTCGGTTTTAGATAATAATCTAAATCTAATAATTGTACTTAATTAAAGCAAAGAATTCCAGGGCGAATTCCCGTTGACTTTAATTTAACGTAAATTTCTAAGCACCGTTATATACTTTACCAGCGTGTTTAATTGTTATCGATATATTTGGCTAAAGTGATGGATCAATTATCCATATTACAAAAATACGTCAAACATGATTCGAAAACAATCGAGCAAATTTATTTCGAAGTAAAACTACGATCAACTTCAAATCTATCGAAGTTTCCTCGATAAAAATAATTCAACAGAAGAAGAAAAATTTTACTATAAAATCTTTTTACAACCGTGAAAGGAAGTACAGAATAAAAAGAAAGTTCAAAATAGCGACGTTTTAAAATTCTACCATTTCTCGAATACCTAGTGAAACAAACAAGACATTTTTGACAATTATAATAATATGAAAGATAGTCCTGGTGTCAAATGCATAATCACATAAAAAATCGAATTCCCGGCTATCTAAACCCTTACAATACGGTTATAAAAATATAATATGATTTTTAAAATTAAAAAGAGAAAAAAAAGAATCGTTTTCATAACTCATTACTGGCTAATCACCAAATCACGATCAAACTACATAACATTCAGGATCACAATATACACCTCATTTCAGGACGGAAACTACATTAAACATTAAACAATAATAGTTATTACTATTTAATCATCTGTACCTAAAATCCAACTTCATCATGAATCATTGCCGAATAATTGACGATCAATTAGTTTTGGCATCGTAGGTAGCTTTACAGTATTAAAAAACTTCGCAAAACAAAATAGTAAAAATAAAATAGAGAAAATAAAACGAAACAATAATTAGCAGTTAACTTTAAATTTTCTTTACCGTATCTGAAATACTCAGATACAAATGATTACACTTTGTTAAAAGTATAAAAAATCTGAAATAAATTTATAAAGTACATATCCATAAATAGATAGAACTTTCTTTAACCATTTGTATTATTAAATTCGGTGTTAATTCGTTCATGTTCTTGTTTTACGAGCTGTCGCAGTTCATCCTGAAATGGCATAAATTTAATATCAAGAAAAGAAATTTATGGAGAGTAAAATAATACATAAATGGAAAATACTTACTCCCCACCCCAATTTGTCAGCGAGTAATTGACAACCATCATCGCACATGCCTTCCCAGAAAACATCGCGAGTACCATGTTCGGGGTCAAAATCTAGACCACATGCTAAACCTAAACTCCTAAGGAGATCATTTTGGCCAACTAATTCTCTGTTGATAAGCAATCTTGGACAATCTTCGCGAACTCTGCGAATAAGTATGTAATCACGGTGATTAAAAATATTCAAGAGATTTTTTTTTGGAAAAATATCAAATGAACTAACCTATCTTTCAGAGATGCAAACGGTTGAACGACGAGAGAGGAGCCCATGATGATTAGTAAATCGCATTTTGGAAAATCTTCTTGCGAATTGAGGAAAAACGATGCGGGCAGATTTTCACCGAAAAACACGATATCGGGTTTTACAATTCCACCGCAGTTTTTACAAATTGGAATTTCGTCAGTAAATATTTTTTCTAAACATAATAAGCGATTAGAATAATTTATAACAAAAATATCATTAAAAAATTCAATTAATTTGAGTTTCTAAACACCTTTAACCCATTCCTGATCGTAAACTGCGGAGCAATCTAGGCAGTGAGACGTGTGAAACGAACCGTGTGCTTCGACCAATTTATCGGAACTTATACCCGCTACCCTTTCCAACGTATCGATATTCTAGTAAACAAGATTATTAGTAAATAAAAACGAAAAAATATCATTGAAAGAATTAGCAATATAACCACCTGTGTGTAATGACGCAATAAATAGCCTTTCTCTTGTAAAAGTCGAATGAAATAGTGACCAATAGTGGGTTTAAAAATACCGGGATACAATTCTTTTGCTAGTACAAAAAATGGCTTCGGGTTTTCGCGAAAAAAGTTGATTTCGAAAATGGCTTGCGGATAAGGTAAATTGTACTTTTGAAGATTATCGTATAAACCTGATCCTGGTGATCGGAAATCTGGAATTCCTGCCGCTAAAAAAATAAATAAACAGATAAATATCTAAGTTTGACCTATTGAACAGATATCAAGGCATTACACATACATGTAGATATTCCAGCACCAGCCATCGTAATAATGTTTTTACATTTATCCGAATTGATGAATTTTACAATACCATCTAAAGAAGCTTCTTCGAGAACCTATGCACGAATATTCGATTACAATATATCAATTAAATGGAGAATCGAATATCAGATAAATAAAATATTAAAACTCACAACAGGTGGTGATGGCTTTTCTTTAACAAGGTGTCCCAAAATTCCCAAACCTAACGTTTCGGCAAAGAATCTGCGAACCTGTTCGACAGAACCGTCTGGTTCAACATCGGAAGGAGAGCCAGAAAAACTTCCTTCATCTTCTTCTTCCAAGCTTTCGTTATGTGGAAGATCAGATATCAATTCTAAAAATATCAAGAATCAATTATCAAAACAAAACATTCATTAGTTAATCTGTTACAAGTAACACAGCAACGTCAATTCGATGAATAGCGAACTTCATACGCAACACAAAGACATTACCGTGTACTCTAAATTTGAATGGATTGTACAAGAAATATTTAATAAATGGCCATAAAGGTAACATAACCGGTAACTTCGGGCGATTAATTTGATAGAATTTATTGATGAAGTGATAAACGAATGTAAAACCCATGGTAATTAAATATTATCTGTAATATATCGTATCAATAATGCAATTGTTAACCTTCATCCAATTCTGCTATCGGGTGATCGGTATGCTCCATATCGATGCCTTTTCTTTGGTACGGGGATGTGGTACGAATTTATCGTTTCATTCGGTACTTTTACAGCTAGAAATTACAATTATTTTATTTTTCTTAGATGAAAATACACATGACGCCACACAGATTCACAATAAATAAACCTGTGATTATTTTTCCAAAATAAGCCTAATTGCCTAATCAGTAATGGAAAATCGGAGCTCGTTTTATTGCAATGCCTTAATTTTTAGAAAATAGGTGAATTTTATGATAAGTAGGAATCGAATACGACAAGTCAGACAATGAACAATCGTCACAAACGATCTAATACCGGAATGTCAACATGGAAAGAGGCAAAGAAGAATCCTCCTATGAGCATGCGCTTAGCTGTGCCGTGTTATCCTTAGTGAAAATTGTGAAAATGGTAACTATTGTAATGTTGCGGTTGCGGTTTTGTTTTATTAAATAACTGTTTGATTATTCGAATTTCTCCGCGTTATTGTTTAATTTTTCACATCTTCTTTATGGGTGTTGTTGATTTGCCATCTTAGCAATTTACTTCCGTAAAGCTATTTTCATTGGCATTAGGTAGTAATAATCTTCAAATTTCCATTGCATTCAAGCTCTCTACCATAATCAGGTAACAACTGACAAACGAAATATTCTCCATTAGTTCCATTTTTATAATTGAATGAATGTTCTCTAATAACATTTTGTCAATCTCATCTTCATCCCTGTAGTTACACCTTGTCAAAATGGCTCATTATAAAGGAGCAGCGAGCGAAGCTGGCAGAGCAATGCATTTGATTAAAAAACGAGAAAAACAACAAATGGAAATAGAAATTCGTAGAAAAAAAATCGAAGAAGAACTGAAGGTTACTAATATAGAAACCAAATTTGCTACTCACAATGATGATGCGGGACAAGGCGAAGTAAGTACATATTTTTTTCAACTCGAATCCACAGAAAACTATCTCGTGTATGAAAATAGCCATTACAAATTCACATCATTTTAGAATACTACTTTCGGACTACTGACATTGGACCAAATGCAAGCTAAACATGAAAATGAAATGAAAGAACGTCAGAAAAAAATAGCCCAAAAGCAATTAGAAAAAGAACGAGAGAAACAACGACAACTAGAAGCCAAACAAGCTGAAAAAAACAAACAAAAGCAACAGGTATCTTTGATATTTCTGAATCGCTTGTAATATTTTAGCGGTACTTCATGACAGAGCCCATAAATTAATTTAAATTTCGATTCGAGCTTGATTTTAGATTCAAGCGTTATCATTTTCTTTGGATGGTGAAGAAGAAGATGATGAAGAATCTAGCGAAGCTGATGAAAAAAAAGAAAAGGAGTCTGTAAAAGAGGAATGCCCTATTCCGGTAAAGAAGATTAAGAAAAATCCGGATGTTGATACGAGTTTCCTTCCAGATCGCGAACGTGAAGAAGAAGAGACGAGATTACGAGAGGAGCTGCGTCAGGTTGGATGTTAAATAATATATTCGTTATGTATTCTACATATTTTACAGATTAAATTATTATTTTTATTTTTAAAATTTTTCACTAATTTAAAATTCATTGTTTATTCGTAGGAATGGGCAGCTAAACAATCGACATTAAAAGAGGAAGAAATCGATATAACTTTCAGTTATTGGGATGGTTCGGGTCATCGTAAAACTGTCAAGATGAAGAAAGGTAGGTGTACTTTTTTTTTCATTTTAATTGACAAATTCAACGTAATCATCTATTTATTAATTAATAATTGATATACTTGTAGGAAACACTATTTATCAGTTCTTACAAAGATGCTTGGAAATATTACGTAAAGAATTTAGTGAGCTGAAAATTGTAACAGCTGATCAGCTCATGTATGTGAAGGAAGATCTTATTTTACCTCATCACTACTCTTTTTATGATTTTATCGTCACAAAGGTATGTAGTTCTCAACTGACTTTTGAAATAAATTAAATTGCTTCGAAGAGTAATTGAAAGGAAAGTAAGAGATAAGTTTTGTATCTAAAACTATAATAATCACTGAACGTGAACAACAGTTCAGTCATAAAATCAGCGAACGAGCCCTTCACTCTATAAGTCTGTCTTGATAGAGAGTAAAATCTCATGTCGTCAGAATGAAGTATTCCTTCAACCTATAAGCCTATATGACGTATGGTTGAAGGAACCCTTCACTCTGTTTAACATCTACAAAAACTAAATTTAAATTTGCCATTCTTTTTCTCATGACGTCAGGTTGAAGGAGTCCTTCACTCTATTTAACATGTGCGAGAATTCCGCATGCGTTGAAAATAGCTTTAAAATCGACTCGACAACTTGATAATTAGAGAGACAAAGAAGATCCGAATGGATTTCATTGATTATCTCAACGCATTCCAGCAGTCTCGGTTGATTAATTCCATATGTTTTCAATCCATCTTAACTTCATCGATTGTCAACGTTTCTTCCGGCTCGTATATGCGAGAATTAGTTTTCGAATATAATTGCCTACTACGCAGCAAAACTCATGTAAGGATACATCATTGCCCAGACAACTTAAAATGAACGATGCTAGTGGTGTTCCGGATTTTTTGACGTAATAATAAAATTGAACATAGTGGTATGAAACACGCTTCCCTCGGAACTCCCACTGTCCAGCATGTTTTATTTCTCCAATCATTTGACTTTTTGATGGGAACTTGAAATCGCTACTCATTTCTTCCTCGATAGTTTCAACCTGACCCCGGGCTACACTGGCCGATAACAGTTCATGGTTTTTTTTAGTAAGTCGTTCCTGAAAAAAAATAGAACATGTTTCGTTACTGTATTAGTCTGAGAAAGAATTTCCAATTATTAAGCTTAATTTACTTTACAATCCATTACTCATCCAGATGATTATAGAATGTTTGAAGTTTTCACATCTAATTATATACTGATCGTTCGTAGAATATTTCACAATCGATCTGACTTTCTCGAAGAGAAAAATAAAAAAAAAATGAAATAACGGTAATTTTTCACATCTCCGTATTCTCTGTGAAGAAACGAAATACTTTCAAAATTTGATTCCCTTTTGTCGCGATTTCGTTTCCAGATTTTGTTTCGTTTAGTTTTCATTTGCAAAAAACCGCCGTTTCTTCCGTTATTTTTGTTTTCGTTTCGTTCCGTTATTTTCGTTTTCGTTTCGTTTCGTTGTTCGAGCCCTATGTACGAGATAAACAGTAACACAATCTGGTCGTGTGAATTAGTATTGTGTATGAAGGAATATCATTGGTCCATTCTGGGTTATTGATTGTTATGGCCATCAGCATATCGTTGTTATCAGTGTTGTAGAAACAAACCAAAGAACGAGAACGAAGAACAACAAGAACGGAGAATTTTCATTGTTCCTGAGGAACAGGACCAAGAACGAGAACGTAAAAGTGATATATCTAAAGAAAAAAGAACAGAACGAGAACAGAATATTTTCAAACTGAAAGATCGAAGAACAGAACGAGAACCAACTAATGAACAATGTTAAGGTAGAAAAACAAGAACAAGAACGATGTAATTTTTTGTTGTTCTTCGTTCTTTTGAAAGTTCACGATTTATTATAAAATTAATAGATATCATTAGGGGAAAGAGAAAATAAGAAACTTATACTTGAAAGCAGGCAAGTGCTACATATACCCATGTAAGTAATTTTTTTTAAATTATTATCTTCAATTAATTAATTTTCAATTTCAACAACAACATAAACTGTAAACACGTTATCGAAAGAAAGAAAGAAAGAACAAAAGAAAAAGTTGAAGAATGAGAACAGAACGAAGAACGAACAAGAACGAGACCATAAAGCATTGAAAGAACAAAGAACAGAACGAGAACAACATTGTAAAGAATTAAAAGAACGAAGAACGGAACGAGAACAGTTGAAACATTGAGAATAAGAACGAGTCAGGAACAGGATCAAATGACTGGGTCTTTCTAGGAACGAGAACAGGAACAAGAACAGACATATGTTCGTTCCTACAACACTGGTTGTTATTATGGTTTTTTTTCAACGTTAGGAAGTCATTAATGCAGTAAAGTTTCAGAAATAGCCTTCTATCCTAATCTAGTACGCTGACATTGGTGCACATTGAGATCCCTTCAAACTTTAAATCTGAAATTTACATAATTTATTATTTGAATTTTATTAGGATAGAGCTCTTACTACAACCAAAAAAACGCATCTTTTGGTAACAGAGTTTCGAAGGGGCGTTTTCCAATCCATAACACCCCGAATGAAGGTTTAAGACACCTAATTTAATAAGAACTCTGCTGGAATCACAGTCATGTCTTATACCTTCTGCTAAACAGTGAATTAAATTCAACATAATATTTTCTTACTTTTTAGAATTGAGCATGATTCCAAATGAAACCAGATTTATGTAGGAAGTGAAGGTTACAATGTAGATGAATATTGATAATTTTCAAAGGAGACAACCAAAACAATTATTCTCTCTCTTGTGGTACAAAAAAAAATCAAGTTGAATTTCTACGAGGTTTGCAAACGGTGTAGGATATAGAATTTTTATAGATTTCGAAAAAAAAAAAAATCGTTCCCCTATAGTGTATAATCGATGATAGGGACTTGGGTAATATATGATTATAAGTCAACTACTTGTCTGGGGTCAGTGTTGAATACGATAAATGTAAGCGTTTTCGATAACTTGAGGGAATTGATAAGTTTCGAACTATTGTTGGGTTTCGTCCTTTGCCGTCCCGTTAGTTATTATCGCTTACCATTTGGTTACGTGTCAACTCATTTATCCTCAAGATTGAATTATGAAATTCACACAAGCAACTATACGACAAATGCTTTGCGTTAGCTCAGGTATAACATAATTAATTTACATTTTGTTTTTCATTTGTGGAATTTTATATCTGATATAATTTCAGAGTACATCAGGTTATATAATTTTTTTTTTTCGTTTGAAATTTAAACGTTGATTATCGTGGATGATTGTTTATGTTTAAACTTCGAATATGTTCTAGCAAAAAAATTTTAATTATCTGTCCCGTATCGAATTATTCGAAGATACGATTTATAGGGAAAAAGAATCGGGGAAAATACAAATAATTTTATTTTCAGTGTTCGGTACGTCTTTCATAAACGGTATGTCAACAGCATGGAGTGGACCAGCGTTGAAAATACTAACCTCTTACGATTCGCCTATACCAATAGATAAATCAGAAATTTCTTGGTTAGCCTTCGCGACTACATTGGGAGATTTGATGACCATCCTATTGTGCGGAATTGTGTTTCGAAATTTCGGCAGAAAAACATTAACGCTGTGTAGCGCGATATTTCTAGTCTTCTCGTGGTTACTTAACATGTTGGCTGCTTCTTTCGGCGAGCTCTTGGTGAGCCAGTTTTTAATAAACGCGGCCATCGGAATACACGATGTTAGCTATTGCGTGTACGTCAGCGAAATCGCTTCGGTCAAGAATAGAGGAGTTTTTATCGCATTATTTTTACTATGTTACATGTTCGGTATCGAAGCTATGTACTTGGTGGGCATATTGAATAATTATATTTATTTAAATATGGTTCCGCTGCTCGTATCTGTAGTATCGTTGATATTCTGTTTTTACGCAGTAGAATCTCCGTATTATCTTTTGACTAGAAATAAAGCGGACGAAGCGTGGAAGAGTTTATCGTATTTGAACGCGAACGAAGATTTTTATCGAATAGCTCAAGAATACGACGAGTTGAGGCAAATTGTTAACGAAGAATCGAAAGATAATGATTTCAAATTTTTGCTGTCGGCCGAAAATTATAAAATGTATTTGAGCGTCACCGTAATCTATCTGATTGTGTATACGAATGGTACATTTTTATTCTTAAGCTACGGGCCTATCGTTTTGGAAGAATTCGCGGATTATTTAGACGATCATTTTGTCATGAATTTGTTCGGATTTATGAATATAGTGAGCGTAGTGGTGTCGCCATTTGTTATCGAAAGGTTTGGCCGAAGGTTTCTGATTTTGATGGGATTCTTGAGTGTCGCTTTGATGCAGTTTTTCATCGCTGTTGGTTTCTATGCGAATGATTTTCCCGATTATCATACGAGGTTTTTGTCGTGGAGTGTTTTGATAGCTGCCATTTTGGATACGATTATTTTCGTCGCCGTTATTCATCCCGTTTCTCATGTTCTGAAATCGGAGATGTTGCCTATTAAGTTGAGAAACAGCGGTAGTTGCGTGATGGAGGTGTTGAAAGTGATCACTCAAGGGATAGTTATTTCGTTATTTATTCCTATCTACTCGGTGTTCGGTATGGGGTTTAATTTTTTCATATATTCCTTTGCCGCCTTCTATGGCGCGTATTTCGTTTATATTCATTTGAAAGAGACCAGAGGTAAGACATTGTGTGAAATAAAAAACGATTATGCTCAGTTCTGAAGGTTTGTAGTGTAAGGTTAAAGTGCGTTGAATTTTTTGATTTCCTTGTAGGTTTAAACTATAAGAATGAGTTTGATGTGGGATCTGTGTATTGCGATGGATTTTAAATTTATTCGGTATTTTCATATACTGTCCCATTTATTAGTTATGGAGGATGTTTTATTTTTATTTTTTAAATGATGTATGACGGTTGTTAGTTTCCGAAATTGCAGTGGTTGGTGGAATGTATCCAGGCGCAAGAAGGTACTTCGTGTTATTTTATTGGCTCAATTTGTAACTTCAATATTTATTAGAAAACACGGACTTGAAATTTGGACCAGATTAGGGACTGTAAGAAGCCTACTGGGTTAATAGTCCACATTTCATGGTCGATTTCCGTTCACCTTAAGTTTTGAAAACTTGGCTAAAAAATAATGCTCTTAAAACGAACTTACGGAAGCCCCAAGTCGAAAAACACAGTATCTCCCACCCCAGGTGGTCCAATAAGGGTTCGGGAGTTCATAAAGGGGCGAGATTTGGTCCCGTAAGTGGAACATAGGTTTTTTTCAATAGATGGGGTATCTCAGAAGAAAATTATACAATGTCCTCAACCCTACCCACGGTCAGTAACATACCAGTCCTCTTCAAAGATTTGAAATCCAAAGTAATTATTGGTTTTACCAAAAAAAAAAAAAAAAAAAAAAAAAAAAACGTAATTTCAGCATACTTTTACAGCGTAAAGGTGTTCGTGATAATAACTAGGAAATTTTTTTAGCATTATCCCCGTTTATTGAGATCGCGATCATATCGTAGGTAAAAACTATATTCATTTTCCAAAAGGTTTTCCAACTGTGAGTAATCTGATATGATAAACCAAGAATGCTTTGACAATGAGCGATTCACTATAGTAAGGACAAGTTATTGTGGTTTTATATCCATTAGTCATTTTTCTGACCCTTTTCAGTGAAGTCTCATCCCCTTCACACATTTTCAAGAAAAGTAATAATTGTTGGGGGAAAAGGACAAAAATTATTACAAATGGGGTAAATGTTGGTAAGAGGTATTCTATTTTTTTTCCTTTTTTGGTAGCGTTTTTACCTGCTCTGGTTATTACGCCATCTCTAAAAAGAAGGCCAAAAAAATTATTTTAAAAATCCAAACAATCACAAAATTACATATAATCAAGGTAAATGTAAAAACGCTCAAAAAAAAAGTAGATAAGTAAATTCAAAAAATAGTTGGACGGTGGCGGGGGGGGGGGCACGACAATAATAATCTAAGACAAACAAAAAATCACGACATTTTACAAAATATAAATGATTAAAAATATCGGTAACATTACGGTTGCTCGATAACGCAGCCTAGGTTTTCTTAGCGGCCCGTCGCACGTCTTGGCACTTTGATGAAGCCATATCGCCGGCAGCGTCGCGAAAAACTTAATCTAATATGACGTAATCAAAATTCAAAAAGACAAAAAAAAACCGAGAAAATAAATACTTCGAGCCAGATCGCATCCTATATTCAGGTAGAAAAAACGAAACTTATAAAATAAATAAATAAAATCAAGTCGACTCGACCGCCTTTCATGCTGTACTGAGAACGTCCATCTCATTCACTACCCTGACAGGGTCAACGGCTATGTTAGGGAATCCCCATTTACTCCAAAATCACTCATCTCGAACAATTGGGGTGGGGTGGGGGGGGGTCTTTGTCGAATTTGGACACGATTAAAAACGCTCATCTCGTTGAGACATGAAGGATAGGGCACCATTGTAATTATTTAGATTTCATTCAAACATTTATCTTCGATTTCTTCTTAATATGAAAGATAGTACCTTGAATTCGACGAAATTTTCCACTCTACATGAGTAAACATGATTAAAAATGATAGATGTAACAACAAACCAAAAGAAAAATCTTAGGTAGTCATAGATGTAAAATAATAAAACACTAAAAATTTGATGAACATGAATAATAAATGAAATAATTTGTAACTTTAAATGGTAACTTGAATATTTTTCAAAATGCTCGCTATTGGCAGCAGAACAATACACTAGTCGAAATTGTCATGGGTTTTCTTTGTGCCTAATTTCGTCTGTTTGCTGATTTGGCATCTCTCTCAACGAGTATGATGACTCCTCGGTGAACATAATGTGTTACCGGTTTATTCTTCCTTCATTGATTGAAGTCATCATAAATTCCCAAAATTGCATACGTATGGGTGGGTCTCCGCAGAGTAGTTCTTGGCTTATTTAGAATTTGTACAGGTAATGAACAGCTAATCTTAGGCTGGTGTCATGTATTCTTTGGTCTTCAGGAGTACCCAGTTCGCTGAATTTTCGAATAGTGTTTTGGATACAGTCATAGATGAAACATACATAGATAGCCCACCGTACGTTAAATTTTTATCACTCAAAAACTGAGTTGGAATCGTTTTTTGCTAATATCTTGGAAACAATTCAAGATATAGGGCTTGCAAATGACTCATTTTAAAGAGATTGGAATAGAGAATCATTTAATTTTTCTGAAGTTACTCCTGTCCGTTTACTTTTGCAATTAATTTCGAAAAACGATTTTTTTACTTCACTATGAATTATCTCAAAAAGTAAATCAATAACGATTGTTTTTTAATAGTGAAACACATTCAGAATTTTATGCTCTTTCGAATGAGCTACTTGTAAAGTTTCTATCTATATTCTTTCTTGAGATATTTGCAAAAAACCAAGCAATAAGTCTAATTTATTCTTAGTACTGGAGCTCATTCACAGAGAGCGCTCTAAAAAATGAATTAGTTTTATTAAAATAACTCGAGACTCACATCGATGGCAATAATATTTTAGTATTGAATCATGTATAAAATGTTAAGCTCTTTCGAATAAGCCATTTCCGAACACTCTAACTCAATTTTTTGCCTAGATATTAATAAAAAACTTTCTGGCTCCTTTTTCAACATTTATGAGTGATAAATTCGATATACCGGTGGGCTATCTATGTATGGTTAATCTATGATACAGTGTATCAACGGGGGTTGTTCTAGTGCGTATAGCTATACATACTGGTTGCGAATACGCTTATACCCAAATCCAGTGATGTGTAGCTGTGCAATTGAAGAGCAAATTCCAAAAACCACCTTTGTCCAAAAGCAACTTTTTTCACGAGGATGAAAAAACGTGCACTTTTTTTTATGGATGTGAAACAAACCCATTGTGAAGTATATGGAAACTAGAAATATTTCAGTACTTCGTACTTATTTAAATAGAAAGTGTAATCATCTCATTTGAATAATATTTAAATGTATCAATAAAAATCATCGCAAATTTATGAACTATATTACACATCCGAAGTGATGAAGTTATATCTCAAAAAAGTGGATTTTCATATTTTTACATTTTTCGTTTCAGTTAGTTATGCTTTATCAAGAAATAACCTTATTTTGACGAAATTTCAGTTTTGACATCGTAAAACACCAATGTCATAACTCAAAATTCAAAAAAGTAATAAAAATGTCGGAGTAATAATGTTATATATCAAAAATCCCAAGTATTATTGGCAAATATTTGAAAAATTGCGGACTCAAATCGGATTGTATTAAAATCCTGATTATATACTGCGAAATAAACGTTAATTTTACACAATGTAGTTGCTTTGAACTTTTTTTAAAATTGCGTTGTTTTGTTGTTATCGCTCATTAAGTTTTGAAAAAATTGAGAATAAGTTTTGTTTTTGTTAAATATCTCGAAAACAGTAGGAGCTATCGAAAATCTAATAGCTTACTGCAGAAAGGAACTTTAATTATGATCATAGTAATTATGAATATCAAATGTGTGAGTCCATACTTGTCTCGAATAAAATACACATCGTTGGTCGTAAGGTTTGGTAGTGGTAAGTTCTGCATGAAATCAAATGAAAAATAGCTAATCCTCTTCCTTTTCGCTTTATTTTCGTATTTTTTTCTTATATCAGTGAATTGATTCACTAGAGTGAGATGAGCTTCCTTTGCTCTATTCACTGCTTCTCTCCGAATAGGATCACATACCATGGTATTTCAAAAAGAGTCACTTGTACTGCATGTATCAGTATAGGGTTTGCCGAAGCTAGTATTATACGTGTTGAAAATCTCTCGATATTTTCCTTCGGGGACCAAGCTTCCGGAAAATTCTCCGACAAATAAACGATATACTTGGCTCACAGATGTTAAATTTTCATGTGAGAAATACTTCTTCGGATTATCTCTTCTACTATAATGGGATTGATGCTTTCGTAAACTTTTAATATGAAGGTGTACCAAATCTGTCGCAGCTTTTGGTATTTTTTGGGCTCGATTATCGTGCATTCCCCTCTTATTTTTGGCGAAGTTTCATTATTTGTAAGAAGCTGTTGAATTCTTCGTAATCGCTTCCTTCCAATGCTATGGATGCTTAGAAAAGCTTCCATACAAATCTATAAAAAACATATTTTGGCTATTACAAATTACAATAAATATATAATTTTATTGAAAGTTTCATGTTGTTAAACTTGCAGCATAATCTTCACCATTATGACCAACTCTATAAGAAAACGACGCGCATTTCTTTCTCAAACCTTCAAGATCGTCTACACTTACATTACCATTCTCTTGTACACTTGCCACCAAAACGCGTGATCTTTGTTTTACTGACAACATGACAATTAGCCCTGCGAGATAAAAATCTTTATGTTTTTATTCTCTAAATTATAAAAAATTTGAAATATCTGCTCTCGCATTTCTTTGGTTACAACTTGGAAGCATTTGAAACGGGTGCACCTTCAAAATGAATGCAAAATCATAATGTTTATGATCAATATTTCGAGTATGATTCTTAATCAACGTGTCATGATGCAGTTGTCTCTTCTTTTTTTTCGGTGGTATACGGTTATTCATCATTAATTTTATTAAAATAATATAAATCAGAACCACTTCATCTTATTGTATTGAAATTATGTTTTAATAATGTAAGAGCAGAACCAGACAGAACCTAATTATCATTTATTTACAAATATTTTGCATGGAAAAAGGGCCTTAGTCGATGACATAGGCCCTTTTTCCAAAACATTGCATTTTCCTATTTCATTTTTTTTAGGTTTCTATTTATTTTTCAGCGAAAGTGATGGCATCACATGAAGTACGGTATCATGAAGTATTTATAAATTAAAAAAAAAAAAATGACTCAGGCCCTTTTCACCACGAACCCCTCAATTGATTTTGAGAATTTTTTAGTAAAAATTATTCGCTTGATTTTTTAGTGAAATTATCATTAATAACGCAGTACTTTGAAGTAGATATGTGATTCTCACATTTTATCGTTTAAGGAAATTACTTTCTTGAACAAAGCCATTTATCATTAACATGCGGTATTATCAATGCTTGGCCAGACATCAGACATGATAATATATACGTTCTTGTACTTATCTTTAGCGTTTATAAATTTTTACCGTTTTCACTTCACGGGCGCGAATAAAAATAAGAGCGCAAGTTATTCGTGAGTCAACTATGCTTTGGAATGGGCATACTTATAATATGAAAAAGCAGACTGTGTAGATGACATGTGGTTTCTATCAAGTTAAAATGGAGAAGTCACTGTCATAACTGGTGAAGTAAAAAATTATCAATATATTATGATACATTTCGTTTTCCACATTTGTAACATTGTTTAAAATTTACGTGTAATTGATTTGTTCATCTGGCCTGGTATGTCTTTGAAGAAAAATTTTCAGCAAATTCTTTCATCTAGTTCAGGTAAATGGGATAATATTCTGTTTCTTGGAGGGGGGGAAGGATTTAAATGATTTTTTGATAAATTTTTCGCGAAAGTATTATTATAATGAAATTATTCGTTGAAATTTTAAAAACGTAGTGATATCGTAGTGAAAACACCTGTTGAATTTTCGCTTTCAGTTTGGCTCATTTGCGCCGTTTATGGTTTCGAATCGGGATGGAGTGGACCGGCGTTGAAATTGCTCACGTTGCCGAATTCTCCGATACCGATCACGCCTTTGGCGATTACCTGGCTTTCGGTGGTCTCAACGAGCGGCAATATACTGTCGATTGTCGTTTGCACGTTTGCGGCCCAAAGTTATGGCAGGAAACCGTTACTAATCGTTTGTTGTGTAATTTTAATACTTTCATGGTTGCTGAACTGTTTCGCGAATACTTTAGCTTTACTTTTTTTGAGTAAATTTTTCATAAACGTAGGTCTAGGTATATTCGACGTATTGAATTGTATCTACGTGAGCGAGGTATCAGCTACCGAGAACAGAGGCGTTTTTGTATCAATGACTATAGTCTTCTATACATTCGGTACCGAATTCGAGTACTTGGTGGGATTGTGCGATAATTACGTGTTATTGTCGGCTGTACCGTTTATGGTATCGTTGGTGGCTTTGGGATCGCTGTATTTTATGGTCGAATCGCCGTATTTCTTGATCATGCAAGGGAAGGCCGAAGAAGCATATAAGAACTTGACCATACTTGATGTAACCGGTGATACAGCGCGTGTAGTCAAAGAGTACGAAGAACTGGTGAAGTACGCGGAAGAAGAAAAAGCGAGTAGTGTGGATTTTTTGAACTATATCATATTACCGCAGAATTATCGAGGTTTCGTTTGCTTATTGGTGGTGAATTCGTTGGTGTATGTAAACGGTGTTTCGACGTTCGGCGGTTACGAGCCTATTATAATGCGATCGTATGGTAATGTAAATGACGATTTGGTGTTGAATATTTTAGGTCTCATCGGTATAATTGGAACGTTGGGTTGTCCGTTTGTCGTGCAACGTTGGGGACGAAAGGTGTTGATGTTTAATGGATTCTTTTTGCTGGGCATTTTGCAGATGATTATAGCATTATGCTTTTATCTAGATTGTAATGAAAATAAGATTCCTTTTGTAGCCGAATCAATTGTATTTTGTGTTTGTTTGGGATTCTTTTTGTTTGAAGTTACCGTGTATCCGGTAATTCATGTTTTGAGATCGGAAATGCTGCCACATAAGTTGAAAGAAAGCGGCACCAGCGTGGTGGTGGTATTTAAAGCTATCATGAATGGGTTGGTTAGTGCTTCGTTTTTTCCGGTCGCTTTGGCGGCTGGATATGGTCTAAATTTCGTTATTTATGCCATGGCTGCTTTAATTGGCGCTACGTACGTGTATTTCTTTTTAGAAGAAACCAAAGATAAGACGTTGGCTGAGATCAGAAAATCTTATATAGATCGAGAATGACGAATATGTGGAAAAATAATAATTTTTTTTGAGCTCGAATAAATGATATTCAATAAAATCGAAATCGTAGTACATATTTGATTTTTTATGTAAGGAAAATACACGTACGTATTTGAAAATTATTTACCCACATGGTGAATTCATGAGGTACTTTTTCCAGTTGTAATTTTAGCTGTACGAATTGAGTGGTCTAGAATCAAAACTCACACTTTGTTGAATGTAGTTTCGACGTATTGTGGGTAAACGTTGTATGTACAAAAAAATAATTTTACAGGAGTGTGAAAACAAACTTTCGACATGATGGCATTTTGGTATCTCTGACTCTGTGTAAATGGGGATTACAACCACACGAGTCGGACCAGCAGATTAAACGTTCCACATTTCGACAATTTCCTCGCGCGCTTTAGTATTATTTCATTTCGTACGAATTGATGTCGATCCTGTGCCTGTTGTTGTAGGAAAAAAGAGATTGTTTTATTAATCGTTCAAAGAATTTAATCAGTTGTTGCAGGGGCGCAAGTAAGGTGGGGGGGGGGTGAGGGAAGCTTCTCCCATGGGTTTTGAAAAGTTGGGAAATTTATAATTGTTGAACGCTAAAATTGGGAACTTGAATTTTTCGTAGAAGTCAATATTTTATATTCTTTTGGGAAAATAAGAACTTGAATAAATTCGAATTGATGCCAGCTTATATCATGTACAGCGCACAACAGACTATTCGCGATAACCGAAAAAATTTCAAACTTTGCAAATCACGACGAACTGTTGCAGTACAGTTGTATGTATTAAATCATGCTTAGGTTCCGTTCTCCAGGTGCATGGATAGATATAGAGACAGATCACAACATGTAAATTAATAGTGTTGGGAATAATCGATTATTTGAGTAATCGATTATTAATCGATTAATCGATTTTTTTTATATTGTCTACACTCTGTAGTGACAACGTGTACCGAACACGAGTGAATAAAGGATAAAATAAAAATTTACACCAATTCAAATTTTTTCTATCGATTTTTTCAATCTCTTGAACTTTTTCCTCGAAATTTTTTACAATCCAAAAATTTTTTATAGCATTTTTATATCTATTTTGAATTTTTTTATCGATTTTTCAGCATTAAAAATTTTTTTCACCCAAAATTTCTTCAGATGCTTTTTCGGTTTTACACTTCATCTAATTTTTTTCAACCTTGAAATTTTTTCTTCAATTTTTTGCCAACTTTGAAATTTTTTTCGATAAAATTGGGGCGTTAAAAAATGTTTTCAAAGTTCAAATGAATATTGACTTTTTGAAATAAAAATAAATATAATTGAAAATAATTTTTTGAAAAGCATTTAAATTTGAAACGAAACTGTAAAGATTTTCGGTTGAAAAAATGCTAAGAAAAATTTTTGGCTCGAAATAAATTTTGAGAAAAAATTAAATAGAAAAAGTTTTTAGAAAATCAGAAAAAATATATGTGTTGAAAAAATCTTGGAGATTTAAAAAAATTTGGAGAAAATTTGGAGTTGAAAAAAATATTCAAAATTTGAAAAATCGCAAATTTCATTTTTTTATGCTGTGTTCAATTATAATAATAATAATAATAAAATATTTATTTGAATTAATCACAAAAATAAAATAATTTATTCAAATTAATTACAAAAACAAAATCATTTATTCAAAAATGACAGTATTTATACCAAGTCGCAATTCTTATTTACAAAACAAGCATATTTAAGGTATACGATGAGAGACGATTTCATCGTATTATAAAAGTGTCTTCACAAAATGATTATTTTTTAATAAAAAGTTTTTTTTTTCAGAAATATCGAAGCATTATTGAAAAAAAAAAAAAAAAAAACATAAAAACTGAAAATTGGCCCATTAATCGATTAGATGAAATAATCGATTACTTTTAATAATCGATTAATCGTTTCTTCCGATTATTTTTACCTATTAATCGACATTTTTGATTAATCGATTGTTAATCGCCCAACGCTATAAATTAAAATTAAGTCGCTACCACTGCTCACTGAGCCAGTAATCCACCGATTTTTTTTCTGTGCATTGTATACCTTCTGTATGTCTGTACTTTTTATTAACTTAAGTTGAAGTTTAAAAAATGAATAAAGGAGGGAAAGGAAAAAGATACAAAGTGCAGTGTTGTTTGTATGATGAAATTTTCAACGACGACTACAAAAAGAACATGAAAAAACTGATTTGTATCTAATTATTTTGTAATTTACACCATTTCTCAAATTTAAAAAAAGAAACGAAAAATCGTAAATTTTGTCAAAAAAGTTGGGAATTTCATTACAAAAAGTTGGGATTTTTTCAAAATCTCCCCCCACCCCCGAAAAATGACTTAGTTACGCTCCTGAGTTGTGGGTCTGTGATTAATGTGTGAAATTATACTGAGTTGCGTTCACTTACTACATCAATTAAATTATAAAGAGGAATCTAAAATTCTCTTAGCATGAGTACTTGAGTAGTATTTATAGACATGATATCGAGGTATTTTGATAAGAATTAAAATAAAAAAACTGTATCAGGATGTTCGAAAATTGCAACGAATAATTCAGCTCCACTAACGCGGCATGGCTGTTTACGTTTTTTTTTTATTATTCCGTTTCAACTGAATAATTATACAGAAAATGATTTTTCGTAATTGATAATAAAATATCACTTCCTCCCTGTAATTAAATCATCTAATGAATAATGGTTTCGTTTCTCGTGAAGTCATGGTAAACTATACGATACCTAAGCTAACTCAGTATTCAAAGTTCTACCTTGACGGGCAAGTCGTTATCGACTGTGTACTGTTCAGTTGATAGCGATAAAATTATTAGGGATTTTTTTTGTTCTCGTATTCCGCTGGCACGTGATACATACACATTCGTGGTGAACAGTGCTAAGTGATAATTTCGATTTATAATTTTTTTATCGTGAATCGGCGAACTACGATAGTCGAGTTGCTTTTATTCGTATTACCATGTAGTACTACTAAATGATACGGTCGTGTTGTAATAGTGGTTACGTATCAAGCTAGTATATGGTTTCCAAGGCCACGCTACGTCAGTTCCTATCTTTGTTCCCAGGTAAATGGAAAGTTTGTGCGATAACTTTTTTCGATTTCTGGTGTAGTACTCGAATGGCGGACGTGTAAAGTACAATTCGTTTATTTTTACAGTGATCGTCTCGTATTTCGTTTACGGCCTGGGACAAGGATGGGTTGCTCCGGCCGTCGAGTGGTTGCAATCGAACGAAACGACGATCGCGGTGAATGCCGATCAGTTAACTTGGATAACGTCGGTGGGATCAGTGGGCGATGTAATCAGCACTTTGGTGGCAGCTTTTACCGTGTCTAGATTGGGAACAAAATCTCTGTCGATTTTACAAACTTGTCTTTCGTTCTTGTCGTGGTCAGGTGTGATAATGGCTAGGAATGCGGAAACACTTATGGTATCGATGTTGTTGAACGGTTTGTCTAGTGGTATTTGCCTTTTTGTGTTGATGGTATATTTCGGGGAAATCTGTTCGCCAAGTAATCGGGGTATTTTTATGACATTCGCTATATTATCGGAGCAGTTCGGCGATAAACTGGAATTAATCAGCAGCGAGTACATTTCGTTTAGAAATTTCACTCGGATACCAATGGCCGCTTCGGTGGTGGCCTTTGTGACGTCGTTTTTCATGAAAGAAACGCCTCATCAGTTGTTGATGCGCGATAAAAAAGACGACGCCGCGGTGAATTACGCCTGGTTGAGTGGCAAAAGCGTGGAAGAGAATCGCGCCGAAATGGAAGAGTTGACGAGATTTATAGAGGAAGAACGACGAACGCAAGTGCGCGATATGATTAAGGAAGCGGCGAATTATAATTCGTGTCTGATGGCCATAGTGACGTTTGTCGTTGCTCACGTACATTGCGGTATGGTGATACGTGTGTACGAAATTTTCATTTTGAAACCATTCGCCGATATCATGTCCGGTAAAACGTTTCTATTCGTGTATGGTTTATTGCATATGGGCTTATGGTTTGTGAATCCGTTCATTATAAAATTATTCAGCCCCAGGAGACTTCTAGTGGTTGGGTTTTTATTGACCAGCGCTATTCAGTTTGTTTGCGCCGGATTGTTTTACGTCGTCGATGTAGTCGATTACAAAACGAATTTCATTTCATACGCTATCTTCGGCACGTTATATTGCTTCGAGGTGGCTCACCTTTTGACCATTTATCCGGCGGTGTTTACTTTGCAAACTGAGCTTTTCCCGCCGCGATTGAAAAGCGGTGGCGTATGTGCCACTAATATGTTGAGAAACGTGGCCAATTTCGTATTTCTCAAAACGTTTTTGATTGTAGCGAACTCGATCGGAGTATATTGGAATTTTTTGACTTTCGCTTGTATCCACTTGGCGGGCTTGATTTACGTGTATTCGGTTGTACCGGAAACGAAAGGAAAATCTTTGGTGGAAATTAGGCACGAGATTAAAACGAAATACGAAAATTACGCTTCGGTTTGAGACATTTACTCGTGCGTGGCTTTCGTGGAATGTAATTGGTGGACCAGTGAATTGCGACAGTGATATTTGATTTTGTTCGAGATACTTATGCTGTGTGTGCGAGATGATCGATGTGGTGTAGAGGTAAACACGAATAAGAGATGGGTAAATAATTTGGATGTAAAAATTATCTCATTTTTTGTCATTTGAAATGGCTCGTGTGAAACGCGCGAAATTTTGTAACAATAGAAAATAATACATGTCAATATTATTTTAGTTTACATGTAGCAATTAATTCATTGGCAAAATTTTTGTAATGGTATTTAAAATATGACGTATACAATGGTTATTTTTGCGAAAAATCTTATATTATGTTAACTAGTCAATTATTTCTAGGAAATTATTTATAGATCGTGTTACGTTTTTATTGTTATGTTTCTTGTCATTCCGCAAATATTTATGAATAAAAAAGAACCAGTTATATATTTATTTTCTTCATTTGCATAACGTTTTTCGCTGATAAAAGTCTTACGCGAAATGCTACATTATTGTCACAGCGAAGAGATGAATTGTTAATAACGTCGCCAATTCATAAACACAAAATTTAATCTGTTGAAGAGATTTATTGCAGTTAGTAGTATCGCGAATCGTGATGACATAATTTTCTACTGACTTCTAGGGATGAGGCATCAAAATGGTAATATCGATATCACAACATGATATCGATATTCCAAAAAAAAAAACACTGATAATATTGTTGGTGCATCTGCATCAAAATCGACTTAATTTATTTTGTACCTGCGTATTTTTGACCTGATTTTCGATTCAAGAAAATAATTAAATAGAAAAATTTTTAATGTTTGATAATGAAAACGTTAATTGCCATTGCACAGATTCATATTTATAAATAATGCAAAAAAAATGTAGATATCGATATTTGTATATCGATATGTGTCTCTGATATCGATATTGATATCCATATGTTTTTTGGTCGATATTTCAATCACCAGTGTTTCTCGCAGAATAGATAGTTCTTGGTTCTTGGCAGCATGAAACGTGTCATGAAGGGGAGCACCACTAGTACTATACAGAAGTAGTAGAAATAGATGCAAAACGAACGCACCTACTTTCGCTCTCACTTTTTCCGATAGGTGTCGCTATTTAGGCGATGACGTCATAAACAATATATCAAAATTGAAATTTGGCAAGAATCGGATAAATTTCATATAGAATGGACGGTACTTGCAACAAACAACGAAAATTTTGTATCTCTTTATGGAGAGTAGTTGGAGGAGTTATAAAATTTTATTTTTTTTCACAGATAGAATATTTTTGTATAAAACATTTTTTCTTGCATTTATGTAGTACTCATTTCATAAAACACTAACAATTTGATGCAAAATTTTTGCATTCATAACTTTTTTTGTTGCTTGTTGCAAGTACCGGTCCATTCTATACGATATTAACATGAATTTTTTCACATTCCAATTTTATTATGTTGTTTATGACATCATCGCCTACACAGCGACACCTATGGGAAAAATTAGGAGTGAGAGTAGGCACGTTCGTTTTGTGTTTATCTCTATATGATACCTATGGCAAATAGACATAATTTGGTTTCAACTTTGCTGCGAAATCAGAATGATGGTGGTTTTAGTTCTGGGTTTAAGCAATTCATGTAAGTCAAAATTCATCTTGAAATAAAATGAAAAAATTATACGTTTATTTAATGTTTTCAAGATGAAAGAAATTTGTAAAAAAAAAAAATCAATGAATTAATACTTTAATCTAATAATTTAGTATTAGGTATTTATTATTCTCTTATTTTTTTTTTGTGAGAGTTCAGAATTATTTTGGACTTCAAAAATCTAGTTCATTTCTTTTTTGGTGTACGTACACAATGAAAATCAAAAACTTTTTTTTGAAATCTACGAATATAAATATCTTAAAAATGATAAAAGATACAGAAATGTAACTGCCGATACCTTGCTGCAGTCAGCATCAACGAAGAATGCATTTTTACAATTTTTCTCGCTTCCAATACCTATCATGAGAAAATCAGCTCAGTGATGGATGAATTAGTCTAGATCAAATTGCTCACAAATTCTGTATTGACATCGAAAAGTGTGTAATAAGGCGTTGTTTTTGAACAAGCGGGTGTTTCTGGATATCATGATGTGATATGTGGGTTTAAATTGAAATCACGTCATAAAAACGTAGAAATGACGTCATAATCAGTCCATGAAATGCAATCGTCAGTAGCGATAGTGGCGTGATTATATCTTTGAATGAAATTCATGTTACTATGTAAAGAAAATTAATCTAAGCAAAGAGAAAATGAGAGAAATGATAATATTAAATCTTGTATTGAAAGCGAAATAATTTTTATAGTATTAAAGTTGCCAGATCTCTGATTACTGAAATAATTTTTCTGCAAACTAGGAACTTGTATGAGGCACCTAAAATGTTTTTTCAAGTTCTTCAAATAGGAAAAAGTCTACTACATTCTGCTCCAAAGTACTGCATTTTTATTCAAAAAAATTGTTTTCCAAGTCATTATTTATACTGATTTTATATTTTACCATCTTATATACTTTTTTCGAAAATGTTAATTTGTTTCCTTTAAATTTTATGCCAATCGATGTTGCTAATAAAGTGATATTATTTTGTTCATATTTTTGAAAATGTTGTTTTGTATGAGCATAAAAATCAGATTTTCATTTTCTGTATTTTTTTAGTCAAGTTTTTGAAAAGGTCGTGCTAAATCTCCTGTAAAAGTCCTACATCGCACTTATTATTTTATGAGACACCCGGTAATGTGAATACAATAATTATCTCATAATTTTTGATTACCTACCTTATTTCAGTATCACAAGTTTTATTATATTAATGCTATTTACAGAAGTATTACGATTGTAGTCGAGCTGCTTCCATTATAAAAATTGAAATGAGTATTTATATGTAGCATTTTTCAATGGTCGTAAATGGAGGGTTAGTTCTGGGATGAATAAGGACGACTTAATGGTTAATGTTTTACGAGGGACGTTCAAAAAGTAAGGTTCCCTCTCTTATAATTCTGGTAATAATGGACTGATCCGGTTGGGTGTGGTCTCATTCAGTAGCTAAAAGGGTCTAGAATACATTGACATCCTGTTTTCATTCCTAGTTTGTTTTAAGAAGTGAATACATACGATGAGCGAAAACAAATTTTTAAAAGTAGCGTCCGATGTGGAGGTGCGTTCGGTAATTCGTTTTTTACAGTTTAAAAAAATTTCTCCTATCGAAATCCATCGCGAATTGAAATCTGTATATGGAGATAACATAATGTCCGTTCAACATGTTCGAAAGTGGTGCCGGTGATTCGACTAAGGGCGAGAAGAGATGGCAGATCTGACACGCGCCGGATCAAGTCGTCATTCACTACGCTAGGCCTACCGGAGCGTGTCAGATCTGCCATCTTTTCTCGCCCTTAGTCGAATCACCGGCACCACTTTCGAACATGTTGAACGGACATTATGTTATCTCCATATACAGATTTCAATTCGCGATGGATTTCGATAGGAGAAATTTTTTTAAACTGTAAAAAACGAATTACCGAACGCACCTCCACATCGGACGCTACTTTTAAAAATTTGTTTTCGCTCATCGTATGTATTCACTTCTTAAAACAAACTAGGAATGAAAACAGGATGTCAATGTATTCTAGACCCTTTTAGCTACTGAATGAGACCACACCCAACCGGATCAGTCCATTATTACCAGAATTATAAGAGAGGGAACCTTACTTTTTGAACGTCCCTCGTATCTTCGTCTTCTTTATCCCTAATTTTTTTGGAAGTCGAGTGACGAGTACTGAGGACGTATTTACTTGAAAGACGAAATTTGGAGTTTAAAAGAGTCCCGTAAGTCTATATCAAGTTTCCTACATGAATATTACAGCATTTTTTCAATCGCTTATAATTATTGAAGTGTGAGATATTCTTTGAAAAAAATTAAAGCGCTAATGAAAGCGATATATTTAATCTAATTTTCTCGTAATGGGGAAGCGATAAAAATTCATAAAATGGGCCTCGTGTCAGAGCTACATGTCCGGCGATTTAGTATGTTATTTCTGAAATTACTCCCGATACTTATACCAGAAATCACCGTGATAAAAATAATTTCCCCTTAAATATCTACAATACTGGAGAAAACTCAAGGTTTTTTCTTTGTTCCATTTTTACTCCCAGAAATATCAAAAAGCTACTTTTAGATACTTGCGCATAATTTGTGGCGGTCGTTTTCAAAACGGACCTCCAGGACTATAGGCATTTTAGTGAAGATCGCTCCAACTTCCTGCTTCAGAAGGTGAAGTGATGATGGAAGTAGTTGACCTCCTTGTTGCTGTTAAATTACGTTAATTCGTGATAAGATGAAAAATTTCGTTTTTTATGTACTCGTTGAAAATAAAATTAATCAAGTTTTACGTAAGAGACATATTATAATAATTTTTCTTCTCAATTTTTAGGCTAGAGGAAAAAGTGGACCTTTATTTACCTTCGACGTTCACGATGACGTAAGATTGATTAACGACGCTGGAATTGAAAAAGAAGATTCACACGCTGGTAAAGTTCTGCTGAGGAACTGGTACGAAAGAAACAAGCACATTTTCCCAGCTAGCAGATGGGAACCTTACGATCCGACTAAAGTTTACGATAAATACACAGTCAAGGATAAAGTGAATAAGAAATGATTATTTTGTAAAATCATCGTATTCGAATTTTACTCGATGACAGGGCCGTGATTATCAGTTCAATAAATGATAAAAGCGAGTGTTTTTCACGATTCCGTATTTTGAGGGGAGAAATGTTTTCACTAATAATGCATAGTTGCTGTATTTTTATACCTATTTTGTAGCGTTATTTATTACAAAAATATATAATTTTCATTTACGTTCGTGTTTTATTTTTGCAAAAAGTTTTCTGATAAAAGAAATATATTTTTGAATTCATTTTCATTATAGCAGTGGTTTTATGGATGATAATTTTTTGGGCAACATAACCTCTACTATGTCACCAAAAGTGTATTTAAGGTTAAAGTTTACTATCAGTAAGTACCTACTACCTAGTGAATATTCGCAAAGTACAAGTACGTGTATACTACTACTATCCGTTTTTTACGATTATCGTTATATTTAGTATACACTTTACACTCGTTTATGAAATGTTTGTAAATTGCATATATATATATTTACAAACCCGCTAATTGAGTAGTTGAAATGAAATCAGTTAATGATGCTTTTTCGATATCCCAAGCTTCTCAGCGACAAATTACATCATGTATATCAAGTAATAATACCTGCATTTTGCTTCGCTTTATTCCATCGATATTTTGCCTAAAAACTTGGAAATATAATTTTTTAAATTTACTTTTCATCCTTCACTAACAACTGAATTTGAAGGAATAAAAACTGATTGTGTATACCTAATTACCTATATAATTTATATTATTTGGATTTACATTTTTTAATTTTATACCGAGTATAAAATTATTTCAGCATGCGCATATATTAAAATAATTTTCGTGAAATATTTTTCAGTGTTAATGGAAGATATGTGAAATGTTTCAGTTTTATTGTGTGATTTTTTGTTCGGCTGTAAAATGGGGTGGCTGGAAGCAACTACGCCAATGTTTCTTGCACCGAATTCTTCATTTAATGCTACTACCCAAGATGTAGCTTGGATAGGCAGCATCTCATCATGTGGAACCCCAGTAGCCATTATAATATATTTGCTGTACACTAGAAATAAGGCCAAAAAGAAAATAATTACTCATTCAACAATAATGTTCGGCGTTACTTGGTTGACGTTGGCCTTAACAAAATCAACTTTCATGATGGGATGGTGTTTCTTTACATTTGGCGTTACTTTTAGTATATTGAACATCGTTTCTTATGCCTATATCGATGAAATAGCTACGCCAAAAAATCGTGAAGTTATATCGGTAATGCGTCATGTTATCTTCGCCGTAGGTAAAGGGTTTATATTTGGTATTTCCGTGTTGGATAATTACATAATTTTGTCACTCATACCGTTTATAGCATCTGTGACGGCGTTTATATGTTCTCTTTGGATTCGCGAATCACCTTGTTACTTAATCTCGCAGAATTTAAATGATCTGGCTAAAAGTAATCTTTGTTGGTTAAGGGCTGAAAATAATTTCGAGCTTGTTAGTAAAGAATTTGAAGAAATGCAGAAATATGTGGAAGAAAAAAATCAGATAGGGCTGTTTTCGAGTTTTAAAAAAGCCAAAAATACCGAGTCGTTTTTACTTTACATGATAATTTTTGGACTTGGTTACGCTAATTGTAATTCGGTAGTTCTTGTTTATGGTCCGGAATTCGTTGCAAATTTAAAATTTGTAAATGGAAATATTTTTTTGAATATTTATAGTGCTATACATGTGATATGTTTTCTATTTGGATTTTATACAGTGAAAAGGTTTAGCCGAAGAAACTTATTATTTTATGGGTTCATAATTACTTTCATTATTCATGTGCTTTGTGGCTTGTGTTTTTACTTTATAGAAATAAGAGGCCAATTTGCCGCCATTGAGGCACTCGCAACAGTAATGCTCGTTATTTTTATGATGGCGCAAATATTAACAGTTAGTACAGGATTAGAAGTGCTGAAAACGGAGGTATTCGCATTTCAAGTGAAAGAATTTTGTCTACTTATATCGGGATTATTTGGCGAAGCCTCGCAGTTTTTTATATTACAAATTTATTTTCCTCTTAGGGATTCATTCGGGGATAGCGCTAATTTTGTAGTTTACTCTCTATTTTCTATGTCTGGAATTTTATGCGTTTATTTTTTCATGAGAGATACGAAAAATAAAACATTATTACAAATTCAAACTGAACATACTTCTTATGGATTATTCGTTAGAACTTTATAATCATAATGTTAATGAATGGTATAATAATATTTTGTATTTTTTCTTAATTGAAAATTTTTTGGATTACAAATTACGTTTCAAAATTGAATGTGGTTCAGTTTTTTTAAAGAAGTTGTTTTTTTTTTTAATTATCGCTTACGAGTTACTCGTAAAAATGTGAAAGGAAACAAAAAAGACTTAAATTTACTGCTTAATTTGCTTAGACAAGGTTACTTTCCAAACTATTAAAAAGTTAAAAATAAAAGAACTGATAACAGTTCGATTAGAAGGAAGAATAGGTAAGTCCAAGTACTAAGTTGTAAATTCGTTACGGGTGTGCTCTACTAAACTTAACAAGTTAACAAAACCAATGTGGTGTTTCACTCGAACTTGAATTAATTTTTTTTGCTTTTGTTTCAACATGGTTTCCAGTGCATTTCGACGACAAACAATTTCAATGGGAGCGGGTAAGAATGAAGTGATTTTTATTATGTTACACGGGTTTTTATTGCATAAATTTAAGTTTCCAGTTTTTGTTGGTAGTTGGCATCTTGTTATTGCCTTTCAGACAATGTAGTAATAACTCGTACAAATAATATGGCATTCCTGATAATGTATATTTTTCCCCTACTTCGTAACGTTAATGGAGGGAGGTGAATGAAAATTGTTCAACATCTCGTAAGAGGTTATCATATTTATATTATGTAAATTTCAGTACATGGAGATGATTTTTTATAGATTTTTGCATCAAATTTAGGTTTACAATTCATTCTAATTTTGAGGAACCTGAGGGGACACGGAAGTTTCAAAATGTTTGATTTAAAATGAAATGAGGACACCATTATATCCAGATTTCAGCTTCCCAAGTGAATTTGGAGGGGAGTTGTTGCAAGAAACCAGTTTTTGGGCATGCTTTGAGTCATGAAATTTATTGAATCTTCCCCAACTCCTTACCAAATCCGTTTTGAGTTTAAACATAGAGTTAGTCGAGTTTAGTTGGTTGTAAAATGACAGATGAATAATTTAAGAAAGGGTTGGGATGCCTCAAATCATTCAAATTTTATAAAAATAGGGGTTCCGGGTTCGTATAATTCCTGGAAACGAAGAATGTGAAATATTATTTTACATCCATTTTCACAGGTGTAAGTATGGCTACTCGTTTAATTTTCAGTTTCCTAATTGAATTTGGAAGGAAGTTTGAAAAAAATTGCTTTTAGAAGGGAAATTTAGTCCGATAAATATTTTTTTGAAAATAAGATTCAAATACCTATGTATATTAGGACAATATTGTCCAACAGCAACATCCTAAATCAGAGAATTTGGGTGAGGATGAAGATGAATATGAGTGCGGTTTACTGGTTTGTCAGCATGTGACAAGAGATGAAAGAGGCTGTTTATTAAAGGGTATAGTTGAATGAGTTGAAAATCTCTTGTTTAAGTGAAAAAGAATTTCTTGAAAGTGGTGCGGTATTTACTAAGATGTGATGGATTCTCAAATTGCTTGGCGTTCATTTGAAGTAAAAGTCTTTTTCCTTGGTGTTTCCTTTTTTGAATTCACGATGGATTTGATTCAATTTTCAAGATCTTTGATGAGAATTAAGATGTTTGGTACATGTTAAAATTTGTTGGGGATTAGAAAGTTTGAATTCATGGGCCACATTTCGTTTGTGAATTTTGTTCTTTCTTCTTCCATCTCGAAGGACAAATTTAATCGCTAATGTTATCTATACATGAGATTCCCATATGGCATATTTAAGTAAATTGACTTTAGAAATGTGGAATAGGTACCTATTAACTACCAACATTAATTTTTTCCTAGTTTTGCTGAGTCATTTCTTGCATGGCTGTAAACTTGGATGGACAAGTGGTGTTACTTCGTTACTACTGTCAGAAAACCCTCCATTCGAAATAACTTTACAACAAATTTCATGGATTATGTCGTTACCTTCATTAGGTGATGCTTCTAGCATGCTTCTAAGTATTGTGTTGGGTAAAAAGTTTCCTCGAAAACCTTCCATCACTATAGGCTTATATTTAGCAATAGTTACTTGGATTTTGTTAAGTATAGCTGCATCACCAATTTTTTTAATAGTATCTGCGTTCCTCATTGGTTTTACTAGCGGTATAGTAAACATTATGGGTGGTATTTATATCAGCGAGATATCTTCCCCCCAAAATCGCGGCACTTTTGTTACTCTAAGCTCAATTATTGATATGGTGGGCACGGAATTGGAATATTTCATCCTCTTATCAGGGAATTACCGATTATTAGCAATAATGCCTTTAATAATTTCTATTGTAGCCGTAATTACTACCATATTTATGAAAGAATCTCCCTATTATTTAGCATCTATCGACTTACGGGAAAAAGCTCGACGTAATATGTGTTGGCTGAATGGTAAAGATAACCTAGAAGAGAATAGCGAACATTTCGAAAATTTAACTCAGTACATTAAAGAAGAAAATGTAGGTAGCAACAGCATCTTGAAACAAATACTAATGCCGGAAAATTATAAGGTTCTTTTAATGATTATCATAATTAGGGTTACATCTTTAATAAATACTAATATGATTATTCTGAGGTCGGGGGATGGAATAATTCGCGATTTTAAGGATTTGAATGGAAAGTTATTTGTGAATATTTTTGGTATATCGCGTGTTTGTTTTACTGTGGTGGCTTTGTATACTGTGAAGAAATTTGGCAGACGATCTTTAATTTTAACCGGTTATTCATGTATGTCAGTCATTCATTTATTGTGCGGCGTTAATTTTTTTTTTAATGAAAAACATATTAGTGTACCTTACAATCATTTTATTATTGCCGCTTCTTTGATGCTAATACAAATTACTTCGTATCTTACTATTACACCCGCAGTCGCTACTTTAAAAACGGAAGTACTTCCCCCTAATTTAAAGGAATTCAGTATGAGTGTTCTTAAAATTTTCATATCAATTACAGTATTCTTAGTGATAAAATTTTTTTACCCTCTCGCTGCTTTCTTTGGTACTAGTTTTGATCTATTCGTATTTACCATTATTAACGCTGTGGGTGGAGTATATGCCTATTTTTACGTGAAAGAAACAAAAAATAAAACATTACTGGAAATTCGAAGGGAATATAAGTCTGATAAAAAAGTTGGAACTTCATTGGATACTAAAACCCTAAGTAGTACACCTGTTTGCTAGGTTAAATCTTGATTTTAATATTATTTAAATATACCGTGCGTCCAAGTGATTCGGGTACAATCAGCGAAAAAATCTCTTTTCCAATTATTTAAAATTGGTTTTTTCAAATGCAAAGAAATTGTAGTGCAGTTGAAATGAATTTATCAGCCTTGAAATTCATTGAAGTAATTTTAAAAATTATTTCTAATTTAAAAATTGTAGTTTAACTCTGAGATGTACCCGAATCACTTGAACGGACGGTAGAGTGATACGTATCGTAGAACTACCTACATAACTTATTGGGACAGTTTTGAGGTTCTTGATCTTGAAAACAAATAGATGTAGGTATACAGAGATGGACAGTAAAATTTCTTGATGTTTGTTTTTCGAATTGTTGATGAAATTTATTTTATGTTGGGCATTTTTTTTTATTTATTGCGGTATATCTACTTACCATTGCCCACAAGTATATAGCACACTTTTGCCTAATATGGGGCATTTACATTTTGAGGCAAAGTGTAACGAGTTTGTTATGTTTAAGAATGGCATATGATTATTATGAATTTTTTCTATTGGAAAAAATATTGTATCTATACATGCACGAAGTTTTTAATTTAAATTTTTTAATGTGATTTACTTACGTATCTACCTATTTCGATAGAAAAATGGTACAAAAGTCGCAGTAATAAATTAGGTAACAATGTGATGAAAAATTTAGATCAGGGTAGAAAATACAAATACTATCATCGTTCTTGTGAATATGAATTCCCAATTTCTTAATCTGAACAATTTAATGAATAATCGCTTCAAGAATTTAACTATTCTTTCATTGATTTTTGATTAGGTGAAATTGAAGTTAAACAACTAAGTTAATTACTATAGTATTTGAATGTGATTATCTGTTGATCTGTACCATTCATTCGCACAGCTGATATCTGGAAATAACGGATGCTTGTAAATTTATCATTCTACAATTTTGTTAACGTTGTTCAGTATTGTACTTCATAATTCCTACCAAGAATAAAGGTCAATTTGTAAATTCATTTTCCTTTCTCTTCCCCTTCTTATTAATTATAGAATTTCCCCAGCGGTTCCAAGTATGCGCGTTGTCCGTGTGTCTGAAATTCCAATTCCGATTCCGAACACCGCCTTCTCTTCGTACATTTCGAAGAAAAAGGAGGAATCTAGGCACGGTGAGGGACGGATGAGGTAAAACGAATGACGGAATCGAGTGACGGATATACCGATGAAATCATACAAGTGACTTTGTTTTAGTAGATACGAAAACTGCGTATTTTCTAGTAACTATTATCGTTTGAAAGTTGTTGCGTGATTTTGAGACCATTCAAAGTAGTTCACCTTAGTTTTTGTTGATAATCGTGCAATCAAAACATCGAGAAGTGAATTTGAAAATGAGTAACACGGAAAGAAATAGTTTATTAGGTTCGAAAAAAAATTTAAAATGGTTTGAATCGCGTATCGAAAATTTCAATAGCAGTGCACCATATCATATCAATGTGTTGATGTCATACAAAAATAATATCCTCAATGTGAGTATTCTATCAGATTTGTTGTGCAAAATTTCGTATTTCTCTACATTTTAAATATCTCGTTCGTTGATTTCATTTTTCCAGCAATACAGATTAGGAAATTTTACAGCGTTGAAACAGGAAAGAATTTCTGCTGAACGAACGATTAGGCACCTGAAACAATTGCTTATTGATATTGAGAGATTGCGAGAACAAGTGAGAGACTCCGATCTTAATAGATTCGACAAATTGATCGTTCATTCTCGTGAAAATATCAACTCTTCGTTGAAACACTTCAATGGTGAGCATGATTTTTGTTTCTACTACATGTCATTGTTGTTGAATGATGATCTCTTATCTTACTGATTTATCGAAAATGTTTGAATAATTATCGATTAATGGATTATCAGTATCATAGAATGATCCACGACTTCTTCCTTTTTGTGTTATGTAGACTTCTACTCAAAACTAGAAATTCCTCAAGAAACACCGGAAAATCGTAAAAAACGACATTATTACCCGGATTATGAAGAAGATACGCAGGATGATCCGTTTCAAAAACAAATTATAATCAGCGAACACGAAGATGTGTGGGAAGCAAAGCAACACAAAGAGATTGCTGAAACTGTCGAAGCCATTCAAAAAGATGTTCAAACTGTCAACGAAATATTCCTTAATTTAGCTCAAATAGTTAATGTAAGTGCTCGAAATCCTATATTTTTATATCCTCTACATGGAATTACATCTTCAAATTAGATGATTTTTTTTCACATTTAGGAACAAAAAGAAAATGTTGAAAAACTTGAAACACATGTTGAAAATACTCATGAGAGAGTTGTCGAGGCTGAGAAAGAATTAGCTCAAGCAGCTTCCAAAATTAATGGTGCTGCGTACCCATTGGTTGGGGCGTTACTAGGTTCCTGTGTTGGCGGTCCTATTGGATTTGTAGCTGGCTTGAAAATAGGTACTGCGGTGGCTGTGACATGTAGTGTATTAGGTAATTATTCAGCTTGATAGTAATGTTTATTATGACTTCTAATTTATCTGAAAAATTTCAATATTATTGATTCTTGATTATGATATTGTTCAGGGTTTTCTGGTGGAAAAGTCTTGAAAATGAAGCAACGAAGAATGCAGACAGAAATCTTGCAAAACGCTCAAGAGCAACGAACCATTAAATCATAAATTCATAATTTCAAAATTTTTGGTGAAGGTAGCCTTTGTAAGAATTCCCAAGTTGACAACTTTGTGAAGAGCTCTTTTAATCCTTTCCTATTTTTTCATTCGATTTCTCAGGTGCCTTAATATATGATATGAATACCATTTTTATATATTATCTTTACCTATTATTAACATATACAAAGCAGATTCAACACTGTAAACGTTTTCATATGTTTGATCTGGTCAGATTTGTTTTTGTTTTTTAATTCTCATAAGTATAAGATCTCAAGTTGGTACCGTAAAAACATGAAACGTGTAAATTTACTGTTTTCATAATTAAATTACGATAATCTCTGTTGTTAGCTGAAAAATAATCATCAGGTGTTTTTTTTATTTTCCAACAATGAAGTCATGTATATATGTACGATGAAATGAAAACAGGTGTATTTTCATGATTATATTTTGTATTGAATTTATGGATGTTTTATATACAAAAATAAACGATTTAAAATGAAAATTACAGCCTTTTTTCCACCTTACTTTACCGACTTTAAATTCAATCACGCTTCTTCAGCTTGCGATGAGCTTCCAAAACTGCACCAAGTTTCATTCTCTCTGGTAGAACAAATATACTATGGAGGAAACTGTTGACTTTCGTATCATCATTGATTCCCAGAGAAATGGATAGAAATTCTTCCAAAACGTAAGGCCCGTCGTCGTGATTGAAAAGAAGAATTAGTGAAGATCTTATTACGTACATCAAAAGTCGTTTGTTAATTTGTTTACTATTGATTAGAATTTGTATCATTTTAGCACAAGAGTGCCAGTCGTGTTTCAATAGGGACTTACGTAGCTGAAATAATAAAGTACTTAATGAAGAGGAAAACATGTAAGAAGGAGAGTAATTAGAAAGGAAGTCTAGAGAAGGCAAGATGCATTCGGTCAACGCCACAGATGCTTTATTTCCATATTCTTTTATCATCTTGTGTTTTGATGTTTTGGTATTTGGCTTCTTGACATCGTCAATTATCCGTTTGAGATGGAATTTACTGATTTGAACAGGTTTATCTTGCGTGATCCTCAATCTTCTGACGACAGGGTTTTTGGCTTTTTTATAAGTTTTATTGATGGATATTTTTTTCATGTTGAATTACTTCACTTTTTTTGATATTACTGCAGGAGTACAGAAGGTGGAGGCAGCTATCCCTGAGTTACATACTTTTCGACTATTAAACAGTAAACATTTTTGAACTTGAAAGCTAGGCTTTTGATGATTTGCTTTCAAACTTTCGCTTCAGCTGATTCACATTCACTCTTTCATTGATTATTCTTCATACTCAAAGTTCTTCATCAACAGATGTTTCATTTCAGTTTTTCCTGTTTTTCATGCTGTCAAAATTTTTCAATAATTTGGAATGTTACGTAGAAATTTTTTACAACAGCTCATGTTCATGATTTCAAGCTTCACGTGACGCCGCATGAGTCATTTTCTGTTATCAATGCGCATGTTACATCACTAAACATCAACAACTTTAGTTTGATGGCGGTTCACTCCGTGAAGTGTACGTTAAGTTTAGTTTAATTTTTAGTCTTATTTTTAAGTTAATAATATTAGTAAATCTTAATTTATTCATTCAATTTTAATCATGAGTCCGTGTGCTGTTCGAATCCACAAAGAAATTTATTCAATTATCAGGCATCCGCCTCAAGATTTCATGTGCCGACCGAAGTTCGATGACTTTTCTCTTGAAATAAGTAAGTTCTTTTTTTCATAAAAACGTATTAAAACATCATTTTTGATTCATTGAAAAGCTTAATTTTTGACAAGCCTCATGAAAAATAAGATTATCGAGTTATCTGTTGATACATTATCGACGTAGAATCAGCTCTTACACACCTTAATATAATATTGTAGAAAGCGTGTTTTACTTTCATTTCATTTATAGTGAGGAGAGATTTGCAAGCTAATACAATAAATATTGTTTAAAATATTATTACATATGTATTGAATATTTAGTGCTTGATCGTTCTTTGAAATAACCTCATACTTTTTCCCGCCTTTTATATTGATGTGTTGTACTGATAATGCGGCAAAGAATAATTTGTTTACGCTGATTCGTTTTCGAAGAAGCGCTATCCCGATTACATAAATTTATAAATAGTAGTCATTTAATCAAAGTAGAATGTTGACATTTCACTAGTGAAATATTGGAAATATCATACTTACTTGAATAAGATTTTCTTACTATCATGTTTCAGCTTTAAATGGTGCTTCCGGTTCATATTATGAAAACGGGACATTCGTATTAGAATTGGTGGTGCCGAAGCAGTAAGTTTTATGTTCAGTCATAGTAATGAAGTGAATATGCGGTAATTTTGTTTGTGCAGATGATAACATTTTACGATCATTTTTTGCTTTAGGTATCCTTTTGAAACTCCAAAGTTACAGTTTATGACTCCTATTTATCATCCAAATGTTGACATCTCCGGTAGAATTTGCTTAGATATGTTGCTGGGTGGATGGTGTCCAGCGTACACATTGCGAGATTTACTAGAAACTGTCAAATGTTTAGTGTACCACCCCAACATTGGAGATCCTCTTATTCCAGAAAGAGTAAATGATTCTCTTGAATATGTACAGTGAGTGTGAGTATTTTGAAAAATTGAATTGTATTATAAATTATACCCTTTTTTGAAAATTTGTTTAGGCCGTTCAATACAAATATGATCGCAAAGAATTTGAACGTAAAGCTAAAGAGTGGACTCAAATTTTTGCCCCAAAATTAGATATGAATGTTCTAAAACCCGTAAGTTATGTTCATTATTTTCATTTATATCATTCGTGTATATTGTAGTTTAGTATTGAAAAAAAAAATATATTATTTAGAAACTTATACATGACTTCTCATTTTTCAGCCCTTGGATTACAATCGCAAACGTCAATTTGAACAGGAAGAAGTGAAGTACACCAGTGGAAGCCGCAGACGATATTTTTAATGTTCCATTCTAAATTAATTTTTCATTACTTTTTTACAATTTAATTTTTTAACTGTTGATGTTTATTCCAAAAGATCTTTACTTTTGATATTTTTTGTACATTAAGTGTAACTTTTTTGTATTGTATATTTGTACATTAAAAGGTAATAAATTCCTTTTTCTTTGTAGTAAAAATGAAAATCTTTAGCGAAATTGTTATAATATTTGAGCGTTAGTATTTAAATAAAAAATAGTATTATAGTGAGTCGATTGTGCTTTGTGTTAGCTTTGTGTAAAATGGTAAGTAGCTATAATTTTTTTCATGTTTCCGGTCTTGGACACTTAATTCTTTTTTTTTTTTTTCTTCCTTTATTTATTACATATTAAATTTCTTTTTTAATAATAATTTTTAAGTATATCTACATGCCGGTATTGAAATAAGTTTTAGAATAAGATTTTTATTTCCACAATTTTGATGCTGTGATTAGGAATTGTATTTTTTTGCTTTTTTCGATTACTCCCTATTTGATACGAAGTAAATTACGTTTAAAATTGATGCGTTATCCGTTTACCTAATTCGATAATTTTTTCCAAAACTAATAATAAATTTGATTTCATGATTCAACAATATGACATGTAATTGGCCTAGAGTTGATTATCCTGTTACCGAGTGTTATAAATCATTTTTTAAATTTATAGCCGATTCTTGTTTAATCAATTCTTTGTTGAAAACTTGGGCAATTGACATGCATTTGGGTTTCTAGAGTCCAAGTGATTTTTATGTAGAACATTTTGTCCTTTATATTCTTCGGCTCTTTAATAAGTATTGCTTGAATTTCAGTTAAATGCTACGTAGTACCTACATCAATCTTTATGTGTTACAAGGTCGTATTTTTGTTTTTCCCAAATTTTCATATTGCTAGTCTTTATGTTCTCCGCCAAAAAGTATTATTTAAAATGTCAATAATTTTATTTTTCAAATTATTGTTTCTTACGTATTATAATAAGGCCTCAATATTATATGTTATCTTGTAGCATGTATACTGAATTATCGCAAAAATTATATAAATTAGTTGGTAATGTTCGTTAGGCCAACCTGTTTACCTCACTTAAAGTTTAGAGGTTCAATAAAAATATGTTATTGATTGAGTTTGGTTCATTCATTTATTTACTGGCGATCACAACTGAAAACACCGACTACAAGTAATAACAAATTTTATTGAATTCAAAACTAAATCAAATAAAGGAATGAGACTGATAATTTCATAACTTCATTATAGTGTCAATCACGTTCAAAAATGTTTCGGATGATGGTGATTTTGGAGAGGTGGCGGTAATACTTCTTAATTTTTCGGTACCATTTCCCAATCTCAAATCAATAGGTAATTTACCAAGAAATGGCACTGAAACTAATTCTGCAAAAAGTTTTCCTCCGTCGCTGGAGAAAATATTTGTACATTCCTAAAAAATAATTGTTAGTTTAGTTGGAATCGAATAAAATACGAGTGAATTTAAAAATTGCATAATTTTACCTGACAGTTGGAGCAAACATAACCGCTCATATTTTCAATTATTCCAATCACAGGTATGCCAGTTTTTTTGCATAAAGTGAACTCCTTTCGTACATCTTCAATAGCAACTTCTTGAGGAGTGGTTACTAATATAGCACCATCACAGTTAAGTTCTCTAAAAAAAATAATAAATTGATTCAAACACTCTTTTTTAGTTTTGAGAAGTCAAACGTAATATTAATTACTTCATTTTTTCAATAACTGTTATATGTTCATCCGACGTTCCCGGCGGTGTATCAATTATTAAGTAATCTAAATCCTTCCAATTTACATCGGTTAGGAACTGATTTATTGTTGCTACAAGCAAATTATAAACAAAAAATCAGGTTTCAAACAAGACGAACTTGAAGATGTGTTTTGTAATTTTGCATGAATACCAGTTTTTTTAGGTCCTCTCCACACTACACTGTCATCTTTATTCTTTAAAAGAAATCCAATGGACATCACAGCCAAATTTTGTTCTTGATCAACATAAACAGGTACCCATCCTTCTGAACTCTGATGGATACTTTTATCTTCTAAATTTAACAGATGGGGAATTGATGGGCCACATAGATCAATATCCAGCAAACCAACCTAGATATTAAAAAACACTCATTGAATGAGGAATTTCTCTCAGCGATTATAAATAATGAACATTAATACAAACTTTGAAACCCTTTTCTTTCAGTGATAATGCCAGCTGAACGCTAACAGTTGATTTTCCAACTCCACCTTTTCCAGAAAGTACCAAGATGATATGCTTGACGTCTTGAATAGTCATTATATATAAAAGCGTTCTGATAATGCTGAAACGGGAATTCTGTTCAAATTGTTTAGTTGACTATAAAGTAATATAACTTCATACATATTCTACATGTTCAAACTTTTGAGAACCTGACTAAAACAAAAAAAACAATAGACTGTTCTTATCAATCGTCTCCTTGCTTGTTTATAATCTCAATGCTTCCCAAAATTTCAAAGAATTTGGTTGCACTTTTTTATTTAATTCATTAATTCAAATTCAACTATTTTAAACTAGGGAAGTAAAATTTTCATTGTTCCAGCCTCAATGTCAAAAAACACAATGTGACTTCAGAATAAACTAAAAAAGCTTTCAAGAAAATGTGATAATTCAACTACATAATACATAGAACGTAACTTTTCTCTTAGGTAATACACAGATAGGAAGTAACGTGTTATTAGAAGTTGTCTTTGAATAAAGTAACACACAAATTCAAATTAAATTCTATTTTAATGCCTTCAATGGTATACATGAAACAATAAAGCAGGTTAGGTACATTTCCTTTGTGTACGTGGCAATTAATTACTTTTTAATTGTTTTATTTCTTCTTCTCCTTCAATCATTCCATCTACGGGTGCGGAGTTTCCTAAAGGCGAATCCATTCTAAAAATAATTGGTATTTTTCCAATTGTCGGGTTACCGTGCTTCTCTAACAATCTTAACCAGGATCGTAAAGAATTTTTACTAGACGTTCCGGTAGCTCCTATTGCGTAAATAATACCGTCCTTTTGCTCATGAACGGAAAATTTTGGAATTAAATCGTCCTTATCCGGGTGATCGAAAAATGGTATTTTTAAATTCTTCACAACTATAACAAAAAAAAAAACGAATAGTATGAAAGATACGAATTCAAAAACATGATTTCATAAACATGAAAATAATTAATTAAAGAAGAGAATAAATTACCATCAGGATCTCGCGGTGTTCTTCTCCTTCTGTTGGGAGGAATATCGGCTCTCAATACGAAATAGGTAATAGCCGATTTTCTTAAATAAATTTTGAAGCCACCTTCTAAATAAATTGGTTGATTTTGCGGATGATACTGAAGTAAAGTTCTTTGCATAGGACTTTGTCCGTTGAGTACCCATGTATCTTCTGTATCATCCTCTAGTTCTTTTGTCTATAAATAAATTTAATTTTGAAGAAATTATAATCCATTAAATATTTTCCATGGTACCACAGGACTGAAATTTAGAAATGCTTACTTTGAATAATTCAACTTCACTCTCTAAATCCACAGAACACATTCTATTCATTGCAATTTTGGCTAGTTCCAAAGGGTCTTTAGGCACAGGTTTCGGTACAGGCCAAGGAGATAAGTTTTTAAACTTGGGCATCCAATACATCATTCTCCAATATTTTTTAATTGGTTGCGAACGACCACCAAATATACTTAAAAGCAAATCTTGCATTTCTCTATCAGGCATGACATCTAAAGGAAAAAATTTTGAAATAAGAGGTAAAATTTTTCAATTAGGCATCTTAAAAAATTGAGTAGGCTTACCATTTTCTTCCATTTGTACCAGTAGGTCAGTGATGGCCATTTGATGTCGAGGATAATACATTGTATCGGCTTGAACTAAACTTTCTGGAATCATTTTCTCTTTAGGCATTACATCAATAATTTTTTTATAAATATCTAAATCTTCTTGCAATCCATAGTCGTACATTCTTTTCAAGGCGCAATATACAAATTCTACATGACCAGTGCGAAATTTTTTGTGTTTAAATAATTCTATTAATTCCACAAATTTTTTTCGGTCTTTCTTCTTTTCACGCTTAAAATAATAATCCATCACGGAAAGTTCATGTTTACGATCTGCAATACCATCAGGATCGCCGTATAAACGATTTGTGGTAGATAATAAACGAGCATTATTCAAACATGATATAGTTTGAGAATTCAGTTTAGTCGAGAAATTGAATAATTGCTTAAGTATGTTTGAAGCCATGATCATTTCTTCTTTTTTTCGAAGCTGTTCTGTTATAATCTATAAAATAAAAAGTCGATGGTAGAAAAAAATTGCATTAAAAAAAGTAAGAACAAGATAGTTCAATAAAACGTAGGACATTTTGGCATTACCTTCACATTTAATTTAAATTATAAACAACGGAAGTGTAATATATACCATACATGCAAATAATCGTACCGAAATGTGCACTGATGTGAGAGATGAATTTAGATCACCCAGATCACATTATTCTTTCGTACAATTTTTGAACAATAACAATAATAAATGTTCATTTCATTTTCTTCACATCTAACTATTCAACTGACCTCACTCACTTATTTTTCTAACCCCTAAAACACTAAAATAAAATTTGCCTTCAGTGATAACATTATCGAATGCCGAAACAAGCCACCCACCACAGTTCCATCTCGCACCTAGTCAAAGCCAGAAGAGGAAATTCCACTTCTTTTCTCAATTACAAATTACAATAAATTCCAAGAGGTGGCGTTACCTACCAAAATTAAGGAAAGCATGCCTCCTCCACTCCTCCACAGCCCTCCTGTCCAGCGATTTTGTTCAGGTACGTTAATCACTCCGTTAGCTGATTTCGGCGCGACTCATTGGTGTTTTGTTTGGGTGTTTGGTATGTGTTTGTATTTGTTATTTGCTGTGCTTCGGTTGTTACGTGTTAAGAACATTCTCAAAGAATACTCAATTCAGTTTCAAATTATTTTTTTATTTTACTCGTAATTAATACTGAAATTATGTTCGCTAATGTTAATTACATTCTATGATCTTAAAATTTTATTTCTCATTACTTCTTATCGTGTTCTACCAAATAATGTGACTGTGATGTGAACGTAATATCTTCTGTGTAGTGTGTGGTTTTTTCTAATGGGTGCTTAGTAAGTGATGCATTCGAGAGGAAATTTCTGAAGTGTTTATATTTTCCCATGTCTCCAATCAAAACAACTGGTATGTTCACTTATAACTCGTAATATTTACATATCTAAGCTATTTATAAACTTGAGTCGTAAGTGTATGAATAGACCAGTATAACATAAACATTACTTCATTTCATACCCAAGTGTTTACTTCATGAATTCAAACATTCGCCAGCATTTCATGATTTAGAGGGTTGAAAATTTTCCAAAAATTCGAATATTTTTATTGTTTATCGGTTGAATTAGTTCCTATCTTACAGAGATCGAAAGTTTGAGACTTATGAAAAGATATGTACGTTTTATGCAACACAACAACAGTATGCATAAATATGCTTGAGTATGCGAGAAAAATGCAAACTAATGCATATTCATACGGAGTAATAATATCATAATATCGTAAGTGATGTGTACCATTAAAAGCACCTAATTCTTATCAACCAACTTGTTGCATTCATCACTTCTCGCCAAATAGCTTTCAAATCATTCCGCTATTACAATTGTCGACTCGTTCGGAAGATCTTGGTCGCCTCGCTTTACATCGAACTTGTTAACATTTTGAAAAATCTCCTCAAAATGTATTTTTAATTGTCTTCTTTTTATTATACGTTGGTTACGGTTCGCAGAATATCTTTGTATCATGCCATCTCGTCGATTAACTGGCCAAGCGCGTTTTTAACGGATTACATTGTCCTTTCGGTGAAGTAAACCCGAAAGATGAACTGTCAAGTGTTAATAACGGTCGAGTATTCGTAAAATATGTTGAAATTCTTCTCTCTCTGGATCGGGGTTTATGCAGTAACCAACATCAGTGAAAGTTACGGGAATAAGAAAATTTCATATTCCAAAGGATATGAAAAGGTTAAAGATCAAGCTACTTGTAAAAATCTCCAGTTCAATTCTCTATCCGTATAATAATGGTAGTTCTTTACCATCCGCTTTCGTCAAATTTAGATATGTATTTCCTACAGTTTAATTCGAGAGTTGTGAAATAAATTGAGCAATAAATATTTGAAGAATAAAAGTTTTGTTATTTCGGAAAATTTCTTTTTTCCTAGAAAAATAATGCTTTTTGGTGTAAATTATTTATTGGTGGGAAATTTTCCGAAAATTACTTTTTCTGCTCTATTTTTCACCTACGAGATTTTGTTTAGGAGATGATAATATGAAAAATTGTTTTTGAGACCGGTCCATAATTTTCAATTTTTTTTTTTAATTTTTAAAGAAGAGAAGTAAAGTGGATGAAAGTTACCAAACAAATATCTAAATCAACTTCATAAAATTTCAACTTCCAAATTCGTTTTCAAATTTTGCAAAATTGGATTAAAAAAATTTATTGAAAAAAATTGGTTTTTGAGTATTCCAAATTTTATTGTTGGACTCCAAAAAAATTTAGGTTTTGGCGTATGGATCTATAGAACTCTTCCCATGAACTTAATTTTTCAAATATGTAAATTTTGTTAAATTGTATAATATAAATTTTTCAAAACAAAAGAAAAAAAATGAAAAGCAATGAATTATTTGAACGAAAGAGAGATCAGAGCTTCATTAATAATAATAAAAATAATAGAAATACATTTTTCATAATTAGCTGACTATGACTACTCCTATTGTTGCGAATAAAAAAAATTGTCATTACTTTAGATTATATATTGAAGTAGATACATTCATTAGTTTCTGGTGCATTGAAGAAATGTATGCCCTCACCCCCTCCCCACCCGTCCCTAAGAAAGATACGTCCCACTCACTCCCATTGCAATGACTGTACACCAGCAAATGTATATCTTGAAAATATTGTTCAGAAACCCTCCCATTGGCACATTCTGGCTACTGCTATCTTTACCTTATGCACTTGAAAAAAAAATCCTCTACCTTATTTCACCCTCTTGATGGAATGCTACGCTCAGTTTGAATCCAAGCGATTTCAAATATGTTGGTTACAAAAGCATAGAAATTATACTAAAAATCAGCTTGATAACGCTTCTGCATCTTAAATGCTTTCGTAGACCTATTTAGGAAGCACTAAATTTAGCTTAGAATAATAAATAAATGAAATGAAATGAAAATTAATTTTTCAATAAAAATACACGTAAGAATATTATAAAATTAAAAAATGAATAACCTAATATGTAAAAAAGAAATGAATATAACCAAAAAATGTTTTTGTAATCCTTTTATACTACCCGCAAAGTACATACTTGAGTTCAGGGGCGTGGATAGAAGGGCAGAAAGTCCTGATTGACCTGGTCTCTGTTTCCTGAGAGGGCGATGTGATCGACATTTCTTGTTTTAAAACTTTTTGCTTTCAGTTGCACCATTTTTATGTTTAAGGACAAAAAAAAATTAGTCGAAAGTTGTTTGAAAATTTGAGGTTGGTTTAAATTTTTTGAAAAGCCTCAATTGAAGTTAAAATTAATTGAATAGGAAAATTAAATGGAATAATTATTCTATTGTCAGTTTCAATTAATTAAAATTAAAATTTTGTTTATAGATTATGTAAGAATTGAATTTATTATTAAAATTTAAATATTCATAATATCAAAATCATTGATTTCTAATAATTTTAATTGTTATAATATTAGATTTAATTTCATTATTTAAATAAAGAATTTTAATTGAAGGAAATGTTGTATTTTCATGAATGAAAAGTAAAAAAAATCCATACGTCATGAGCATTGTATGATCTTAAATCGAATTAAAACTCTGAAGATAAAATATTCTACATAAACATTGTTACCTTACAACCCTCATAGGGAGGCCTGTGTTTCGAAACAATGTAGTAGTACCATAGGAACCCTTTGGAGTGAAAATCAGATAAATTTTATCTTCAGAATCTTGGAAACATCAAATTATCGCAGCAGTACCGGTTTTAGGATCTTTGCTGGAGGGGGGGGGGAATCAGTTCCATAAAGTCAAGTGGGAAGAATAGCAAATTATTTAAAATTACCACCGTTACATTTTTAATAAAAAATAAAAAAATGAATAAAAAAAAAGACCTAAAAAAGCTCTTGGAGGATTAGATAGACATCCAACCCTTCCGCCCCCCCCCTGAAACCAGCTGTGAGTCGCAAATTTATTACAATTCGTCTTTAAAAATACTCAAAAATTCATGCTCTTTCGAAAAAATTTTTTTTCTGTCTTTTGACGATAAAACGTAAGTATTAAACGCAAAAAATTTCAAATTCCTCTAAAGTCAATTTTTGACATTTTTGACAACTTTGACCTCATTTCGGCTGTATTCCTGTCAGCTTAGAGGACTGACCACGTTTTCGGGTTTTTTGAAATTTTGTTGGAAACTGCTTCCTTCTAGCCCTTCCAGTTTCCAAAAAAAACTCCGAAATTCGGTCTGCCCTGGAATGTAACGATGGAAGTAATTTGCCGAGTTGTCGGAAATAATGTTTATTTGAAATTTAACGCGAAATTTCCGTGTTCATTCCGTTGCCATGGGTGATACATATTTCAATTGGTCGTTGAAATTTTTCAACGTTATAGAATATTCCATTTCAACGATGGCCCCCTTTTACTTACATTAGGTCGAATACGGAATATTTAATGCCTACGGATTAATCTTTACATTTATTGGTTCATGGTAATGTACTCGTTTATGAATTGAGATGTGTGTTGAGGTTTAAGAAGCCTTAAATAGTCGTTCGCATGACAACGGGACACGTTAATCTTGTAAACAACGAAAGCTATTAACCATTAATAAACACTAAAGGACGTAGTAATGCAAGGACGAAGGAAATTAATCGATTTTTTTCATAATGGAAATTAATGTAAGACGAAAGGATAATGATTGATTTTTTTAACAATATTTTAGAATTCTTAAGTCTGCTTTCTGTGGGTGAAAAAGTGCTAAAAACCGAAGTTTTCTAGTTCACGAGGTGGCTAAAAAGTAATGTATGAAAAATAAACTCACGGAAACCATAAAGCGAAATACTTATGTCTCCAACTCAAAGTGTGCTCAGTAAGGCGTGGAGGTTCTCAAAACGTCAACATTTGGTACCTAACTACTTCGTGGTGGCCATGGGGACATCGACTTTTTGTCATAAAGCGCATCGTGAAGATCACCTAAAAAGATGTGAAGTTGAAGTAATTTTTCACTAACTAAAAATGACCAAAGAAATGCAATTTTTTGGGCACATACGTGAGAAGTATCATTTTTATAATTTTTTTTCGTTTAATTTCAAATATAACCCTCAGGTGGAATAAAACCCCTTCCAAAATGGGTCTTAGCATACATCTCATTGAATATGGCACCTACAGGAAAAATGATCGTTAACAAAATTAATCTAAAATGTGATAAGAATGAACGAAAAATTGAAAATTTTTGATTTTCGTGTCATATCATAAGTTGAACCCAAGTTATTAACTTATTTCAATTTTAGCCTCCCAAGTGTATTAGGGTGAAAGTTTGAAGAAAAAATGGTTTTTGGAGGGGGAAAATCACAATACGAAATTTCATGAATTGTCCATATCTCCTCTCCAAGTCGATCTAGAAAGGTCAAATTTTGTATGATAGACGTCTTTAATTTGGATGAAAATAAACCAAAATGGCGGATTGTCAAATTTTGATGAAGGCTCGAAGAATCTCAAATTGCTAAAATTTCAAAAATATGAGCTCAAATGATTATTGCGAGCAAGAAATATTACAATAGATTTTAAATTCAACTTGTTATGTGGTTTTGGAAAACGTATGATGGAGGTTTTCAGATTTAGTACTGTGTATACTATGTAGCCTATCCTGCCGTGAAGAGGTCAGCAACGTTATCTGGGAATCTGAGGCCAATTTAAAAACTCAGCTCCCAAATATTTACAAATAGCGTACGTTTAAGGATCACTGCTGGGGGGGCGGGAGAGTTCGATTTCCTAAGATCAATTGGAAAGATGGTAAATTGTTTAAAATTATGAAAAAGTTGATATGTACGAAAAAAAGTGTTGGGGTTTTATTTCCGCTAGTTACATTTTTAATTAAAAAAACTTGGATGGTTAGACACCTCCTCCCCTCCTCAAAAAACACAGCATCAATCTAATGCAATAAAATTCGCTATACACGAAATATACGTTTGGTGGTGAGGGATTCAAAGTCCAGTATTAAAAATATTAAAATTAATGATTAAAAATTTATATAATTAATGAAATACAAAAAATTAAAGATTGAAGAGGCCGGCCTATTTCCACTTCTCCATTGCTGTAAATGGCACAATAATTTTCTTTATTATTGAAAATTAATTTAATTGAATTATTAATAAATTGAGGAATACCATAATATCTATGATTAAAATTTTATTCAAAACTCGAAGACAATTCGTTTGAATTTTATTTTCCCATTTTTTCAGCAGAACTTGGCGAATAAATGTTTTTGAATTATTCATTCGAAGCGTTTAAACTTATTCAGAACTATAGGGTGAGAAAATTCGATGTTTTTAAAAATGATCGTTTTTTGATAGCTACTAGCAGGTGAAATGTGAGCGTATTTCTCGCTGTTTCGAACGAAAAACATTTATATAATTCGCTCGGTAACTCGGTGCGGCTGCTTACTACGGCTATCTAATATTGTAAAGGATTTTCGCGGTATTATGACTAATGCAAAATAGCGCTGGTATTGGTCACGTAGGAATTCCTCGTACACCTACCGTTAATCACTACACATGCGAGGTGGAAACCAGTTATAAAGAAATTTCATGGCCGTCAAAAATTTTACGCCATCAAGTACGCGCGCACGTATCAGCGAATTAGGCGGGGATTACGACTTAGTATACCCGTGGTGTTTTACATTTAATTGGAAACCTTTAAGGTGGTATCTTCGCCGTCATCTCGATACGATTAATTGATTTCATTCGAGCGAAATGTTATCATTTTCGCTGGAAAGTCGCAACGATAATATTTTTGTCGATGTTAATTACCAATTGTAACGTTCGCGTTCCGACCACGCTATCGGATTAATTATCGATACGGCGGTGTAGCGGGATGGAAATGCTCGATTTTATGGTTTTTAATTACTCGCCGTTTAAACGTCGCAAAATGATTTTAATCCATTTGCCATGTGTATTATTGCCGATCATAATGAACAGTAAGTTCAGCCGTTCTGTATAACGGATGAAGATGAATTTGATCTGTACTCGTTTAATATTTGGCTTGTTCGAGTGAAATGTAGATTTTCTCCGTTCCCAGCGTGCGGTACGGTGTAAGAGTTTGGGAAAGCTGTTGCCAAATTTGATTGAACTTTGAAGGCGCCATTTGTAACAATGGAAGCGAATTAAACGTTGGCTGTTGCTAAAGACAATGCCAGTTTACGCCTATCGTGTCCGATGATGGTGTTTGAAAACGTCGCGCCAAATAACACCGTCATTGAACTGTATTAAATGGTCTTCTGGTTCATTCGCATCTAACGCCAACGTATTAGGTGACTGTCGACTTGTACCTCGTAAGAGACATTTTAAGACGATTATTCGGATACATAGTAGGTCGCCGATGACGAGTTCGATACTTGTCTTCGTACCTAATCTTCGGGCTCGGGTTGTGTGGCTGTTACATCGTCGTCGATGCGGTTAGACGCAGTGACCGGTACCGGTGCGTTAGATGGTGAGATGATTCACGCGCGGATACAACTTGTTCTAATTCTTCGATTGCGGTTTAACTATTCGATTTAGGTTTTTTGTGAAGAAAAAATTTATTAATAAAATCTTACGTCGATCCGACTTCCCCAATGATGAAACGTCATCAGAAGGTGTAGACGAGCATGTATCAGTCGTGTGGAGTGTAATCTAATTACGTCTGATAAATGCCCCTGCTGTGTGGAAATCGTATAACACGAAGTCAGCGGTTTATTTGAACCAGAGTATGAATTGAGTTGAATTAAGCAGAAAAAATATGGTCGGTGTACGTGTGCGTTGCTTTTTTATTCTTCGCTTATTCGACATTTTTTATGACGACACTAGTGATAGGCCAAGAAAATTAGATTTTGAACTAGAAGAATTCCCATCAAAGCGATTTTCCGTACATGTCATCGATATCATTTTCATCAACGTATTAAACATATGCAAGAATCCGAGTGGAGCGTAGCTTCTTAAGGGGATTCGACTCCTTGAAAAACTCATTTTTGGCATTTATTTCGAAAAATAATGGTTCTACACTAAAAATAGTTCTATACATTGTTCCACCCTAAATTTTATACAAGATGGATGGATTATTTTTAGCCGAGTTTTTAATAAAAACTATAGCTATTACAGTCTACCTGATTTGGGAAGGAAGGGTAGCGGTTTTTCCCCCACGCGTAGCGTCGCTAGGTATTCATGAAATTCGTTAAAATTTCTGTGAAAGACTTTTCATATAAATGCGACAAAATTAATTTTTTGTTTTTTTTGATAAAATTCAAAATGGCGGAACACTCAAATTTTAAGTGAGGCTTGAGAAGGGGCAAATAGCTCAAAATTTACGTTTTTGATCTCATATGAAAGAGTGAGTCACGATCAACAATATATCCAAATTTCAGGATCCTTAGTGCATTTTGAGGAGAGTTACAGCAAAAAACAACTTTTTGAGGAAGTGCTAAGTTATAAAATTTCTTGAATCTTCCATATCTCCTCACCAAATCAATCTAGAAAAGTCAAACTTCGTGTGTGAGATTAGTTGGGGGTCAGAATATGGCCTCTTGGATTTGGGTCAAAATGATTCCATAATGGCGGATTATCAAAATTTGAGTAGAGCTTAAGGAGCCTCAAATTAGCGAAAATGTAATTAATATGAGCTCATGTGATTATTGGTGATACGAAGTAAAATATATTCGTAATTCACCTCTATACATGCTATTGGAGGAGAGAAGGGGGTTATCGACCTGAAAATATGGTGGGGTTCACGAGTGGTCGAAAATTTTTTCTTGTTGTATCATGTGATGAAATGAGCCCAAATGACCAACTTATTCTGATTTTAGTTCCCCAAGTGAATTTGGAGGGAAGTAAGAGCGAAAAATAGCTTTTAGAGGAGAAATTGGTGCAGGAAATTTCATGAATCTTCCACACCGCGTCACCAAATTAATCTAGAAAGGTCAACCTTTGTATGTAGGGTTGATTGATGACCAGAATATGACCTCTTAAATTTGGGTCAAAATGGATCCAAAATGGCGGATCGTGAGAATTCGAGAATAATTTCAGGAGCCTCAAGTAGACATAATTTGAAAAACACGCGCTCTTACGATTATTGTATGGTAAGAAATACTACATTTGTTCTAAATTGGTTTTGGAAGGGATATAGTGAGGGTTTTCAGACTTGGTACTGGGTGTAGCTTATAGACATGAAGGGGTTAGTAACGTTATTTGCGAACCTGAAGTATCCTCAATTAAAAACTCAGCTATAATAATGTGGTATGCCTGCTTACGTTTATTTACCAACTCGGTAAGTTACCTTCTTTCCTAGAAAAATTTAATTTTTCACCAAAAGTAATTCATTTATGTGAAATGAGTGATAAAATTCAGAAAATGATAATAATTCCTTTAATGTATGGTAAGAACATAATGTCCGTAGGTAAAAAAGGCGGATGGACTCAAATTTGATTTTTTTCTCACGAATATCATTACAGGTTCAGATTCAGCTTTAACTGGGTGTTCCAACCACTATGTTCTTTCTCCATTAATAGCTCATTGTGCTCTAAAACTCATCGCCACCTAGGTATGAGGGTTTATCATTAGGGTTATATTCATTCTCTTGTTTACCAAATTTTAAGACCGCAGATGGAGCATTCGAGGAATCTGACGCAGCAGTGCTCATCAAGTCAATCCTTGAAGGCTTTTTCTTCAACTTCTGTACCGATGAGTTCCCACGTACACTATTCGTGGCTATAGCGATGGAACTATCGATATGGCTATCCATACTATCGCAATTGCCAGATGATTACAATAGGTCTTAAAACGCAAAGATTCGAAAATCCACGCTCTCCTCACTCCTCCCCCCTCCTAAATAAGGTGGGCTGTAATAACTATCCTTTCTATTAAAAACTCGGCTAAAAAAATAGAAATAAAATCAATACTCGTTGAAAATTTTTAAAATTAAAAATTCAATTTTTACATAAAAGTACAATTGGTCTTAAATTGAAATGATATTCAAAAATAAAAAACTATTCAGAAATTAGAAAAAAAAAATGGGGAAAAAAATTTATGTTGATAATTTTTTTTTTCCAAATGACCAAATTTTGAAGAAATATTATTGGAATTCCTCACGAAATATACTAAGAAATACCACATTTGTTTCGTAACTTTAGCATTTTAATCTTAATTTGTCTCAAAATGGTGGATAATCTTAATGTTTGTTAGAGCCAAAACTAGAAACTTTAATTTTTAATTAAATGAATTACTTTTAATTTTATTATTAATATTATGATAATTATAAAAATTTTAATTACAAATAATTCTATTCCTGGAATTATATTTATAAAAATTTTAATTAATATCATTATAAATACAAATATTTTCTTAATGCACTTACGATATCTTAAAACTTGATAATTAAAAACGTTCGCAATACAGTAATGCCAAGCATGGCATACGCTTAACTTCAAGGAGCTCTTGAAGAGATTCAAAAAATCTAAAAGTTTTAATGAAGGTCTCGTTAAATGATGTAATTTCAGAATGATGATGTCTGGAATGCCTTCAAAATCGGGGCGAAACATGATAAAGAATTTCAATTCAACTCCCTTCCTTTACGTTTGAACTGAATCTTTTTGTTGTAACGAAAACATGAAATTTCCTTCGTCGAAGACTCGAAGAATACTTTCGCAACTAATTCCTGTCATTCCTAATACACAAATTATCTTGTCCCGAAACGTTCCGATAAATTGTAAAATTAGCCAACAACTTACTTACCGGCGGATGACTACATCTAGGCGTACAGTTGTACACTGTACACTATAATGGCTATGTCTTGTGAAGTACTATTTTCCACTCTATTTATTTACGATATATGGGTATTATATTCGATAAAGGGCATAATATGGTGGCACAGGTAGACTATGAAATTCGCCGCACCTTCAGCTCTACATATGTGTTCTCTGTAGAGTGTGGAACACGCCACCTGCTATGAAAACGATTTTTATTGTCGGTCGTATTTAAAATATGAATAGAAAAACGCCGAATGGAAGACTTCGGTTGAGGTTTGAGTTTTGGATGCTTTACAGATGTTCTGATTCATTACTCGAAAAGGAAACGAAGCTCGGAAATAAATAATTGTTGAATTCGACTGGAATCTGGGAGCTAATTGCGACGGTATCCGGAGTAGGTTAATATGTTGGTAATATTCGACGACGAAACGTAGAAGCGCCGATTTGGTGTTTTAGAATTAAAATAATTTTTCACGCTTATTAAGATTAATTTCGTTCGGTTGTGGAATATCGAACGTCACGTGGGAGACGGACAGGTGCATTTTGGCTCGGTTGAGTTTAATGGTCGTCGTAACAATGGAAACAAAAGGTAACGAACTTGACGAAGTCAAGTGGCGGTGAAGGAAGGTTTCGTCTGGCGTAAGGGTTTTCCGGAGGTGAATTTCGATTGAAGTTGGAAACTTTTCGGAGTGGTTATGAGGTTTGCGAGATTTATTAAACGTGGTAAATGTGTTCGATAAATTTCGTATTCGACGATGAATGAGATTTGCGTGGCTGGAAAAGTCGTTTGATGTTTGACACAACTCGAACGTCAAATAACTTTTATTTACTTCCTGTCGTACCGTGACTGAATCTGGTCTTTTAATGGTAATTTACATTAATTATACGAGTCTGTTACCCATCGCGTCGTCGTTTCGGCTCGCACTCGTATTATTATATATCAGTGATTCGAAAAATTCGCCGCTAATCGTATTAGCCGACGATGGTAGCAATCGCGTCGTATATCTCGACGTATTTTAATTATGTCTTCAACTGGAAGACTCGTAGAGGTAGTATCAGAGTTGAAGGTTGATTCGTTCAATGATAACCCGTCACGATCGCCGTCGTGGAATGCGCATACCAACGTGAGGATTTCCTCCTATTCACGAATAAGTCGAGTAAAAGTTTACCAGGCCGATAATGTGTATTTGACGATATTGGAATTTGGAATACTTATATGCGGGTCAGCGTGGTAAAGAGATGGTCGATATTTCGAATAATCGAAATTACATTTCGTTTCCGACGGGTTGGTTAGAAAGTTGGAATTTTGTACTTTTTTGGCTATCGCGATGCCACCGATGCGACTAAATTCTCGAAATAATTTTCACGTGCGGGTAATTCGGAGGCCGAACCTCGAAGCGCATACCTCGAGTCTTCGAGATATACCATTATAAGAAGGCGACATTGAAGTAATTACTCGGTACTCGCGAGCTGCACTGATTGCTGACGCGCAGTTCCTCTGGGCATCTGACGCGCCGCGCCGGGTGTTTTTTGATGGCGACGTACGCGTTACGCAATCCGATTATACCTGCTCGATTTCCAGGTGCTACAGCGACGCATTTTCAATTACCCTCATCGCGAGCAAGCGATACTCGCCGGTATTATCAGATCGATGTGGTAATCGCGAACACGAAAAGCGTTCCGATGAAGATAATTTACTATTCGGCCATTACGAAATCGCAATCATTGTTGACCATGGAGATTCTAATGTTTATTTACGCGCGTATGGGCCATTGTCGACTGAATGGGACGCTTTGTTAACGAAAAACAGAATAAATTGGTCGTATTTTATAAGTATGATGCGCGTTAAGACTTCCCGTCGTATAAGGATTTTTAGGCGGCGTTTCGATGCAAAAGTAAGCTATTATAGGGTATCCGAGTTGGCTAGTGGTGGTCGTTAGAGGTTAGAACGTGGTGCTTTTTTTTGCCTTACTCTTTGTACGTTGATAGGCCAGTATGTAACTGTTAGATGCATGTATTTATATGTATCTTCCTTGTTCATTAGAACCACTCAGACAGGTAGCTGATATTAATAATATTGATCGTCGTTAAAAAACTTGAAATGAATGCTGTCAAATTTACAAAAAGCCAAGTGTTACGCATTTTTTTCAAACAATCTGCGTTTGAATTACGGAGATGCCTCCTGCGCCCAGATACGTGGAATTTATAAAATTGTTGTATTTTTGAAAGTATCTCCCACGTGGGTACTCCTAGGTCAAAAACACCCCGTTAAGAAAATAATAAACAACATCAAATTTGGGATGAGATGAATTGTGGCAATTTTTCGTAGCTGATTGGGGGAGTGGTGTTGAAGGAAATGAAATTTGTTTTTTTGTCCTTCATCTCATAAGTCATCGTTGCAGATGGAAATCATTATTTAAAAAAATTTAATTTCCAACCTTGTCACATTCAATCATTTTTGGTTGAGGTTGAAGGAGGTGGGGTCAAAAAATATTATTTAATGTTAAAGAGCCAAAAGATATTGCGCATGATATCATTGGGAATTTTATTCATTTGCTCTTTATGCTAATCTCGTAGTGGAAGCGGAGATAAGGGGCAAAAAACCGAATTTCATTTTTTTGAATACCCTCCAAATGGTTACATAAAAATGTTCAGTATGTAGTTTTTCTTCAAATCGATGTTCTACGAAGCCGAGATAATTAGTGCAATGCAGAAAGTGTCAATAGAATCGAAATTTATAAAAATTCTAATCAATATTAATATGAATATTAAAAAAATTGTTTTTATTCAACAAATCGTAAAACTATTAGAATTCTTTACTTAATTTTTCAATTTTGATCTGGTTTGTGACAATGTCATTCTTTATTCTAACGCGGAGGTCGCTTGCAATATTCAAAAATGCAATTTTCCCTCATTCCTCCCCCCTCCTTCTAAACGTGAATAAGACCTGTGATCATCTATAGAACAGAGGTACACTTACTAGATTTAAGAAAAGAAGGTGGTGGATGGGAATGCGGTATTCATTGAGGGGGGGCTTCACAAAAAGTGAAAGGCCTAAGTTACAATAATTTTCAATGGCTTTAAAGGAATATCTTGAAAAAGTTAACCCCGCCTCTAACTCAGGTTTTAGACTCTCCAAAATGAATACAATTTTGAATTTTTCAAAAATAATAATTTTTGGGTGATTCCTGATTAAACATTTTTTCACGTTTCAAACTCATATTTTGTTATTTAAAGGCTGAAAAAAATTTTAACTCGCAATTTAAAAAAAATTTATGAGCTCTAAATAGTTTCAATTTTTTTTTTTTCAAAAACCAACAATGTTCATTTTAAAAAAATAAAGATAAATGGTCAATTTATCAGGGTGTCTAACGGTCCTGCTAGTTCTGTTTGTCCTGCCGAAGTCTTTCTTTTAGCTTGTGCATCCTGTTTTCTTGTTATTATCCTGTTTTTAAGCCAAAAGTTCTGCTTTTTTCTCTCTTTTTTTCAGTCAAACTAAGAATCATTTTTTGTTAATGTATTGGAAAAAAATTTGACCCATCTCCCTTAATAAAAATTTCCAAATTGGCTGAAGAAGTCCAGAGATGGAAAACAATAGGAGGAGGAGAACAGGGGAAATGAGAGGGGGAAGGGAAGAAGAGAAGGAGAAGAGATGGAAAAACAGTAGGAGGAGAAGCGGAATCGAAGGGGAGAGTTGTTTTCTCTACAATGATGAGGTAAAGGATTAGAATTTTTTGATTACGATTTAATTTCACGAGGTAAAAATAAACGAGAAATGCAACATTCAAATTTCAAATTCCTAAGTGGACTCAATAAAAAGTGGTGAGAGAAACAAACAGCTTTTGGAGGAGATATCGCATCGAGGTAAAATTTTTAAAATATCGGTAGAAAATGTTTCGCTTTTTTGGGCTCAAAATTAAAATATGCTCAATTTTTGTTCGACAGGATTTCCTAAAGTCTGATCCACCATTCTTTAGTGCCTATACCCTTCTATGAGTATGACTTCGTTTGATTACTGAGCTTACGTTTAACATATCCCCCTTTCACCCCTTCTGTGAGTTTTTGAACTTCTGGTGGGAGTGAAAATGAAGCGATTATATTCGATTTCGAATCCGTACGAATGAAAAACTCACCTCCAGTGATGCGACATGGCTGCTTACATTTTTTCCACGGTGATAGAGAAAAATAACTTCCTTCGAATGTTGGTAAACGATATCGTGTCGAGTTTTTTATGCCAATGTTATGCATTTTTCATCTAACAAGTGGGTGTAAAATTTCGGGCGAAGCTTATTTTTTATTCTTGGAGAGCATATAACGAGTAGCTTGTGATTAAGAATGGATTGTAGAAAATTCAATTATTCGAAATTTCAATGATAATAATGATCGCCTAGAATTTCGCGTTCCATCGTTCTTTCAACGTGGAAAATTCAAAGAGTAAGGGAGTCGGAGGCATTCCTCTCGTAATTCCGTGCGAATTAATTCGGACATTAAGTCGGCGAAAATTACGAAAATAAACCTTATTACCGCCTATTACATCGCTCATTATATACCTGTGTATGTGCTCGCTCGTACGCTGCGACGCTCAATTAAACATCCTGAAATTCTCGTTCGATTTCTCAATAGAAATAGCAGCGAGGAAAAAAAAATGATTTCATTCGTTATTCGAAAAGTAAACGAAGCGTGATTTATTTACTCCTAATGAATTCGCGTACAACACGTTCGAAACGGGCCAAACGATAAATCAACAATCAAAGTTTTCAGCTATATCGAAAGGTGGAGCCCTATGTAGTGAAACAAATTACGTAATTTTCGCGAACACGTTTCCTTTTCATCGGCACGTTGTGTTTGTAGGTACACGACGCGACGTTGATATAGCGATTATTTTGAAATCATCTGCTTTTATTGGGCGCTGTAATATTGGCATCGGGGTATTGTTTTAACCGGTTATTTTTTGTGCATTCGATTACGTTGACCTCGTTGAGTATTTGTTAACGAGCGCCTATTCTATCATGGTAGGTGAGGTCATTGTATTGGGGAAGAGGAAATTTTTTTAGTGTAATCTACGTTTAGGACGGAATGACAGGAGTGCGGTGTGGCACTAGACGATGATATGTACTTTGCTGCATTTGCGGGAAACGAGATAATGAATTGTGGGAAATTCAAGACTAGAAGTCGTGGTAAATAACAAAAAATAGTAATTTTTACACGGGTACCTAAAAAGTGCGAATTTTACTTTTTCAGAATGATTTTGTAAATATTTTCCAAAATTTTATCTAGGAAATTATTTTGGATTTTAAAAGGCGAATAAAATACGCTTCAGAAATATAGGAGTATATCACCCCATTTTACGAGGGAATGGTCAGAACTGTCCATCGCCAATCTCTTTGGTAGGTAGCCTATCTTGTAGTACTTGAGGAGTAAACCAACGCGCTATATTCAGTTTCTCGGAAACGAAGCTTATTTGGAGAAGCAGGGTTGCCAAATGTTGAAAATCAAAAATTCCTTATTATTTGAAAAAATATTTCTTAATGTTAATCATTGGAAATTGTAGAACTATTTAATAAAAAGTCATGTCACGTTTTCATATCAGAGGAACCGAGGAAGAAAAGTGTACTTATAAAGGTATACCTATAATTTTGATCATTATTTACTTTTTTGGCGGGTAAATGGTAATTTGAATTTTTCGTTTCTTTTTTATTTGTTGTTGTTCATTTGTATTTTTTTAATGTTAATTTAGATGATAAATTGAAGAAATAGTTCACTTCTATGTTTAAACAACGATGAAGTTATATGTTTTACATAAAATTAAATGTGTAAATGATGATTTATATGAAGGAAATGATACACACACAATACTTTTTCACAGTTTTCCACGGGTATTGATTTCATAATTATATGATGCCTCCTTTATACACATTAATTGGTCTCCTCAAATGTGAAGCAGACATCGCAGTTATAAATTTATTATAGATATGTTCAACAGTTATAATCACCAAATGAACGTAAAAATAAATAATCCGTTCATCTGATGTATCAATTTTAAAAGAATGCTTAGCACATATAAATGTAAAAATATTGTTTTATCGATTGTTTAAACATAGAAGTGAATTATTTCTTTAATTTATCACCTGAATTAGCATTAAAAAAATACAAATGAACAACAACAAATAAAAAAGAAACGAAAAATTCAAATTACCATTTACCCGCCAAAAAAGTAAATAATGATCAAAATTATAGGTATACCTTTATAAGTACACTTTTCTTCCTCGGTTCCTCTGATATGAAAACGTGACATGACTTTTTATTAAATAGTTCTACAATTTCCAATGATTAACATTAAGAAATATTTTTTCAAATAATAAGGAATTTTTGATTTTCAACATTTGGCCACCCTGCTTCTCCAAATAAGCTTTGTTTCCGAGAAACTGAATATGGCGCGTTGGTTTACTCCTCAAGTGCTACAAGATCGGCTACCTACCAAAGAAATTGGCGATGGACAGTTCTGACCATTCCCTTAGTATAACTAGCGTTGATTGAATTTTAATTGTACTTACTTTTTATGAATATTTCAATTCTTGAATCCTTCTTCTCCCCTCTTCGTCACGGTATGAATAAATTTTACTTACCATAGAATTTCACTTCAAGTGTTAGCATCGTGCCCTAAAAATTGTAAATCCAATCTCAGCTTTAATTATAAATTTATTTTTGTTTTTCAAACATAATGATTTATTTGTTCTTGATTAAGCCTGAAATTTTTGTTAATTTATTATTTTCATCATCTTACGTGAAAAGATGAAAAATTTAACTTTCGAATTCAGGAAATTTGCATTTTTTTTTTTCTAAAATCTATAGATGCGGTTGTAATAAACCTATTAAGCGTTCGTGTTGTTGTCATACGTCATTGTTTCTGCCCCAAGGCCAGTACTGTACAATACCTGCGTATGGGTGTACTTCAACTACATTTCGTAGCGTTCGTTCGAACTCAGTGAAAAAAATTGCTAGGATTTTTCTATCGAATTTAAAGGTCTAAATTTTTTACATGATCTGATTAAGCTACGTTTCTATGTAGAAAAATTTTCGCATTTTGTTCAAGCAAACGCGTGTTTATACGTACTCTCATTTACGTCACCTAAAATCGCAGCTTTGGGTGACAAAATAAGCATGGTTTAAATAGGGTGATAAAGTATTCAGGAAAACTTTTGTAGGCATTTTCCTAACGCTGAAGTGAACGGTGAAAAAAAGGGAGGTGGAGAGATTAAGATTTGATATAGCGAAGTAATTTCAAATTTTCAATAAATCGAGTTCTTTTTAAATGTTTATCAATTTCAAAAATAATGGTGAAGGCAAATATTCGAAGACTCACTTCCTCTCGACTTCTCTTTCCCAAATTAAGAATTGAAATAAAAAAAGACTTCCTACGTATTGCTACAAATTATAACCTTGAATATAAAGTAACTGAAAATCGATGAAGAAATTAAATGTTTTATTCCTTATACAGATCTAAAATGTGAAGAGTAGTTTAGGAAAAAATCTTAATTATTTTGGAGGTTAATAAGACATCATATGAAATGATAATATAGAAAAAATTTAATAATTATAGATTCTTTCTCCTCCAGTTTATTGAACAAATTGCCCTATTTTTGATTCTCTGATCACTACTGATTATGTGCCTTTATCCAATTGGTTGTACCCCCTCCCCTCCAAAAAAAAACATAAAATTTTAAGAAAAATTTATTTTCCAACGCTGCTAAATTTTAGTAAAAAATTTTTGAAATTATTGAAATAAATATACAAAAAATTAATTTCAAGAGGTGAAGAAGTAGCACACAATAGCTACACAAATGACATCAAAGAGGTCATAGGAAGAAAAAATTAAACGTTACACAGTATAATAGGAAGGTATTTTTATTTTTTCTCGCTTCCTCTATGAAGTATAGGAACATTTTTTTTTTTTTTTTTCATAGAAAAGAAAGATGAAAAGAAGTTGGTAACACTGTATCACGAAAATTAGGAAAAAAAATTAAAATTTCAACATAATGAATTTTAATTTTTTGTAGCATTTTGGTACGATTTTGGGCATAAATCCGAAAATTGGCAACTTTGATAGTGAAAAATTGGGAAAAACAAATTCTTTGAGAAATGTTTATATAAAAATCGTCAATCTGCAATTTTTCAACCACTAGTTAGAGCAATCAAGATGGCCTCCCATTGATCTGCCGATGGACTAAGAAGATGTAAAAACTTAAATTGCACCTTTCTAGCCCTGTGTGATTACGGTTATGGGTATGTATCGATCCAGAAGCTACAGAGGCGAAAAACCAAGTTTGCTTCGAAAATGATCCTACTTTGAGTAGGAGTACCCCTATCTCCTCTCCCCAAATGGTACGTGAGTTCTGAAATTTTGTGCGGGGCACTTTCAACTCAGAGTAAACCACCTTCTGAAATTTGATCAAAATTCAAGAACATTTTTATTTCCACTCTACCCTACTATGCATGCTCGTAACCAGTAACCACCTATGTAAAATTTCATTGTGAAGTCAATCTTTGAACATACCTTTAGGGTATTTATGCGTGATTATACTTTTTTTTTTTTAGTACAACCAAACTTTTTATGGAAGGCAAAATTTTATTTAGAACACCAAAATAATGATACTTCTGTTGGTCTTGTCACTGATAATTATCCGACAAAATTTCTTGCAATTTGTAATATTAAAAGTTGAATTGTTCTTTTTATTGATTTCTATGCAAGTTGAATATAATTTTACGATTTAGAAGAAAGTCATCAGAAGTGAAACGTAGACTCCTTTTCAGTCAGTTTTTAAGTAAGGAAAAAGAAATGAACGATGAGAAGGGGAGTGCGAAAATGAGGAGAGAGAGAGGAGAGATGAAGGAAAAACAATAGAAGGTAAGAAAATAATAAAGAATAGAGGAGGAGGAAAAAAAATGGAGAGAGGCCATCAAAGGAAGGGAATGAGTAGGGGAAGGGGAGGGGAGGAAAGAAGAGAGGGGGAAAAGAGATGGAAAACAATAGGAGGAGGAGGGGTGAAATGAAAGGGGAAGGGAAGAAGAAAAGGAGAGGAGATGGAAAAGCAGTAGTAGGAGCGGAATGGAAGGGGAGAGTTGTTTTCTTTACAGTGATGGGATGAAGGATTAGAATTTTTTAATTACGATTTAATTTCACGCAGTAAAAATAAATGAGAAATGCAACATTCAAATTTCAACTTCCTATGTGGACTCAATGAAGAGTAGTGCTGAAGGAAACAAACAGCTTTTGGAGGAGATATCGCATCGAGGTAAAATTTTCAAAGTGTCAGTAGAAAATGTTTCTTTCAAATTTCAAAGAAAACGGTTCATTACATTACGAGATTTAAATCCTATTGAAATGGGCTTTTGACTGGCAAATGCGTTTGCAATCGTGTACATACAATTTACCCCATAAACTGGAAGAAAAATGGTACTCAGTAGTACCCAGATTTTGGATTTTTTCGCAGCTTTTGTTTTTTTGGTTAATTTCGAAATTTTTTGAATGCGTTTTTGAGCTCACAGAATGCAATTACAAATAAGTCACCCACACGCCACCACTGTTGAAAATACGAAGAAAAAATTTTTTTTTTCATTCTAACGTACGTTATACTTGTGTTATTTACTCCGATTACAGAGGCGTTTGATTTCATCTCTTCATCCTTTCGCCTCGAATTGCGTGTAACGTATAAGGATACGTTGCCTGACGACTTTTTCATAATATTCCCACATAACGCGAATTATCATAGCTGTAATAATGTTATCTCTAGAATTCGCGTATTTACGTATATCGGCGGTTGTTAATTGAGGAAGTGAGTGGAAGGTGGTACGTAGTGGGCGCACGAATACGCGAGGAATAAAAAAGACAAAACGAAAAATAATTACTTCGATGCTCGAACGAACGCATTTTTCACGCTTATAACGTTAACAATTAAAAGAGGTAAATATTTATCACGAAGCGAGTACGTATGGCTCGTACACGTACCCATGTATCCGTACGTGTACGTGTAAAACGCGAAACCTGCGAGGTATTAAGAAACGTTATTTACCCGAAGCGAGAGTGGCGATACGGAAATTATTTTTTCACTTAAAAGACGCAGCGAAAACCGAGAGGAAATACCGATCGGCGAATTCGCGCGACCAGAAAAATATCTCGGTATTGTTATGGTTGAGAAAATGGTGTAGCAGGTCCACGAAGACGAAGATGCGATGAGAAAGGCGTCCGAGCTGAGCGGTCATTCGTCATTCCTCGAGAGATGTCGCATGTTTGGCGTGACTCTCGGCCATCGAGTCGTTAAGCGCGTTTGGTAATTTTGTCGGATATTTTTTCTGTTTCAGATATGTCGTACTTGACGGTAGCGATCGTGCTGTTTTGCCTGATCAAATTTCTGCACGGCGTACCGCAGCCTCAGACGCCTCGTGAGATATTTGTGAACAAAACGTCGTATATACGATCGCCGGCTGTTGGTTTGGCCAATGGGTTAGGACTGGGGTTCCGATCATGCAGCGGTGGACAACTATTCGTTCAAAGTTCCTTGTATAAGAATAAGATCTCTTTGGATGTGACGCAGGAATCTCTAACGCTCTCTATTGTGTACCAGAGTAGGCCTTACGAGGCGAAAATTTTCGGTAAATTTTTAGACAATAAATGGCACCAAGTGAATCTCATCGTGAAGCCGCAAGAATTAACGTTCGCGGTCGAAGACCAACATCAGGTGGGTATTTTGATTAAGGTGATTCACTCTGTTCTATAGGGTTAACTTCCTAGTACAATGTTTTTTCAACAGTATACGGTTAATCGGCGGTTATAATTATGAAAACTCGCAACGGTTGTTTTAATTGTTTACGCAACGTTTATATAGACTAATGGAAGGTACACGACGATCTTGGCTACTTATTTGTATATACTTTCCGTTAGGTACGTGAAAGTTGGATGGTGTTTGGATGTAAATAAAGGCTTTGTTTTCGTTGGCCATGGTAATTTTGATAATAAATATGAGAAAATTTTGCCTCTTTCGTTGTCTATAGGTGTTGAAAATTTACGACTACAACGTGTACGTACCTATTGGAATTTGTTCGCTTCGAAGTGGCTCATAAAATGACCTATAAATTAGGTACTCGATCGTAAATCTTATATCGAAGATGATTTCACACTAGTAAGATGTGAGCGAAAGTTATCCTTCTGTGTTTGTATTACTTTCCTCGTACTTGTATATCATTTTTTTCGAAATGAAATAAATTATCAATTAGAGGAACATAGATTTCGACTCAGCGCTGCTAATGCGTTCTATATAGGTAAGAGTGTTATCCATTATAAACGGTATACCGGTAAAGACCACATATACGGGGAATGTTCTCTTATTGTGATCGTATAGCGCGAAGAAATGGGGTTAATTTTTGAATGTGGAACGAGATACGTACCGTAAGGATGACATTTCGGTTTTAGCGAAAATTTCCTAGCGTTGGTTCATTATGATGAACGCGCTGCGGTGGTCGCTAACGCTGACAGATAAAAAAGAACTTGGCCAATATACGAGATATCAATGTGACATTAATTACGACGGTTTTAGCGCAGTTAAATGTGATGGAGATGGAAAATACAATTTAGGAAATATACATTGTTTTTTCTTATGCCCGCCCGTACGGATATTTAGGGCGTGAAATTTATTCTCGACGTATTTATCGGCGAAGATTTCGGTTTAGTGTTGGAAATTCCTGGGAAAAAGAAAAATTTATTTTATTCGAGTTTGGCAGAAGGTTGAGCATTCGTTGAATTTTTTGTACGATGATTTTGTCGATGTAGTGGTAGTGTAGTGCATTAAAACTTTTACCACACTTTGGGCGATTTTCACAGTAAGTTGGAGGGCTGAAATTGCTCGTGACTTCTCCAGGTTGCTGGAATTTTCCTATTTGAATTCTTCCTCGCGCGTTACGAAATGACTTTAATAAAAATTTCAATTCTTTAACTGAGTTTTAGACGTTTTAAAATAAAGTAAAAGTTTCAAAAATGTTAAAATTAATTTAAAAAAAAAACGAATTTTTGGACAATTAAATAATTGTTTTTTCTACTTTCCAAGGTCATATTTTGTCGTTTAAAGACAGAAGAAAGAAAAAAAGCAGTCATGCCACATTATAACATTGCTAATCCCTACACATCCAATAACAAGTCTGAAACTATACCTTACCCCTTCTACAACCATTTAAGAATTTGAATTTAGAACAAATGTAGTATTTCTTGTCATACAGTAATCGTATGAACACATAATTTTTAATTATAAGTACTTGAGGTTCTTCAAATAATCCTCAAATTTATACGATCCGCTATTTTGGATCCGTTGTGATCCTAATTTAAGAGGTCATATTCTGGTCATCAACTAATCCTACATACAAAATTTCATATTTCTAGTTCGATTTGAGAAGGAGATATGGAAAATTCGTGAAATTTTCTGTAGCAATTTCCCTCTAAAAACCGTTTTTCGCTTTTAACTACCCTTCAAATTCGCTTGGAAAGCTAAAATCAGAATAGGTTAGTCACATGGGATCATTTCAACACCTCCTATAGTAGAAGGACTTGGTTCTGTGTTCTTGACGTAACAGTAGGTAGGCCGACTTCGTTTATTGATTTTTTTTTTTTAATTTTTAAATAATTATGGGTATTTTACATTAAAAAGGTCATAACTATTAGAAATATTTCTAAAAGTTAATTTTTTTTAGTACCATCGTAAAGCTCGTTAAATTTTCTATAAGATCATGTTTTCAAAACCTGAAGTTACCGCAGAAAATTTTGAGTAACATGGATGTAAAGATTGAGACCTAAACACTTTTCGGCTTTGAAGGACATTTGTGTTGAAAATATTTTCCCAAAATTAATTAATTTTTGTATCATTAGACAGCTTGTGAAATTTTCTTTAAGATACAATTTTCAAAACCCTATGTTGTCGGGGAAAATTTTGAGTAATTTTCATTTCAACTCAGTTGCGACGCTTCAGTACGTGTGAAGTATATGGGGAATGCAAACGAAGTCGGCCTACCAACTGTAACGTTACACGCTGATTTTACATCAGCGCTTAGGCCTTCTACTATTTTTATGTATATGTATGAAGATCGAGTAATTTTAAGGCGCTGGAACCTTCCTCAGATTTTAGACCTAATTCAAGATGTCATATTCCGCTCTCCAGTTACATCTTCATGCAAAGTAATAGGAGATGTTGGTCATTTCATCATATTATGACACCACAAGTGAAAATTTTCGACTTCTCTTGTACCCCAACCACATTTTCAGGTCGATAAAACTTTCACCCTCCCCTCCAACATCATATATGACGGTGAATTAGGAATATATTATACTTCTTATTCCCAATAATCGCATGAGCTTATATTATTACATTTTTACTAATTCGTGGCTCCTCTAGCTTTACTCAAATTTTGATAATCCGCTACTTTGGATCCATTTTGACCCAAATTCAATAGATCATATTCTGGTCACCAACATACCCCGCACACAAAGTTTGACTTTTCTAGATTGATTTGGTGAGGAGATATGGAAGATTCGAGGAATTTCATGACATAAAATTTTCTCAAAAGCCCTTTTTTTTGCTCCAACTCCTCTGCACTTAGGAAGCTGAAATTTGGATATATTTGTGTCGGTGATTCACTCTTTCATATATGAGATCAAAAACGAAAATTTAAAGTTATTTGACCCTTCTCCAGCCCCCCTTAAATTTGAATGATTCGCTATTTCGAGATGGTATAGAAAAATCAAAAAAATACTTTTTTCGCATTTTTAATCTTTCACCCAATTTTGGGCGAATTTCAAATATATGTATATATATATATTGAGTTACGTATAAAAGTTGGATCCCTCGAAAAACAGTGAAAGTTGGATCCGCCTTAAAAAATGATTGTAAGAGCTATTTGCCTCCAGCAAACAATTAAATGTTATTTTTCCTGTTTATGAGTGAAAAAAACACATTAAATCGATAATTAAAATAGAAGTTATGATAAAAAATTTAATTAAAGTATATGTGAGAGTTGACTCCATGCTTCAAAAAGGCAGTTATAAGTTGGCTCCATGAGAAAGTGAATACCGTATACGGAGCTGTATATTTAAATATACATTTACAGAGAAAGACGGCTCCTCCTGCCAGGTATGCCACTGGATAGAGGGCGCCTGGGCGAAACTAATGCATGATTTGTGAAAGTCAGCTCCATATACGGTATTCACTTTCACATGGAGCCAACTTATAACTGCTTTTTTACATAGCGGGAGCTGACTTTCATATGTAACCATAATTATGGTTATACACAGAAAAGTTGGACATTTGGCGCATCATTATAAATGGACTGAAACGCAAATATTTGGAGACTCTACCCTTGTCCGATATTTTGAAAATAGGTGAGTTCTTTTGAGGGTTGCATGATGCCCCAAATTTGGAAAAAATTCAAAGAAATCGAAATAGACATGTGACTATTGTTTTATTGGTATTTGGCAGTGTGAGTACAATGATAAACTTATTTTTCAATCTCCGTCATTTTGAAGCCTCTGAGCTCATTCACCTCGGGTTACACAAAACAAAGATTTATACTTGAAATAGATTTTTCAGAATAATATTTGTTTCATTAGCTGAGTTTTTTTAGCTATTTCTATGATACTTTTTCAGAAGGGGGGAAAGGAGTCTCAGAGGGTTGGGGCTGTGATAGTTTTATTTTTCAGACTAAAAGAACTTCATAGCCGAAAATTCGATAGTAAAGTGTTAAAATCAATATCATAGATTCGTCGATTCCCATATTTGTTTTATTTTCTTGTGTGAGGGTGTGTGTGGGGGGGCGGTCAAAGAAGTCCAAAATTTTCTTATCCACTTAAAATTGTAATAAGTTGGCATATGGCTTAATATGTATTTTGAGGGCTCTGAATACAATGATAAACTTATTTTCCATCTGTGAATATTCTGTAACCACTTAGCCCACGCCTCCTTTTAATTACAGAATTCAAAGATGTAGCAAAATATAGTTTTATATTACGATTTCCTCTTTATTTGAATCTGTTATAATGAAAATCATAGGAATTACCTTTATGTACACACCAATTTTCCCATATCCCCTTAGGGAGTGAAATGCATAGCTACCAAATCGCAGCTTGTTTACAAAAAATATGTGGAAAATCGATTTCACCGCTTACAGTTAAATATAATACGATGTTGCATCACCTTTGTTTTGCGTAGTATGAGTCATTGAACACATTTTAGGCTGATTGAACTACCCTTGTCCGCGCGCTTTAAGGTCACATGAAAATTAAGGCGTGTTTGAAACGAATTCAGATGTCTTTCATCTCGGGCTTAGGGGCTACAGAATAGTCATGGATACATAATAAATTGATCATTGTATTCAGAGCCCCATAAATACATATAATGCGATATGGCACATCTTTATATTGCTTATTAAGGTAATTTGAACTGCTTTAAACACCTATCCGGGAAAGATGGGAACGTGGAAATTGACGAATTTATGATATTGATTTCGCTGTCTTTTATCATTTCTTAGGCGGATATAGAAAGGCATGGAAGAGCTTTTTACCCCTAATCCCAAATAAGCCCTCCCCCTCCAATTTTTTTGTGGCTGTAACGTATATGACAAAATATATTTTCTGTGCAATTCATGTTTTCAACCTTTAATACGTAAAAAAAAATGAAAAAAAAATTAAATAGCTGTGCTCTAGTTCCGCCCACAAGGGCCCTTTTATCTTCGCCCAATGCGGATAAATTCCACCGCCAATTAGTGTATTTGAGTAAATTAAATAGTTACTAAATTTACGTCAAATCGATTTGAATGCTTTATTTCTAATTAAATTTTTATTGAATTGAGAAGAAGCATCAGAGTACTTAATACTATTTTACTCGCCTGTATCTCCGCCTATGCAATTTCTACACCTTAGGCAAAACACTTTTTGTATCATATTTCAGTTCTTGATGAAGAACAAAATGATACTGCCTAGTTTTTGCCTTATGATTAATCTCTGGGGGAGATTTGGCGTGAAAACGTACTTTTAGGCGGTTCTAGCTACCTCCTGGAAACTTTTAACGTACTATTCATCGAATTTTCGAAGTATTCTTTAATACATTTCTCTAAGAATTTGCCCAGTTGAAAAATCTAAATTTAATGAGCTGTATGTTGTTTTTTGTAATAAACTAATTTTTTCGATAACCCTCGAACGCCCGCATTGCTTTGGTTCATTTATTTGAGGAAAAATATATACAGTGTTCGTAAATGGATGATAATTCACGTAGAAACGCAATTCACAGATTTATCATTCATTGCAATTACATTTGATTTAAATGTGGTCACTCACTGAATAAGTCTCGTGTCCTCGTTCGGGTTACCAACGTAGGTGTACGTTTTCTTCGTTTAATAAATAACCAACTCAAGGTCCGCTTATTGTTACGGCACGGCGGATAAAATTAAAAATTAACGTACAAATGAGTTTTAATCGTTGAAAGAAATTTGTATTTATGTCGTAACCGCAACCATATTGATTTTTATACGTGTGTTGCAGGTACTGGCGAATCTCACTTACAACGCCGAATTATTGGCGCAGGAATCAACGCTTTTTGACAGATCTGGTAGATTTACCATCGGTGAAGGATTTTTACGGATGTGTAAGCGAAGGACAGGGTGTCGTTTTCAATTCGACGTCGAACGACGTGTTCAACGTAGAATGGGGTTGTCCTATTTCATCCGACACTTGTAAGTAATTTGTAACTGTTGGAGATGATATTTTAAGGATACATGGTGATCTAGACGATGTTAACGAATGGTAGATTATTATTTTAAAATCTGACCAAACATTTGATCGACTTATCGAGATCGAGGCGTAAAACTGTTCTGTTTCGGTGATTATGGTAAATTGCCGGTCTCCGGGGGAATGAGATTGCAAATCGATTGATACGTTGCTTTGGGAGCGTATACGATGAGGTTTTCTTTAGGTAGTTGCTTTTTAGATTTTGCTACGATGCTTCGGCACGGACACGTACTTAATAGGCTATTGTTTCGTTGGACGAAGTAAGGTCTGCGATATTTCCGGTGTGGTTGTTTTATTTCCAGGAAAATGGGTTTAGGTGTTCTCGCGCGTACCTGAATTTCAGCTGCCTGTATTTTTTTTTCAAACCGACTTACATAGTTGTAAAGCTATAATTAATACCTAAATGTTCGCTATTTGCTTATGTAGTTGCATTCGGCTAAAACTGCATGTTTTTGCGTGGTGTTGTAGGCTTGCCGATAGATTACTGCGCGAATGAGCCATGCAACACGCATGGTTTATGCGTCTCGCATGCCGATCGTTACGAATGCATTTGCAGCGAACGTTACGCTGGAAGCAATTGCGAGATTGATAAGGGTATGTAAGCAGCTTGCTCGATCTTGACGCGTTTACGCGCAACGTTTCATCTCGTACTTTTTTCGATGCAAGGCCGCGAATATTTGATTATACAGTGGGTAATCTTGGGTTTATGTGTAGAAATGAACGTGGATGCGTTCGAGCGGAGATGAAATTTTGTTGCTTAAGCTTTCCTATTAGAGATTAGTGGGAGTGGAGAATGTGGTTATTTATGATGTGTAACTATATGGGAATATTTATGTTTATTCCAGGCTCCCTTTGTACCAAAGAAACATGCCCGAATTTTGCTAGATGCGAGGAAGATAAGATGGGAAATCATCGGTGTGTCTGTAAACAAGGTTTTACAGGTTTGTATCGCCATATTTTCAAATGAGAAGGGGGTTATGCTTTTAGTTTTTTTTCTTTTTCTTTGATAATTTGTTGCAATACTTACGGTATACCCAGAGCCGTATTAAGTTAATGTAGGGCCGGAGGCTACTGATGTTTCAGGCTTTCACAATTTTTGTAGTATAATTTTTCCACTAATCTCATTACTTCATCAGCATAATTATTTCGATTTTTTGTTGGGAATTTTCCATTTTTTTTTTCTTATAAAAATTTTTTATGTTATTTTTCATTTTAAAATTTTTTAAATTTTTAAATTTATTGTACAAAGTATTAATTTCTTTTTCTTTTTTTTTTTTCAAAATTCATACGTGCGAAACGTGGAAACATTTGCTGGTATTATTTTTCTTTACAAAATTTTTAATGCTTTCCAACGTTCTTAAAATGTTTGTTCTTCATTTCTCTTCTCGTCTCGTTTCGTTTCGTTTCGTCTCAACCGAAACACTAATACATAGCTTGACATATACTGAAATATAGGTATTTCGAAATTATCTTTCAGTCTTGTACTTGAAATTTTCTATGCATTGTCTTGATAAAATAGGTAATGAAAGTAAATACGAATTAAAAGTAAAAATTATATGGCATTTACTGGTACTATCGCCTTAAACACATTTCTTACCTATCAAGATTAATTATTCAAAAAATCTATCGAGAAATTGAAAATCCTTTTTTTTTTAATTCATATCTTTTAAAGTCCTTAATGGTTTACAATTAATTTAATACTCGAGCGATATCACTAAAATATGTATTTTTTTAGCTATCCAGTTTTTTTTCTTTTTTTTTCACCCCATTGTAAATCCAAAGATCATGAATGAAGGGTCTGCAGCTGAGTTAATATTTGAATTATTATGAAAAATTATTTTTCCTTTTATATTTAATTATTTAATACTATTAATTTATTTTATTTTATTGTAATAAAAAATAGATAATAATTATGTTGAAAACACTTGTAATTTTTTTTTTTTTATTATTATTGACTGGTTTGGATCATTTCTTGATGTGCCTTTTTTATTGTTGGCATTTTCAGTCCCTTTAATTAATTTTTATTTTAAATATAAAAAAATATATTTCATTTTAAATCGAGCCTAGCTATACCTACTCGTTGATGAATATTTTACACTTTATATTATACAGTGAGTGTAGATGTAGAATAAGCCCTAAAAATTAGCTACTTCGTTGCTTTTTCTCAATGCAATAAGAATATAATAAGAAATGAAGCATTAAAATCGCTTTGGCATAAATCTAACTAGTATTAAATTTACCTGAGTATATTGATTGGCGGCGGAAGCTTTTTTCAAGGGGGAGGGGGGCGATAGAAAATTAAAATCAACATGTAGCGTATACCTATTACCTATGTGTGTGAAGATAACATGATTATGTACTTTCGTGGTGATTTTTTTGGTATTGGATGAAATAATGTTTGATTGTATTTCAAATAATATAATTACCCCCATTTAAATTTTATATTATTTTAATATGTTTCAAACGAGAGAAGAAAAAAACAAAGAAAAAATGGAGAAAAACAAACAATAATATAAAATGATAAACATAATAATAGTTTCGTAGTTGTCATAAAAATAATTAAAAAAAAACTATAGTTATGAATTCATTTATAACGGATATCCACTGGCGTGGCTGAATTTCGGGTTCTTTTCAAAAGTGATGAAGGTGAGTTCAGAGTAGTTGCTATATGACGTCATGAAAATTTCAGTCTCTTAATTTAATTTTAGACTTCTCAAAATGAAGTGAAAGCTTTAAAAATGTTTAACTTTTCAAATAACGAATTATCGGGCAGTTTCACTTCCCAAAGTCGTATTTTGTCATGCAAAGACTGAAAAAATGATTTTGAATTCTTTAAAAGTCAAATTTGTGATTTGTAGAAAGTAAAAATTATTAAAAATATTGTTTGAAAAAATTATTGAAATAAGTTTTGAAAAAAGTTGAAATCTTTCTATAAAAAATGGATGAAATAGGCATGAGGGCTTGAAATTTTCAACGAAATTAGAATATAATGACAATAAATTATTGAAATGATGTTCTCGTGTTATCATAAGTATGTTGCTTAGGAATTTGGATGTAAAAATTTGACCGTGAAAAAGCCATTGAAATGGGATAAATATTAAAAAGGGGTGTAATGGAGATATTTCGCTCAATGAAGCGAAATTTTCAGATATTTTGCAAAATTAAACGAATTAATAATGAAAAAAATTTAGAACAACTATCATTTGAAAGCTAATAATTGTATTTTAATAATTATTTCTTTTTTTACTCCCCTTATATTTTGTCTGTCATTTTTTTTTTAATAGGAAATTACTCTACTATTTTAATTTCTCGTATCGATCATACGAATTTTGTCGTGACGTAAATTATTAATTATTTATCGTAATTATGTCGGAAACCAGATCGATAATTTTTTTATCGTTTTGCTACTCTTTATTTATTTATGTACATATTTTTTTGTTATTTCAATTTTTAATATGTAGATAGGCAATTCTTCATACAGTGCTGAATACCTTGTTTCATATTCTGGTAATTGCAGGTCATCAAATTGTGGTATTAATACTTGAATGCTTCCTTTATACTGTAGTCGTTGACATTTTGTTGTCAGTTATTCAAAAATGTCGGTATTAGTTGTTCACATGTTAGCAGCAATTACGCATTTACTCTAGGCTACCAAAAACTCTGTTGTGGACACCTTATCATTTGAAACTTCTGAAAAACACGATGATCGTTATGATTACATATGTCGCCTGAAAATGTTAGTGATATGTCGATGATGACGTCTGCAGTATATACGCTATTCAGTTTTCTACGATTCCCGATGATACGAAATGACTCATCTGGTAATAATGCCTTAGTACCCTCCAACACTGTACACTATTTTTTACAAAAGAATAAAGGTGATGTTTTAAATCCACTACCTGGCTCTTACTATCAAGATGTGTGATTTGCTGAAAAGTAAAACGAAGTGAAAGTTGGTCAGAAAGATTTGTGAGAAGGAATACAATTTTAAAATGACCAGAGAAATGTTTTTTTTTTTTTCGCTTCGTAAGTTCCAAATAATGCATAGTAAAAAAATCCCTTTGAAATGGAATAAGCGGCTAACGTGTGATGATTCACGTTAGAGTTGCGTTGTATCTGTTGCAAGGTTTTCGAACAGCATGAGAATGGGTATTTTAGATGCACAAAAATGTATATGAACGAAATTGTGGGATATTTGTTGTAAATATCTCATTTATTTTTTTCTCTCGTAGAATTGAATCCTGAAAAAATATATGCGAAAAACATGCTTTGAGTTGGGTGAGGTTTCCGAAAAAAACATCTTATAGGAGTTTTAATGGAGAGGAATTTTGGATACGTGACAAAGTGCTTCTTCTTCAATAGAATAAATCAGTGAACTATTTGTTTGATTCTATTTCTAACGCTTTAACATGAGTACTTAGTTGCTTATTTTTGTTCTCGTCTAAAAGCGATTCTGTCCACACCTCTCCAACCTTGAAAGGGATTCGAATGAAGAAAATATTAGTTGTATAATTTTTTTATTATTTAACTTTCTATTTTCATAATTTTATTCGCAAAAGAACATGAAAATAGGAACCTACGCAATTATTTCTATAGATATTTAAAAAATTATTTCGTTAATTCAAATGTTCTCGGCATGTGGAAATTCATGTCGGTTGTTTTTGATAATTTTAATACGAACATAACCTTGAGACTTTATTTTTCTAAAAGTTGTTTTTGTTGGAATAATGTTTTGTACATAATAAAAAAATATTTAGTGTACCTAATAATAATAATAATAATAATAATAATAATAATTTTTTTTTATTGTTAGTTTTTGTTCAACATTTAATATCAATACGTATAATTTGTATAATTTGTGAAAGAATCATGTCAAAAAAAAAATAAATTTTCAGTGTTATTTGACGAATGTAAAAAAATATCTGTTTAATATTTATTTGAAAAAATTTAACTCTTTTAAATTTGCCTCGTATCAAATTAAATATTTCTTTAAATTTTATTGAAAGAATTACTTTTATATTTGGTGTTACAGGTCAGTTCCCAAATTGCACAGAAATCACAACCTGCACCAGTTCACCATGTACGAACGGTGGCGTTTGTAATCCATCGTCTTCGCTTACGGATTCGAATTTTAGTTGCACCTGTCCGCCAGGTTTTACAGGTAAAGAAGAATCACTTGTTTCGATTAAAAAAATAATTTGTTTTGAGAGAGATGGGGGGGTGGTAGGAGAGGGAGAAGGTTGGTGTTAATTTGTAAGAATCGATGTCTCCAGCTTAAATGCTTCTTGATAATTTCAAAACTGAATCATTCATTATTAATGAATTAGTTTTATTTCATTTTAAATTCTGATGTACGTTTCATGTTGCAATTTTTATTCGGCTTCCTTTTTTTAAACGCTATGTTATTATATAAAATAAATTAAATTTAATTTACGTTGGCTTTTTTTATTAATTTATTAGTTTAATGCCTATAATTTCATTTGATGGAAATGTTTGCATGCCGCTTTACCATTGGATTCGTGTTAAAGAGATTTTAATTTCGAAAAACGCTAGCTTTTGCTTTTGCTTATCATTTCACAAAGGCGTCGCTCACTATTCGTACGGAAATTCGGTGATATCTTGCATGTATAACGCTTGCTGCCGAAATGTCGAACTGCAAAAACTGTTTAAAAGCGTGATCACAGAATTCGACGGTGTAAGTTCACGAGAATTAGAAAAATATTCACGTGATTTGGAAATTCCATCACGTTCAATCAGGTGCGGACTGCTCAAAGAAATCCCAGGGTACTTGAGAGCCCAGAAGCAAGTAGCCAAGGGTCAGTCAGTCCGCCTCTGAAGTTGAATAATTTTTATTAGAATTATTTCCACTTGTAATGTATATTATGTTTATCACCTTAGATTATCAATTATATTTATCATTTAATAATCAAGCTATGTGGATAAATTGTTCGCACTATTTGTACTTGTTATTGTTTATCGGTGTTGGTGCAGTATACGGTGTCGGTGTTGACGAACGTTTTTCGCGTGTGCCAAGCCAAACACAAGCACGTAAATGATAATGGTAATAGGCATCCGAATCGTATTTCTTCTCACCTATGTCTTAGTAAAGATGCTTGTTTTTTGAGTCTTTCTTCTTTCTTGACCAATTGCATGTTTAATGAAAATCCTGAAAGTGGTAAGCTTTTTTCGGTATGGGGTGTGCTGAGATGATGTGTATGGTGAAAATGAACAGAATGAGTAATCGGAGGAATTTATTTTATAGGGAGATTGTGCCAAAACAGCATCAGTGAATGTCAACCGCCCTGTCTTCATAATGGTACTTGCTTGAATACTGTGAACGGTTTCGTGTGTAATTGCACCGAAGGATATACAGGTGATTATTTTACTTTACTGGAGTAAGATAGAAATCCAAATTGTTTTGGGGAGTTATCGAAACAATTCTGTGGTATCATAAAAAGTATTAGTTTGCATAAATGAATATTTTAGTAATTTTTATCGAAGGTTTTTTTTACATAAATTTAGGAATAGTAAGTTTTATTGAAGTAAATAATTTTTACGATGTAAAGATCAAATGGCACTTGTGAGTTACATAGGTATTGGGGATTAGAGAATAAGCCTCCTTTGATCTTGAATATTTTTTTTAATCGTTAATAATAAATAGCTGTTAACGTGTGAATACAACATTACACTAATCAACAATTAGCGATGGAATCCTGTTTTTGAAAAGTTACCTTTATAATGATATAAAAGAGGGTGCTAGAAACCCATGTTTTACGATTCGATCCCTCAGTGCGTCATTTTCAGAATGAAGGAGAAAGACAGTTTTTCATCGATCTTTATTTTGAATAAAAAAAAAAAAAAAAAAAAAAAAAAAAAAACGCTTGCATCAAAGCGATGACTGCAGAGTTGGATGGGAAATCTCAGTAATTATGTAAAATTAAATTTTCCAAGTTTTTTGACGATTCAAGGCGGTAAAAGTGTTATTTTTTGATTTTTTTTTTTTTTGGAAAAAATCAAAAACATTAGAAAAAAATGTGTTATAGATTTCGGATCAAAATAATAATTACACCACTGAAAAGAGCATAAATTGTCAATCGAAAACAATTATTCCCTTTAATTTCTTCTATTCGCAGGTTATCTAGAATTTCTTAGAGTTGGGACATTTTTATTATTTATAATTTTATAATACAAATAGTGGTGAAAATCGAATTCAATTTTGTTTTATATGATTGCGATCACTGTATTGAACTAAGCATGAAATAAAATGTCGAAAACAATTCGTCATCCCCTTTCCGAAAAAAAATGAAATTTCATTATTATGGCTATTTGCAGTGTAAGGTTGTAACAAACGAAGAATGCCTCGCTGTTTGATTTGAAATCCATAAATCTGAGTCTTTTCATAAAAAAAAAATGTAAGCAGCCATGCCACATTACTGGTGTGAATTTTTAACTAGGCTTGCTCAAGTTTACAAATAATGTTGCTAGCCTCTTCATGTCTGGAGGCCGCGCCCAGTATCAAGTCTGGAAACCCGTTTACCCTATCCCTTCGAAACCATTTGGAAAAGTTAAATTTAGATTATGCATTACGTCTTACCTGCAATAATGATATGAGCCCAAATTTTGAGCTCCTTAAGTTATTCTCAAATTTTGACGATCAGCCATTTCGAATACATTTTGACGCAAATTCAAGAGGTCATATTCTGGTCATCAGCTAACCTTACATACAAATTTTGACCTCTTCTGGTTGATTTGGTGAGGAGATATGAAAGATTTAAAAAATTTTATAGCTAAGAACTGCCTGATAAAATTGTTTTTTGCTCTAACCTCTCTCCAAATGCATTTAAAAAAGCTGAAATTGGGATATGTTGATGTCGGTGATTCATTTACGTGTAGGAAACTACGAACAAAAATTTTGAAATATTTGTTTCCCCTTCAGTCCTCAAAACTTGAGTGATTTGCCATTTCGGGGTATATGTGAGGGAAAAAATATACGTAAATAAATATATACCTGTACTAGAAAGGTGGACATTTTGCCATATGATTTCAAATGTGGTAGGCTAGAATAGCTATCCTTTTTAAGTTGAATACTTGGCTAAAAATCGAATAATTACGTTTATACGTTTATAAATCCATCACAGATTGTCACCTAGAGTTGAAAATTTTACTGTACATAGCATTTAAGATTTCCTTTTCACGAGCCATGAAAATATCTTATCATTATTATTATTATTATTATTATTATTATTTTTTTTTTTGAAAAAGTACTAATTTATGAAAACTTCGCTTTTCTCTACGACCCCGGAAACGACACTGCAATCTAGGCCGGGGAGAGGGAGTCGCAGAAGTGCCAGATTGTCTTTGTGTCCGAATTCCTGAAAGAATACAAAGATACAAATTTTAGGTTTTTAAATTCTAATTCAATTTTCTTTTATTCAATTTTCTTTCAAATTTTCATCAAATTCTAAAAAAAAAAAATGAGAAGCAGCAACAGAAAATTATTTTTACACTGGAGTTGCTTGAAGTTTGTCGAGTTGTATTATCTATATATAATTATATATATCGCCATTAGTATAAATGCAGATTAGGTGACCAAGTCCCACTCAACTACCCCCCCCCCCCTCCACCTTGAAATAAAAAGAAACATCGATTTTATTTTGTGCTAAATAATTATAAAAAAATATTATTTTTGCACTGTGTTATTAGTGAGAGCAGTAAGGATGTGAAGAGGAGTGGAGATAAATAATGATATCACATGTAACTCAAGTTTTTGGGGAAATTAAGGGCCTGAGGCCAATTAGGTTCAACCCCCCCTCCCACCCCTTACAGCAAATTAGTACCTAATCTGCTAGTAGGTACTTGTTCAAAATAATGTTCTAAATGCAAAATCTTATGTGAATAACTGGAGAAGTGGTTTGAGTGAAAATGTTTATTTTATAATTATCTCTCATTCGTTTAATTGCTAGAGGTCTCTCACGCCTTGCTGTATATTAAAAAATGGAGAATTTTTAATATTTTATAATTTATTGAAAATGAATGAGAGAACCCTCACCGAATATAGTGAAATTTCAATAATTTTCAACGCATTTTGTTATTAAAAATTTTTTAGTAGTTTTGTAATTTAAAAACAAAAAAAGCTTCGAGACATTTTTAATCAAATTAAAATTTTTATAATAAAAAAATCCTTCGAGTCATTCTAAATCAAATGACTTGAGTACATTTCAGCAGTAAGGATGTGAAGAGGAGTGGAGATAAAATAATGATATCACATGTAACTCAAGTTTTTTGGGGAAATTAAGGGCCTGAGGCCAATTAGGTTCAACCCCCCCTCCCACCCCTTACAGCAAATTAGTACCTAATCTGCTAGTAGGTACTTGTTCAAAATAATGTTCTAAATGCAAAATCTTATGTGAATAACTGGAGAAGTGGTTTGAGTGAAAATGTTTATTTTATAATTATCTCTCATTCGTTTAATTGCTAGAGGTCTCTCACGCCTTGCTGTATATTAAAAAATGGGGAATTTTTAATATTTTATAATTTATTGAAAATGAATGAGAGAACCCTCACCGAATATAGTGAAATTTCAATAATTTTCAACGCATTTTGTTATTAAAAATTTTTTAGTAGTTTTGTAATTTAAAAACAAAAAAAGCTTCGAGACATTTTTAATCAAATTAAAATTTTTATAATAAAAAAATCCTTCGAGTCATTCTAAATCAAATGACTTGAGTACATTTCAAGATCAAGGACGATTTTCATATTGAAAAAAAAAAAAATAATATTAATGAAAAATTTCATGACCTACTTGACTTCGTAAATTTTGCGAAGATCGATGAAATCTCTTGCGATCGCCAGCTTACGCGTCGTTGATAAAATTAATAGAATTTTCCCTCTCTATTACTTCCCCATAAACAGCAGGTAGGTAAATCAAGTCGACGAAGTCATCGTCTAGACTAGTATTACGTATGGTTTTATCCATATATTGAACCAGTACTACACGAACCATTCTTCGTTGTTCGGTCCGAGCATAATGTTTATTTAGAACGCTTGTTCTATGCGATTATTATTAACGCGTTTGTAAAAAAAAGTTATGATGTGAAGTTACCTTCTTTCTCTTGTTCGATTTGGCGTTTCTTTATTATTATTATTATTTTTTTTTTTCAATTTTTACCTAACATATTTTGGTGTAAAAATAATGTAATTTGTCATGGTCTTGTGTGGTTGTTCGATGATCGCCGAGTTCATTTACATTTTACAAATTTCATCATGCAAATACGTAATTTTAATGATCTTCGTTGTTTTACTCTCAGGCGGATATTGCGAAGAGGATATCGACGAATGTAAATTGAACGTAACAAAGTAACGTAGTAGTCAAAAAGTAGAGGATTTTCGAAGTCTTGACTCTTTTAGCCAACGACCCGTGAATTCTATGGTCACTGAATTCGACTAGTTGATATCTCTGAAGAAATTCCATTTTTACGTTAATTTGCCTGGTCCTTGAACTCTCGCAAGTGTACGGACGTATTTGAAGTTGGAAGGAGATTTAAAATATGTATTATTATTTTAATTTAATGCACGAAAATTAGCTTTCAAATGATCACATTCCAATAATCGTAATAGTCGCCGCGAAAACAAACTATTTATTATAAATTTTAAATGAATCTGAAAATTTTCAATTAAATTCAAGAGCGCAGTATCGATTTGAATTATATTTTTTCGATTAAAAATTCATTTCATTGGGTTCTTAAATACAAGTATATTTCTTCGTATTTCAATTTAAGGGTTTAACTATGACCTTGACAGCATGGCCGCGAATTACTGAAGTAAGATTTACCGCAGAAAACTCACAACGGTCATAAGTTCATAACGAATGGATTATTTTATTTTCTAATCTCATGCTATACGATATTAACATGGCTATTTTTATGTAACTTCTCATTTATGGCTATATAAACCGATGGCATTCCATTAGTTTCGCTTTAATGAGTAAAATGTTTAATTGTTTTATTTCCCCTTTTGTACGCGTGTTATCAATATACCTACGTATGTAGCATGTGTTGTAGGTATAGCCATCGAATTGTCGTGTTAATATCTAAAATATGCGATATAATCGCAGATTATATTTCCGTTTCGTTTATACTTGTACTTTGTTTAGGAAAAAATACTAGAATAATTTTCCTTTTTTTGCCCAACCATCCGTACAAGGAATTATAAGCTATACCCATATTAAGGTTAACTAGAGTCAGAAATGAGACATTTTGAGAATAAGGTAAGCGGAAGAATGATTGGTCAAGTTCAAAAGCTTATGTTTCAACGTACGAAACAGCTGAAAGCCGAAATGCACGGTGATTTTCGTCATTCGTGATGCATCGCTATCGAGGTTGGGGCCTGAAGAATCGCCATACGAGATTGTAAATCCGTTTAGCTAATACGTTCGTCCTAAAAAGGAAATAAACTCGTCCGTGTTAGCTAGACGACGCGAAATGTTAGTTTTGATAAGAAATTCACTCGATTCGAGCAGCTTATTAATCGAGTAATTAAATGCGACTTGTACGGCGCCTAATTGGCGTATAGGTGTATTTTCGTGTCACATGTAATTTTATATATGGAGAGTGCATGAACTGAACAACTAGATTAGCGTACTCTGGTCTAAGATGTTGATAGAGGCGTAATCAGATGTATTATGGTTGGAACAATAACTTAGAGCGAGGCAATTATACCAGAATAAGGATGAAGTTTTTCTCTACCTTCTCGAAGATTTATTTATACGGGTTCGTCGGAACTGAACGCGACCGTAAGAAGGTTAAATAATAATTGTAGGCGAATTGAAATGTCTGTTAAATTGGTACGTTGATACGGTATTCTAATGTTTATATTTAGATATTATGTGCGCGAAGGTAGTAATTTCAGGACGATTTGAATTCGAAGCTTACCTAATCGTTGTCATGAAAGGACGAGGATTTTTTTATGGTTTGAGAATGCAGGGTATTATTCCAAAATGCACGGAAAAGGCTTCTCGATATTTTATACCTTGTAGTTCATACACGTGTTTTTTAATGTCGCGCTACCCCGAATTATCATTTTTTTTAAATGTTATTAACCTTGATTAACATATTTGTATGCTTTTTAGGCGGATATCAATGCTTCTGTACTCCAGGATATACTGGTGACCATTGCGAATTGGATATAGACGAATGTTTATCGCATCCTTGCTTCAATGGCGCTACGTGTATTAATGCGGTGAATCGGTTTAATTGCATTTGTACACCAGGATATACAGGTAATGAATTATAACCGGTTGGATATGCATTCGAACTTGAAATTATATTGGAAATAATGATTTAGCGAACGATGTTCGATAATGTTTTAAAGTTAATTGCATATTGTTTGTAACATCGTCGATAAATTCTCGAAAATTAGGTATAAATATTATTCTTAGAATTGTATTTTAAACTCGGTGGGAAAAATGCAAATTTAATAAATTTTTGTTGTAAGTTGAAAATATGTTTTTGGTAACGAATATATTTTCTTTCTCGTATAGGAAAAGACTGTAGGATTAATATCAATGAATGCGACTCAAATCCGTGCTTCTCCGGCGGTACGTGTATTGACGGTAATAATTCATTTACATGCCAGTGTCCTCCAGGACTAACCGGGTTACAGTGCGAAATAAACATAGACGATTGCCAGGTAAGGTCTTGTATATTTTTTTTATGGATTTAGCGGATGACCTTTTAATCGAGTAAATATTTTTTGCAGTCTTCGCCTTGTTTAAATTCGGGTATTTGTATCGATAGTATAAATAACTACACGTGCGATTGCAAAGATACCGGATTCTTTGGTAAACAGAAATCATGTTTAACGGCAATTGACATCATTATATTGATAAATGCATTAGTGAAAACATTTTCCTCATTTATTTTAGGTGATCGTTGCGAAATCAATATCGACGATTGTGTCGGTGATCCATGCAAACATAATGCAACGTGTCAAGATTTAGTAAAGGATTATTTCTGTGATTGTTATCCTGGCTATACTGGTGAGTTGATGGTTTACTAAAATGTGGTGTAGAGGAATCTGTAAATGAGAGTGAAGACTTTTACAGAGCTTACATATTTTTATGAAACATTGTTATTTTTGTTGGCGGGTTTTTCGTCATTTTTTTTTCAAATTATATTTTCGCAGTGACGTTTGCTTGGAAAAATATCTAGAATCTTGATATGAAAAACAAATTCTCGAAAAATATGGTTAAAAATAATTAAGCATCTGATGTGGCGAATTTTTATAAATAAGGAGGCGTTCAGGGAGTGAAGTCGAATCTCATCTCATCTCATCTAATTTTATTTTGGGGAAGAGAAGGGGGTCTCGGCAAATACCACGTATTTTTTTCTGCAAGAAACAGAGTAAAATTGTGAGAAAATGATATTAAATTTATTAAAAGACGTTTCTTTACTAAAATGTGGCCAAATCATAATTATTTAATATTTAACGATTTTTTTTTTCTCTTTGGAAAATATAAATCCGACGTATTAACGCGATAAACGCAAATTTTGAAAAATTTGACGTGAGATTAAGGGATGGGGAGGGAGTTGAGGTAAATCTCATGAAAAATCTCCAAAATCGCCTCACGTAATTAATGCGCGCCCCGTAACAGGCAAAAAAAGCAGAATTATTTTTTTTACAGCAAAAAGTGAAAAGAATATAATAAAATAAAAGCTCGTTGAAAATGGTAATTGATTTAAAAATTTTCTAGTTTAATTTAAACATTGATAGTAAAAATTCCTAAAAATGGAAAAAAATAGAACGAAAAAAAATGGTAATAAATTTGTAGGAGTTGTAATGAATTGTTTGAGAAAAAAAAAGTGTTTTACTCCTGTTGTTTCTTCAATTTCATGAAATCACTGGGGGGGGGGTTGGATATAAAATTTTTTGGTTGAATGCATACAGTACACAGGCGGACATTTTTAACACTTTTTTATATTACGCATTTTTTTTTATGTGTAAAGTTTTTTAAAAAATTGAGAAACTAGATTCATTTTAATTTTTTTGCAAAATGTTTGAAGTCTTGATTTTTGAAAAAAAACATGCATGCAGTTCTCAAAAAATAAAATAAAAAATCATATTGAATTTTTATGATGACATTCTGCGAAAAATATTAATAGATTTTTTGGAAAACAAAAATTGAAACATCAAAATTTGGGAAAAATCTTTGACTATATAGTATATGGACCGCTCGAACTGTAAAAACGTAGTCAGCCAATATAACGCAACTAAATGGAAGTCGCATGTCCAAAAACGCGTCTACGCATCACAATTCTGTCATTCGAAACATTGTGTTTCCCTGCACGCTAGGATAGCAGGGTAAAGCGGGACGAAAGCGGGAGGCATTTTAGGTAAGGAACGTCAGTTCATACATGCGCAGACTCGTTTTTGGAATTGCGACCTTCATTTATATATTGGCTGAATATCATTACATTGCGCTAACTGGAGTTCGAGCGGTCCATATACTATATAGTCAAAGGGAAAAATACGATTTTTGCTCTATGCCCCGTTTCTAGAACAACTATGCAACCAAGGAGGATCTTTTTTAATAAAATTTATTCAAGAGTACCTGGTCAATGATTTAATGGGAGGATTTTGTAAAATTTTAGTTTGGTGGTGGTTTTTATGGAATTGACTGAAGTAACATGACAAAAATTATGAGAAAGTTGAACAGTTGTTGAGATGAAATAGGAATTTTGCAAAATCCTTGCATTAAATCATTGACCAGGCACTCCTGAATAAAAATTTTTCAAAAAGATCCTCAAGGGTTGCATAGTTTTTCTGAAAACGGGGTATAAAGCAAAAATCGTATTTTCCCACAATTTTGATGTTTCAATTTTTTATATTTTCCAAAACATCTATTGATATTTTTCGCAGAATGACATCATAAAAATTCCGTATGATTTTTTATTTTATTTTTTGAGAACTGCATGCATTTTTTTTTTTTCAAAAATCAAGGCTTCAAATATTTTGCAAAAAAAAAAAAAAATTAAAATGAATCTAGTTTCTCAATTTTTTAAAAAACTTTACATATAAAAAAGTCTTGAAAATGTCCGTCTGTGTACTGTATGCATTCAACCAAAAAATTTTATATCCATCCCCCCCCCTCCTCTTAAAAGAGAAATGTTTATTCTTTCAATTTTTCTTTGATGTTTTTTTTAGCAATTGTTTATTTATTCATTTATTTATTGTGATTATTTAACTCAAATTTGTTTGAATTTTTAAATACTGCTATATTAACTTGAAAATTGCTGAAATAAATCAGTGTAATTCTTAACATGATTGTCATCAATAAATTACTGTTCCAGACCAGAATTGAAATTGAAAAAAACGATATTGATAATTTTCAATAAAATTTATCCTGTTTAGACATTTTTGGAGGGAATAGCTAATCCTTGAGTTTTCAATTTATTACAAAAAATTTTTACTATTGTCTTCTTAAGAAGCAGGAGAGTTCCTTTATGTATCAAAATTTGGAATAATCATTCTAACTAGTTTTATGGATGCGAATTATAATTGAGTTAAATCAAATTCTATTTTAATTTTTTTGAAAGAAAATCAGAATTACTTTCTGCATTTAATATTGAATTTAGTTCAATTTATTTTGTAATTTTATTTTTAATTGAATATGTAGGTATAATCATAGATGAAACATACATAGATAGCCCACCGTACGTTAAATTTTTATCACTCAAAAACTGAGTTGGAATCGTTTTTTGCTAATATCTTGGAAACAATTCAAGATATAGGGCTTGCAAATGACTCATTTTAAAGAGATTGGAATAGAGAATCATTTAATTTTTCTGAAGTTACTCCTGTCCGTTTACTTTTGCAATTAATTTCGAAAAACGATTTTTTTACTTTACTATGAATTATCTCAAAAAGTAAATCAATAACGATTGTTTTTTAATAGTGAAACACATTCAGAATTTTATGCTCTTTCGAATGAGCTACTTGTAAAGTTTCTATCTATATTCTTTCTTGAGATATTTGCAAAAAACCAAGCAATAAGTCTAATTTATTCTTAGTACTGGAGCTCATTCACAGAGAGCGCTCTAAAAAATGAATTAGTTTTATTAAAATAACTCGAGACTCACATCGATGGCAATAATATTTTAGTATTGAATCATGTATAAAATGTTAAGCTCTTTCGAATAAGCCATTTCCGAACACTCTAACTCAATTTTTTGCCTAGATATTAATAAAAAACTTTCTGGCTCCTTTTTCAACATTTATGAGTGATAAATTCGATATACCGGTGGGCTATCTATGTATGGTTAATCTATGGTATAATTTATGAAAATATTTTTTATTTTTTATTTTTTTTATTAACAAACTTCGTTGAAATTCCTCATTTTAATCACTTCATGATTTCATTAACAATATATTATTTGATGATATCGCTGCATACGAGTCTTCTAAAATAGATAAAAAAAAAAAAACGAATAAATCAAACCTGAAAACGATCAAGGATATAGTTCTGGAGATATTTCATTCCAAAATTTGGTATCTCGAGCGCATAAAAATGCAAATAAAAAGCATAATCTTCAGGCATGGGGAGAAATGCTAAGATTTTTATTACATGAAATTTTCTTCACTTTTTTAGATTTGCAAATAGTAATTTTCTTCAATGTTTATAGTGTTGAAATAAACAAATAAACTTCTTCCTCACTTCCGATTCATTTTATTAATATTATTATATTGAATCTGAACGATATTCATCTTATTTCTTTTTTCATTATACTTCAGTATTTTTTTTAATATTAATTCTTTACATAATGGTGTGAATTTCAGGTAAAAATTGTGATGTAGATATCAACGAATGCGAAAGCAATCCCTGCCAGTATGGCGGTACCTGTTACGAAAGATCGAATCAATCGCTATACAATAAAACCGAAATTTTATCTCCTTTACCAGCAATTTTCAGCCATGCTTTCAACTATGCCACCGCTAATGGGTAATTTTTTTGGACAAATTTTATAATTTTACATTAAGATAAAAAATTTTTCTATAATATTAAAATATTTTCACAGTTACGAATGCGTTTGCACACCCGGCTCAACCGGTGTCAATTGCGAAATCAATATTAACGAGTGCGAAAGCAATCCTTGTAAGTCGGGCAAATGTATCGATGGTATCGGAAGTTTTACGTGCGAATGCGATGACGGATTCGACGGCGTATACTGCGAGAACGATATCGACGAATGCGAAAGATACAAGTATGCCAAAAAAAACTTTTTCACTAGCTTTTTAATATTAAGAATCCGAATTCTAATAATTTTTGAATTTCGTAGACCTTGCGTACATGGTACTTGCTTGGACCGAAGAGCCGGATGGTTTTGCGAATGTCCTCCCAAATACGGTGGTAAAAATTGCTCGGTAGAATTGACCGGATGTAATCAAGAACAGACTTGTTTAAATAATGGTACTTGTAAACCGTATTTAATCGACGAAACTCAACATAAATTTAACTGCACGTGTCCGAGCGGGTTCCACGGGGCTATTTGCGAGAAAGTATGATTTTTCAAGATTGTTTTCATGTTAAGACTTTTTAAAAGGATTTTCATTCATTCGAATATTATGTTGATAGATTACGACGATGTCGCTGAACGGAGAATCTCATATCGTGGTTAATACGACGAGAGATGAAGGATACGATATTTCGTTTCGTTTTAAAACCACGTTACCAAGCGGTTTATTAGCGTTAGGAAAAGGATCGACGTATTATATATTAGAATTAGTTAACGGAAGACTGAATTTACATTCTAGTTTGTTGAATAAGTGGGAAGGTGTTTTCATTGGATCTCAATTAAATGATAGTCATTGGCAAAAAGTAAGCGTTTTTTCATTGAAATGTATCGATTGTTTACATATTGAAGTACCAAGTGGAATATTACTTTGTTTAGGTCTTCGTGGCCATTAATTCGTCTCATGTGGTGTTAGCTGCTAATGAAGAACAGACGATTTATCCGATTAATTTCAACGAAGGAGGTACCGCTAATCAGACTAGTTTTCCGACCACTTATGTAGGTGGTACAGTTCCTAATTTGAAGCATCTGACGCATGGGCCTTCGGTGTTTATTGGATGTACGGAGAATATTGTGATTAATGGACAATGGGTGTGTAGATACTTTTTGATAAAGATTTTAGTTTTTTTTTTCTTTAATTTTGATCAAGAAAATATTTAATTTGTTGAACGAGTATTTTATTAAAAGGTTAGCTATTGCAGCCTATCTCATGTAAGGAGAAAAGATGAGGAAAGGGTCTTCTTCCATTTACGTTTAAATCTTCCAAGATGATTTGTTCAGATTTTTCAGAATACTCAGAATGAAGGTTCACTTAAGCATTGAGGTAGACTGTGGGTACCTCTGAACTCTCAAATTTTTGATCTTTGTGTTATATGGTGAAGTAAAATAAAGATGCCAGTATATCGGAACTTAAGCTTTCTGATTGAATTTAGAGGGGAGTTGGAGGAAAACTGATTTTTTGAGGGAAGTTGTAAGTCATGAAATTTCTCGAATCTTTCATATCTCCTCACCAAATCCAAGTAGAAAACTCATACTTTGTATGTAGGGTTTAGTAGCGTAGAGACGATTTTCCGAGGCGATAAGCACCAAGTTCGTCTTCGAGATAAGTAGAAGTTTCCAGGCTCTGGCAGGAAAAGATTAACAGCATTGTATGCAAGTCTATAAATAGAAAATTATCGAACTTATAATAAAAAAAAAATTAAATAGTCTCATCAAAAACTTTTTTTTTGATACATGTTCTGTATAAATTTTGGGTAGATTGTATGTAATTTCATACTTGCACAATGTTTTATTGCATAACTCGGCTCCTAATTGAGTTACAAAGACGAGCGTAGCACCTCTAAAATCTTCAGGACATGAGTAATATTTTTTATCCTTTTCATACCACTACTTTTTCCCATGATTATCGACCTTTTGAGTGAAAATTTAGGTTCCACTTAGCACATGTTGCGCACCTCACCCCCACCCACGCTCTCCAATCGAAGTGAATTTTTTTGTGCTTAATATGGGATCACATAAGAAAAAAATGAAGGAGGTGAGAGCTCGGAAAAAATGAACGAGAATTTTCTTACATGAATCTTGACAACCAGAATATACATAATTGAAATTTTCAATTTCCAATCTTTTTACAAAGTTATGATTAAAAATACTGTATTCCTATTTGGACAGGTTATTCCGGAAGAAACTTCCGGCGTACATATTGAAATGCAAGGTGTCGAAGTGGGCTGTCAGAGACGCGACCAGTGCCATCCTAATCCATGCCATAGTGGCGGTATGTGTACAGATTTATGGAAAAATTTCAGCTGCTCTTGCCCCAGACCTTATTTAGGAAATACTTGTCAATATAGTGAGTATATCCAGTTGTTCTCAAAACGACCTTAATTTCGCAAACTTGAATTTTCACTAATTTATTTCCATAGATCTGACTGCTGCTACTTTCGGTCACGAAAACATCACCAACAGTTTGGTCACCGTTAACGTATCCCCTCAGGCGAAAAAAGCCGTCAGAAATATCGTCGATATATCGATGTTTATTAGAACTAAACAATCGAAAGGCGCGATATTCTATATGGGATCGCTTCCCGGATCCGTTGTATTTCCTGAAGTAACTATCATCTCAGCTGAATTAGAAGCAGGCGAATTATTAGTGAGAATACAGTTCAACGGTACACCTGAATTTTACACTGTTGGCGGAGTAAAATTGAACGACGGAAATAATCATCTAATTCAAGTACACAGATGTTTAAAATTGCATTGAAAATTATTGTAAAAATTCAAAGCAAAGTTGGTAATTTTTTCTCTGTGATTATTTTAGGTTGTTCGTAATTTCACGTTAGTACAAGTTAAAATCAATGGAACCGAATATTTCCGTAAGACAATCAGTGCTGGAGGACCTCTGGATGCATCGGTGTTGTATTTAGGCGGGTTCCCTGTTCAGTCGAGTGAAAACGAGACCTTGTCTGTGGACACATCTACGGTGGATTTTCACAGAGGTGGAAGGGACGCTCAGATTACCAAACCCGATTCCATGACTAATGATATGCATATATCTAGGCATATTAGACAAACTTTCGATAAATTTGAAAGTATACCGAATTTTAAAGGAGTAATTCAAGATGTTCAAGTGAGTTTTCCTTTCAACTTCCCTTTCCCGCCTATTCAGCGTTGATTATCGGATCTAATGAAATTATTTTCTGGATTCAGATTAGTAACGGATCTCTGAAAATGGTCGTCGAATTTTTCCCGCTAAAAGTAAAAGACTTGGTGATACCGAAATATTTCGGAGTATCGTTCGACCCAGCTACAGTATTGGAAGGGGTATTGTCGGACGATACATGCCGTTCTAATCCATGCCTAAACAACGCCGAATGCGTGGTTACTTGGAACGATTATACGTACGTATAAGTCATTCGTCTTGCGTCATTATTTAACCGCGCATATTCGCTAACGTGTTTGTAATTTACGATTTTTAGTTGTCTATGTCCGCACGGATATAAAGGTAAACAGTGCCAAGAAATGGAATTCTGTCAAGTCAAGGATTGTCCGACAGGAAGCGAGTGTCGTAATTTAGATCATGGCTACGAATGCGTTTCTAATATCACGATGAATGGAATAGTGAGCAATAGTTCGTTGCAGTATTCGTTCATTCATAATACAGAAACACCGACAGCGTTGAATTCCATCGAAATTATGTACCGGAGTAAAACCGGTGGTACGCTGTTGTACTTGTGTAACCACGAGGAAACTGTACCGCAGAAGCATTTGTATTTCTCCATTTTCGTGCATAACGATGTGGTAAGTTTTAGTTAAGGTAATTATTGGATGCAGGGCCGTAGCTAGGATGTATCAGTGAGAGGGGTTTTGAAAATTATTTTAAGAATATATGTTTTGTCGATCTGTACTTAATATATTTATAAAGAATAGGGAGGGGGAGGGAGAAAGTAAATTATTTTTTGAAGATGTACATGCTTAAGAAACTGACGAATGAACTTTGGTACATCATGTTAGAATATTAAATTTTTTTTGTAAAGATATATAGCAGTTGAAAGTATTCGTGATTAATTATTTGTAAACGGTTTTTTTTTTAAGAGAACTGTTACTATAGAGGATGAAGTATACGGTTTGACAACATCTAAATATTTAAGAAACTCAGCTCGTAGACGATTCTAACCTCCACCTCTTGTTTATGGCCCAGATAGGGTGCGAGTGAAATATATAGATCCGTTTCGAATATTCTAATATAAATTTTTTTAGGTAACCATGGCTTGGAGATTAGACGTAAATACGGTAGAACAATTTCAAAAAATTAAAAAAGAGCATCCGGACGGAGAATGGACGAATATCGTGATTAAAATAACCGATAACAAAATTCACGGTAGCTTTTCCGGAGTGGTGGACGAACCCGGTCAGTACTTTTCGTCCACTAATTTCTCTTCAATCGCTTGGAATAATTTGATCACCACCGGAACAATTTATATAGGTAAATTAGGAAATCAAATTCAGGTTCTATTGTGATCTGAGGATAAATTTTCGGTACTTATTTTCTTACCTTTTTCATCCAGGAGGAGGCGATAGCTTTTTAGAAGAAACGCTATTATCTGCGAAACACGCTTATGTTTTTGAAGGCGAAGCTGGTAACTCGGTGGACCCAGCTATAACTGAAATAGTGGCTAGTACCGGAGAACCGTCGATATTACACTCGTTGAGTTCACACGCTCCCAGTGGAATATTCTACAGAGTGAGTTGAATTATTTATATTTAATTAAACATGGAGAATTTTTTTAATCGAGGTTTTTTATTTTCCGATTTTAGGGATGCATAGGAGAGGTTCGCATTGGAGGATTGTTACTACCATATTTCACACCTAAGCAATTGAAACTGCAAAATGATACGACTATATTTAAAAGAGATTATTTCGAATTGAAAGATACTCCGCAGAAAAATAACGTAGCTTTGAATTGTTCTTTATGTTTTCCGGCGGATTGTAAAAATGGCGGAAGGTATTAAAGAGTGTATTTCCCTCGATTATGTAAATAAAAAACGAGAATTTTATGCATCGGATAATTTTAACAGATGTTTGAACGCTGCTGAAAGTTATAGCTGCCGGTGTAGTCCAGGTTTTGATGCCGAAGATTGCTCTCACGATATTGACGAATGTATTGGAAATAAATGTCAACACGGAGCCACATGTGTAGATGAAATTGCGAATTATACGTGCCAGTGTACCACCGGTTGGAGTGGATGGCTGTAAGTTGTACGAAGGGTTACATGTACAGAGAACCAAAATTATTAATCTTCGAATTTCAAAAAAACTGTATTGATCTATTGAAGGCTAATTATTATGAAATCAGGTACAAAAAGTATGAAAAGGTACAAAAATAGGGTGTTGGATGCAAAAGCACGAAAACTGTACGAAATTAAAAACAATATGATGATGAGGAGTCGCTCTTTCCACTTTCCGAGAAAAATGAATTTTAAAGTTTGATGCTATGTAAAAATTATTACAAAGATTTTTCAAAACGTGTAAGTAGTAAAACAATTGCCTGCCTTGTTTGAGAATAACGTATTATGAGATGATAAAAAAAAATGAAAATTACCACAGTTATAAGGCTAAAACTAGAGTAAGGTCATAATGCCCAAGAAAAGAACCAGGTAACTATGTAAAAACAAGGGAAAAAGTAGCTGTAAAGTGGTTGAACAAGCTGGGAGATACACTGATAAGTAACAACGCGTAAAATTATATCGGTCAAGTGCGGGACTTACCTGTTTTTTTCCAATATTAGATGACTTGCTTGTTTTTACCTGTATGGCGAATCTTAAAACATGATTTTATGAGGTAGTATTGATAATCCTAAAAATCTGAATGTGTCATGATATTCTACTTAGAATTATCTACCTGAATGCATGATTTTCTCATTTTTGAAAAAAAGTGAATTGCTTGCTCATTTCCCTGTACCTTTCGTATGTACTTGCTGATTAGGCGCAAAGGATCCTTGATTAATTAAATATTTTCCTTTTTATTCATTTATGCGTATTTGCTTTTAAATGAGCTTGAAAATTTCTGTTTTTCTTATTAAAAGGGGAGGAGGGATTTGAAGTGAAATTTTATGTCCAAAAAAAGATATTAAAATTCGAAAAAAGTAAGAAATTCCAGTTTTTTCATTCGCTAGACGTTAAAGTGGATTGATTTTTTTTTTGGAAAATTAATAGAAGCGCAGTGAAAAAGGTTGTCAAAGAACACCAATAGTATACTCAAACAATTTCAGCTTTCTAGGTTAATATTTACTATTCTCATAATGGGCTCAAAATTTGAAAAATTTGTAACTTTTTCAAAAATGTTCAAAAAATATTCTCTATGGTATATTTTTTTTTCGAAAGCACAATACTTGTACTTTATCACCTTGATCCCACATAAAATAACTAAAGAGGTTGGAGTCGAATCTCAAATTTGAAAAAAAATTTTCTGATTAAAAAAAAAAAACAGATTTTGAGAAAAACACGGAAAATTATCTAACGTAGTTACAAGGTAGTGGCTAGCTGAAACTAGGTGAAATGTTAGTTGACCCATTCTGAAATTCTTTAATGGTGAAATTTTGGGATGAAGGTACGGTGCGGTACTAGAGAACGTCGCAAATGGCAAATGTTGCTTTTGTTTCTACGATGTATTTTTTTCTCAATTTTAATGAGTAAAATAATTCCAAAAAAAAAATTATTATTGAATAAGTGAAAACTACTAGAAAATGGAACATGATAACGCAATTTTTGGATTTTTCAAGCTATGATTGCAGTAAAAAATTTTTTTGGAGTTAGTAGACTACACCTAGATCATTCATTTCTAAATATCACAAAAAATGAGAACACTGTAATTCAACCTTGTTGAAATGATATAATTGATTTATTGAAGCTGGGTACCTATTAACGAATTGATATTAGTATAATAGAATTTATAATGAGTCTCTGGAAATATTTGCAATCGTTTTACAAGTTTAAGGCAGCTCTAGGCCCACTATCGAAATTGGCCCTTAGTACACATTTTTTGAAATTTGAATACGAACAATTTTTGTCCTTGGTATACTTTACTGGGCAATGTTATTTTCAAAAACTAGTTAATAATTCAAGTTATTGTTTCGTTAACTTCTTTATAGATGCGATATAGATATCGACGAATGTATGTCGCAACCGTGCCAGAATAATGGAACTTGTATAGATCATCTGGGCTATTATAAATGCAATTGTACGGACGACTTTGTCGGTAAACAATGCGAACAAGTTAAACAAATAACTTGCGAGAACGAGCCATGTAAAAACGACGCCCATTGTTCCGACACCCCGAGTACGTAACCGCTTTCTAACAATAACTATGGTTTAGTTTTTATTTCAGTGTTGTTTCGAAATCGATTTACATGTACTCGATTCTTGATTGAATTACAAGTACGAACGAGTTGTGTATTTAAAAGTGGGAAATTTATTTGCCAATTGTACGATTTACATTTTAGATCAGAATACTGGCGATAATTTCACCTGTAGCTGTTTAGACGGTTTTATCGGAACGTACTGCGATGAAAAATTCTGCTCTGTTACGGCGTGTAGGAATAATGGACTTTGCGTTATTAAAAATAAGGTAAATTTTTTCATAACCGAATGTTAATATGTTCGTAATTATGTTCAACTGGGTATTGTTTTTTGGAATAGGCGCCAATGTGTGAATGTAGTAAAGGATTTAACGGAAAATATTGCGAAGAGAATATCGATGATTGTAAAATGGGAAGTGACGGTAAACCGCCATGTCTCCACTATGGCCGATGCATAGATGGTATCGATAGCTACGACTGTAATTGCACCGGTACAGGTAAGCTATGAAATCGAAATCGGTGGTGAAAAGTGCCGGTGTTGCAAGCTTGTAATGTTTATTAAATTGAGTGAAGGTGAGGAGAGGGAATCAGAATAATAGTGGGGAATTCGTGAACATCGTTATGTTGATGATTCAGTGTTGATTTCTGATAGCCTGGATAGACTTGAGAAATGATTCTTTTTTTTGATTCTCTCATTCCTCTGTTCCATTATGAATTTTAAAAGTAGGTGAAAAATGATTGCTCATTTTGAATTCCTTTGCAAAATAAAAATGTTAAAAGCTCTTTGGTAAATTAATTTTCGAGAAAAATTGCGACCAAAAGACCCAGTTTTTGACAATTTTTTTCCTACTAACGTAACCTACCTAAAATGTGAAGTACCACCTTGAAGCAAAAAACATCTTTCAAAGAGATTTTGAGTCGTATATTTATTGAATCTCCCATATATTCTCACCAAATCGAACTAAAAAGTTCAAACTTGTGAGTTAAGGACTAGAATATGACCCCTTCGATTTGGGTCAAAATGGATTCGAAATGCGGGATGGTCAAAATTCAAGGAAGGTTTGAAGAGTCAAATAATTTTAACTTAATAAATACGAGCTAATATGTTTACTGAAGGCTAAGGGGTTTATTGTCCTCAAAGTGTGGTGGAGGTAAAATAAAGTTTGAAAATTTTCGATTGTGGTGTAATATATCTAAGTGAGTTCTAATGAGTGACATATTCAAATTTCAGCTTTCCAAGTAATGTTGGAGGAGAGTTGTATAGTTGAAGCAAAAAATGGCTTTTAAAGTAGAAACCAAATTAGGAAATACTATAAATCGTCCTTATTTCATCGTCGAATGTGTTTTAAAAGTTGAAACTTCGTGTGGAACTAAAGTATGAGCTGTTTGAATTTGGCTCAAAATGATTTCAAAATGGCGGATCATCAAAGTCTGAAAACGGCTTGAGGAGCCTCAGATAGCTGAAATTTGATAAATACGAGTTCACGTGATTATAGTGGGCAAGAAGTACTATATCTCCTAAATTTAAATTCTTACGTGTTTTTGGAAAGGCTAGGTGGCGGTTTTCAGACTCTGCTCTGAGTATGGTCTGTAAGCATGAGGAGGTTAACTAAATTTTCCTCGGATTGAACAATTAAATTCATAGCTCCAGTAAAGCAACATGCTGCTTACGTTGTTTTTTTTTAATCGAGTTCTCTAATCAAATTTTTTGATGCACTGTTGTTATATGGTATTTTTAAAAGTTATGTCTGTTCAAACCAGAGGGGAAGGGGAAGGCGAGAAACAAGCCAAGAAAAATTTTGTGTTGAAAGGGCGCTTTAACAATCACCCTTAGTTTAGCCACTGCTCTCAAATATGATTTTTTTTTTAAATGATATAGAGAGAATTGATATCAGCTTACAGATGGGATTTGTGCCTAATCTTAAATGAAGGAATAAAATCAGGCCCAGATTAATTGAAAGTAATTCTGGATTTCTGTAGCAAAAAGACGGAATTAAGAATAAGCAAGTCATATAGAAAATTTGAAAAACACAAAGGAAAGACTGAAGTAGTTGAAGTACGAGTTGCGGGAAAAATTTAAATATACATAATTATAATCTACTTATGCTCAGTATAAAATGTAATGGTTGGTGCTAAAAGTGTCCTTTGCCCAGGGTATATAAGTCGGGTGTGGTAAACAGTACTGTTTTCTTTCTCTGATTATAATAAGTTAAGCATACATCTTATTAACTTGTAAGCAGTCTGTAAATTATCGCCAATCATGGATTAAAATAAAAATAATTTTTTTTTTTTTTGCAGGATATAAAGGAGCCAGATGTGAAATCGATATTAACGAATGCGAAGAAATCTCATTCGCGGTATGCGGCGAAAGAGGTAGATGTAAAAATGAAGAAGGTAGTTATAAATGCGAATGCGATCCTAATGTTTGCGGTTATCATTGTGATTTATACGATCCTTGTGTGGTAGGTATTTTTGTTCAATGAAAACATATATTTTGTAGCGTTTTATGAATAATTGATTCATCTTCAGTACGTATAACCTTCAAACTCACGAATTAAAATTACCTGGCTTTTTTGAAAAATTCATCACGAGGAAAACGAAGTGTAAATAAACTTCTTCATTGCGTACTTCAAATTTAATAAATTTTTCAAGTTTATTTGAAAAATTTATTTCGAGTTTCTTTTACTGAGAGGTCGTACAAGACGTATTATCATAAATAAAACACCGGTTTCAACTCTCAGTATATTTTGTTTACTATTAATTTCGTCGCCGTTCGCATTCTACTGGAAATGTTCTCGCTTTTTTGTTTATTACGTAATTCATTGAACATATCTTCGCGCTTACTTGAGTTTACTTATACAATTTGGTAATACCCTCGTATCAACGACACAGATAAGCGTACTTGAGATTAGTCAACAGCTTGGTGAACGAATGACTGTATTAATTTAGTATGTTATTCGGTTTAACGATGATTTGTGTTTATTAAAAAAATTGCTACGTGTAATTTATAGGAAATGCCGTGTCAAAATGGAGGAACGTGCCATGAAAGATGTACCGATGAACCGGACTACGAGTGTATCTGTCCACCCGATTTTGATGGGAAAAATTGCACCTCTGAGGTGAAGATTTTATTCATTATAGAATTAGTGAATAGAAGTTGAAAAATTATAGATTTGTTTCGCTTCGAAGATACTTTTTCGGGGTGTTATAAATAAAATTAACAATCTTTTAGCGCTATTCCCCGACAAATATGTATTTTATTTACTTTTTAATGTGAATGAGAAATATTTTAATGAAATATTTCTCGTTTATAGGTTTCGCTGTATTCGCCAGCCAGAGTGGCGGATATTGCTTTGATCGTTGGACCGATAGCATTTATATTGATATTAGCCCTGGTCATCAGTGTGGTGATGTTCTTCATGATGGCACGAAATAAACGAGCTACTCGTGGTACATACAGTCCCAGTTCGCAAGAATATTGCAATCCACGAGTCGAACTTGATAATGTGATGAAACCACCGCCTGAGGAAAGACTTATTTAAAGCGTTGTATTCCGTAGGTTTATTCCGTCCAGAGTAAAATACTCAAAATTAGTAGCGAACTTATATGCAAATAATCCAAGTATATTTATTTCTTGGAGAAATTTTCACGCTGACTGTGATCCAGTGTTAAATAATTTGCTCATTTTGTTTGTTTGAATTTTTAAATTGTTACGACTGAGGGATGTATATAAAGTTTTTAAGTTAATCTGGACAATATTCATATTGGTGAGTTAAACATTTCAATGTTCGCTTTATTTTTGAGATTTTATTATCACCATGTTTACTACGTATCAAATTCATTATACTTAAACACTATTCATTGTTCATTTCGATGTTTGTGAATGATTTGAAATCGAGAATTTTACGTGGTTGATTTATATGTATTTTTTTATGCTTATATTTTGTAAACACGAAAAAGAATTTATCGTTATAAATAGTATTTTATTTTGTTGATTTTAGTGCCTTTTAAAATGTGATATTTGTGTATTATAGGTTTCCTTTTATTTTTTTTCTCTCAATTTTTATTACTACGTTAGATTTATTATATTTTGTTATTTATTACGTTGATGCAACGTAGCAGTATTTTACTTATAATTAGCACGTTTTATCTATTTACTTTTTCGGTATTTAGTCGTCTTTGTACTGGTAGAAGCTTTTGTATTCTATTGTTGTTTACTATTTATGTATAAATTTATTAGTTAAAATACTTAATCGACCAAAGCATTTTAATTTATGTTTCACGTGATACGATAATAATATTGGAGGCCTTTGCGAAGAAACACCCTTTAGGTAATCAAAATTTCGCAATAAATTGCGTTGGTTATTCGTCGCCTGTAAATTTATATTTTAGTTTTTATCATGTAAATGAGAATCGCGGTACTATTAATGTTTATTGTTGTATGGAATCGTGTAAAAATGATTTTGTTCGCTTGATTTTTAGTTTACGTTGATTGTTTTATTGGTAGGTATTGTAATATTTCTGTGTCATTTTTATTTTCTCTTTATTGAAACTATCATTGCCGAGTATTACAGGGTATAATGCTCTTTCACATTGCATTTATTATTTGTGTATGCAATTTTTATTAATTCGTTTAGTTTGTAATTGCGATTTTAAATATAGATTTTTTCTACATCTCTTTTGTAATTAGATTCTGGTTGTGTGGTCATTTTTATTGGAAAAATTCTAGTACATTAAGAAATGAGAAACTTGAAGAAGAAATGGGAGATATTGAATGAAAGCCTAGGTGTGTACAGATTTACACACTTGAAAATTTTGATTTTCACAGGGGTGTAAACATTTAGCCTCCTGGAATTCTTCATAAATAAATGGTAAAAATCTTTCTTCAAATACAAGGATGTTTTTTAAAAAAAGCTTTATAATTTCTTTTATTCTGATATAATTTATCTAAATTATAAGGGGCTAAAGATTTATCCTCTCGTAATATCACATTCTAATTTATAAAATGACGGTTATGTAGACCTGGATTTATTCATTAGTTAACTTTTATGGAATTTCAGGAGTCGGCTCGCCGACACCTGAAAATGTAAGTCTAATTAAAAGACATTCAATGAAAAATAGGTGTTGACAAAAACGAATGAATTTTCTCTTCAAATGAGTAAAAATTATTAAAATAAAATATGATAAGTTCTACTGTATACCTACCTTGGTAAAAATGATATATTATTGATTGTTGATTTCTATCTGAGAAAATAGGTAAATATTTAATTTTAAAAATTATTTCCTTCGCTGCACGTTTGTACCCCTATAAAATAGCAGGAAAAAAGTAGGAAATGAGTGTTTTTCCAGGAAAAATAAAGGGTATTTCTGCTTAGAAATTGATGAGTTGTGATTTTAGTAGTGAATTAAGGTTATATTGGGTATATTTTAAAAAATTGTCCTCTTGTCCTTGACCTGCCCTAGTACTACTCTCATATTCATTAATCATAACCGTATTTCAGCTCTTCGCTTGAATATTAAATTTATTCGCGATATTTGGAATTAGTTAATTGTTACCGATGGTGTAAAGTGCGTCAGTTTTAAGTGAACTAAAATGACAAATTATGCTCGTTCGGAAGTTTTCACCCATAATTCGGAAAAATCTCTGTGGTTTATTATACACGGATCGGTGTACGATGTGACGAAATTTTTAAACGAGGTAATGAGTTTTTACGTTGATGAAAAGTTTTATGGTGTTGGTCGGCTTCAAGAGTGAAGGATGACAGTTATTATTAATTTATTTGGATGGATAAAAGCGAAAGTACTTTTTTTCGAAAGGAAAGATAATATTTAAATTTTAATGCAGCTAGAGAAGAACGTTTGTGGAAGGAATTTTTCTTTTTGCTCTTGAAATGCTGCTGTACCCAGATAGTCCTTTTCTAATGCATGAATTTTTCATTTTCGTTAAACGTTTGAAACTGAGTGTAATATGTCTATCATAATAGTTGAACTTGATTCAAGCGTACGTACTCGTATGAATTCGTTATTTATTTTCAGCATCCCGGTGGTACAGAAGTATTTTTAGACGCTGCTGGAAAAGATGCGACAGAATGTTTCGATTCTATCGGACACTCGGCGGAGGCGAAAACATTGATGAAAAAATTTAAAATAGGGGTTATTTCAGAGGTAAACCGACAAAGTACTTTATAATATTATTAAAAATTTGAGACGGTATTTATTTTGTATTTCGATGAATGGAAAATAAGTATTATATCGACGATACGTAAATTTATTTTTAGGCATTTTAAAATTTAAAATTTTGTTTTGATTAGAAATTGGATTGATACGAGACATACGTAATTCACACATATTCTTTTAATACAATTTCCTACGACGTAAACCGCTTCTACTTATTGATGTCATGATGCATTTTGCTACGCTTGACTCTCCCACCATTGGGTATAGGCTGTTGATATACGAACTAAAATCATATTTTCAAGTTTGTTGTAGCTAGACTCGTTATTGACATAGACAGATAAAATGATAAAACCAGTTTCAAGCTGATTTTTTAAATAAAAAGATGAAAAGAGCCGAGAGAATAGGGAAATGGTATTCCAAACACTGATAGGCGAAAGTTTGGCAAAATATTGCAACAGGTACCGTTAGTACCTAATATGCAGGATGTATCAAAGATCATTCTCAGATTACAATAAAAGCATCCATGCAATAAGAGATGTATTTGTTTAATGTTCGAGTCTTGATTCTTGAATTGGTATAATCATGTTTCATATCTTTGCTTGTATTTTTAGAATAGAGATTAGAGAAATGAAACACGCTTATAGTATTGTATAAATTTGAGTTATTTTCTCCCTTTGATGTGGAATAGTAGTGATGCTTATTGTATTTTTTTCACAAAACTATGTTTGCTTATTATTATTTTATTATTATTATTTTATTTTTTTTTAACAAAGAATTTTGATCAACGGAATGAGTCTAAAGCCCGTTCCCTTGTCTGACGCCCAAAATGGACTTTTGCTAGGGTCAGGGGAACCATGTTCCGCTTCCTACCATTTTACCTTTCATGGGAGTAGATTTGTCAAAAATTTTGATCAGGCTTTATATGAATATTGTGATTTTTTTCTTTACAATGACAGTAGTTGCCTATTAAAAGCCTAGACGGTGATTCCGGAGGAAGAGATAAGGAGAGTAGAAGAGCTATAAATCTTTGTGTTACTTACCATTTGTAATCAATATGTGGCAAATGTCTACTTTTTGGTACATTACATTTTTTCCCTGGTAAGGGAGTCTTCATATGAATATGCAAAAGTACTTTCTTGAGATTTTCGATACACCTCAAAATGGCGAATCATTAAAATTTTGAGAGAGGCTGGAGGGGAGATAAATAGCTTAAATTTTTCATTTTTGGTCTCGTATGAAAAAGTGAGTCACGGGCATCAACATATCCAAATTTCAGTGATCTAAGCGTATTTGGAAGAGAGTTACAGCAAAAAACAGCTTTTTGAAGAAGTTTGGAGTCATGAAATTTTTTGAATCTTCCATATCTCCTCATAAAATCTACCTAGAAAGGTCGAACTTTGAATGTAGGGTTAGCTGATGATGAAAATATAAATCTTCTATTTGGTTCAATATCAATCTAAAATGGCGAATTGTCCAAATGTAGATAACTTGAGGAGCTTCAAATTGCTAAAAAGAAGTAAAATACCAAGTATATTATTCTAAATAACCCCTCAACTGGTTTTGGAAAGAAAAGGATAGGAGTTATCAGACTCAGTCTGAACAAGCCCTAGTTGAAAACTCAACTCCGGTAATGCAGCATGGCTGCTTACTTTTTTTCGTAGTTTTAAAAATTTAAAAGGGATATATCCCTTACTGGAAACCAAACTGGAAACAGTTGAGAATCACTCCATTCAATCTTTTCTGTTACCTCAAAAGCAAAGTGGGAAATCGAATGAATAAATTTTCACCTCACGCCACTGACCTTTTTACTTTATTTGCATTGAACTCTTATCGTACGTAATGGATCTGCGCAGTGCGCAGTAGTACTCGATAACTCACTACTGAAGTCTCCAAATTTTGCGCGTACAGTGTAGTGAAATACGTATGCTTCAATATTTTTTCATACTACGCGTTCGAATTGGAAAAAACATACTTCGAAATTATTACCGTACAAGTGGCGATAAAATTCTACGTCATAATTTCGTATTACTTCCATTCTACTCCGTGCTGGTTGTTTTCGTCGATTACCACCATTACCACCAGTCTACCAGTTAATGATAACCGCTTCTTTCGGCGTACTTAGTGAACAACTGAACGTCCCCACCTGCGAGTTTCGGTATTCTTAAATGTGCAGAGCAACAGTGATCTAAGTTGCGTTTGTTTTCGTTGATAAACGTGTCCATTTGTTAACCATTTTCGTGATTATTTTTATATTTTGTTATTAAATATTATTTAAAATGGCCAGTGAAACGAAGCAATTCACATTGGAAGAAGTAAAGCAAAAAAGCAGCAGTAGTCAACCCTTACTCGTTATCAGTAACTCGGTTTATGATGTCACGTCGTTTTTAAATGAGGTAAGAATGATTTTAGTGCTTATTATTGCTCGTTGATCTCTTAGTATTACTTATTTGTGTCTCATATACTCAATTTATCTGTTATACAAGTAAATAGGTGAGAATGGGTATAGTAGTCGACGTCATGATATCATGAGCTTTTGATGTTCGTGTTATGGTCGCTAATTATAATTACGAGTTGGAATTGTCCTTCTACCCGATATAATTCCATGGCAAAACGTGGTCGTTATTCGGTGCTCGTGTATGTGTATTCGCATGGATCATCATTGCGGTGGCCACGAATTCATTCTCGACCTGTAATCTTGCTTTATGGATAGAAACTTGGTCAAGCAAGCTAGTTATTTCACTCGATGCAGCCACAGTATACAGATTCCCATTCATGTAACGAATATTTCATTACGAAATTGTCTTTTAATTACACCACCTTTTGTGTGTAGATTTTTGTTATTTCTTTATGCTAATATCGCCCCTTATTTTCATTACTAGAAGTAATTATGCATCGCAGTCACGTGTAATTAGATTTGTTTTAAATATCGTCACGCTGGTCGTGTTCAAATGACGTCATATGAATTTTCGAGTGAATGAATTAATTTCAGTTTCGTTCCCGTTATGATTTGAGATATGTGTATGTGTATTTAAAATGGAGGTGTGACCGGAATTCGGCGTATTTGAAATCACATTTATAGCGATTAATTCGTTATTTTCCCTCCGTGTCAATTTATTATCATTCATGATATTTAATACTACTTGATTATTGTGCATTGGAAAATCGAAGGCTGACTTCGTTTTTTGACGTATCTTCGGTACATTATGTCTTTTTCAGAAAAAGTTTTTCGTTTTAATTATCAATTTTACGACTCAAAACGTTCAAGTTGATGATTTAATGCTCTGGTGACCTACAAACACTAAAGTGAACCCGATATTTTTGTAATTAGTATTGAATAATTGATTAAGTGAGCCGTTTAGTTTCGTATTATGAAGTTTATTCGACTATAACATTGGTATATAGGTAGACACGAGTAAGTAAGACTACAGATATGGAAATACGCCATCTTTGTTCCATGTCATGAGTGTTTACATTAAAAAAAAGTCTTTTGAGTTGTTCATCCAAGATTTTTATGAGACGAAGCAAAATTCCAGCTTACGAAGTTAATTTGTAGGGATATAGGTCTTAGGAACATTCATAGACTAGGGTTTGAAAAAAACTAAAATGTAAGTTGAAAATTAATCAACTAATGAACAAAAAAAGAAACTGTTAACAACCATTGTCGCGTTACTAGAACTGATAATAGCAACTAGCAAGTTCAGACTTGCAGATATGTTGTAAACTTTTTTGCATCTCAATAAGCTGAACTTGAACATCTCGATAGAAAAGGAAAAATGAACAGACCTAAAATAATAAAAAACAAAATATGATGTTATTAATATCACCACTATTTTTAGGAGTGTATAATAGTTACAGTCGGCTACTTTTATTGGCATCGTGAATTCGATTCTTAGAATAATAATATTTATTATGATATTATGCCCTTGGGAAATTTCAATCATATTTGTGAGTTGGATTACAACTTTTCAACTGAATAAAGTTAGCGTTGAGTAGTCAGTAGTCTAATATGTTAGCATTTTGTAGGGCTGTGGTGAACATGAACAGAACAGAATATTATGAGCGATTCAGAACACCAAAATTTTGGTTCATAATGAACGATAACCAGAACAGAACAAAACAAAAAAAAAATGAGAGAAAAATGCAGGCGAACTGAACTGAACGGAGTATTAAATAAAATGTTTTCATTTTCTTTCGATGTTTTTCAACAACAATGAAAGAAACTAAACAGAACAGAATAAATTAAATTGAACAAAAGCACAACAGAACGATAAAATTGTTATTCTTTTGACCAAAGAACGAAACGGTTCACCAGCCCCAGCCATTTAGTATATTGACTTGACAGTCTACTCAAAATCAAATCTTAATTTCTTATACTTTTCAAACAGACTTTAACCGAATGTATCTGACTTCAACCGAATCTGCCCGACTTCAACCGAATGTGCCCGACTTCACTCGAATGGACCGAAATCGTAATTCTCAATCCCTAATCATTAAATTTGAGCTATTTGAGACTGTTGAAACCCAATTCAAATGTTAACCGAACGCCATTTTGGATCCATTTTGACCCACATTCTAGGGGCCATATTTTGGCCTATGTAAACTTGTTCTGCTTACAAAATATAAGCTTACTCTTTTAGTTCTGTTTAAAGTTCGTTAGTGAACTTGAACTGAAATTTCGTTCACTCATTCGCGTGCTCATTGCTCAATACTTGGCAGCAGACCTGTTGATACTTTTGGAACTTGACTTGTGTTACATTCATCAGTAGGTAACTTCGTGTTTCATGTATCCAAATGCAGAATTGCTATACAACAGTGGCGTAAATACGCGGTTTGACTTAGGGTTTAACCCCCTTCCCCTCCAAGATCTTTTTTTCAATTTATGTACATATAATAATTACAGAATACGTCATGATAGATAGCATACTAAACCATCTTTGATGCATATCACTACTGTTGTAATGTTACATAATTTCTTCACATAAAAGACAATCTTTCGAAATATTTTCACTCATTTTAATGGAGCAAAGCAAAACGAATAGAGGACTTTTTGGCTTCTTTCTTTCAAAATTCCAGAGGCTTAAGTTCAGCTCATGTTTCTCATTCAGTTAGCTCAAAAAATCTCCAAATTCTAGAACTGAATGAGTTAACTTCAAATTCATAAGTGAACTTTGTGTATCTCTGAAGATACGGTATGAAAGATTTGAGAAATTTTATAACTTAAATTTTCTCGGAGTAGATTTAGCTTTGACTCCTCCTTAAATTTATTTGGTGATTTGAAATTTAGGTATGTTGTTATTGTTAATTTATTCTATCATTCTTGTGACATAATGGAAAATTTCAATGTTTTGAGTATTTCTCTAGTCTCACCTCAAAATTGTAGTGAATTGTCATTATAGGCGCATCCGTTTAGAGAAAAAAAATAGTTTTGTGTCCACATGAACATCCCTTCATGAAAATTAGAGCGACTTTCATCCTTACTGGGCTGAGCTACGAGGCTGCGAGTGCGAGACCAGTGAGAAAAGTACATGGAAATGAATATAAATAAATCATATAAAATTGTTGAACATGTATACCTAATAATTACACGTGGTTTTGAACGTAAAGATATGAAAAACCTCTCCCCCCCTCCATTACCCTTCTTTAACCCAGCTATGGTCGCATTATGAGGGAATCCCTCATTTGTTATGTATTTAGTCGCATTATGAGGGAATCCCTCAGTTGTTACATATTTAGTCGCATTATGAGGGAAACCCTCAGTTGTTGCATATTTAGTCGCATTATGAGGGAATCCCTCAGTTGTTGCATATTTAGTCGCATTATGAGGGAATCCCTTAGTTGTTACATATTTGGTCGTATTATGAGGGAATCCCTTAATTTTATGAATTTTATTGTTTTATATAATATCGTGCTTGGGCACTTAGGCTGTAAAAATATTGACGAAAAAATATCTTATAATAATATTATATTCTGAATGCATGGGGTTACCGAATCTTCGAAGATAGTTTCTGATCCGCTCGAGAAATCTTGTATCTCCTCGGCATCACTCAATTCCGAGGTTTCGCTATTAGTATCTTCACTTTCAAACATTTTTGATCGAATGACGATTTTGAGATGGTTACAATAGGATATACTTAACGAGTTCGAAATGCTAAGCAAAATTTTCATTTTTTTTCTCTTTGGGTTCCCCTTAAAGAGGTACTTATTCCCCTTAATTTATGAATAATATTAATGAAAATCAATTACTTTATAGGTAGGTAAAAAATGAATAATTATCTACACCTTAATTTCACTGCAGCTATACTTAAGCGTAACCCCATGCATTCAGAATATAATATTATTATAAGATATTTGCTTGTCAATATTTTTACAGCCTAAGTGCCCAAGCACGATATTGTATAAAACAATAAAATTTATAAAATTAAGGGATTCCCTCACAATACGACCAAATATGCAAAAACTGAGGGATTCCCTCATAATGCGACTAAATATGCAACAACTGAGGGATTCCCTCATAATGCGACTAAATATGTAACAACTGAGGGATTCCCTCATAATGCGACTATCTACGTTAAAATTGACATGCGACCATAGCAGGGTTAATCAGGTAGTCAGTAGTAGTTATCGTTTTTGCTGAAAAATTGATAAAAAATGTAATTTAAGACTCAGATTGAAGAAGAAATACATATTTGAATGGGACAGCTTCAACATGTAATTCGATGATGAAATAACCTCACGTTATTTACGTTTCATTGGTCATCAAAATTCAGCAAAATTCTCGCTATGATGTCACGGAATTTTATGATTGCGTGTGTATGTTTATTTTCTACGGTTTATGTGGAGCACGTGGTTTGTTTGTAATGTAAATACGAAGTCGGAAATTCATGGTGAATGTGAATTGAGGTACCTAACCTGTATTTTTACATTCTGCTCCACTTTGAGGATGCTCCGAAGTCCAAATCTTTTTTTTTTTTGAATAAATTATTTCAAACACTAGTACATGAAAAATGGTATATTTCCATTGCCGTGGATTACGTCAGTGTAAATAATCTGTATGATATTGTTAGTTGATCATCTAGATTATCTCGGAAAATGACATTATGATTCATTGAGGTTCATGGTGTGTATTTTGGTGAAATCCAAATATTCCACTTTTTTTTAATAATATGATATCAGTTCTATGATATAAATTTATAATTTTATCAAAAGAATTGAGTGTAAAAACTTGGAGTATTAGCAGTTTAATATTCACGTTTTTCATTTTCTTAATCCTGTGCCTCTGTTTCAAAATTATTTTTCCCACAAAACTGCGGTGGTGTTTACAAATCAATCATTCACCTCTGAAAGCCAATAATGGGAAAGGAAATGTTGAGAAATTACTAAGAAAATATTTTCTTTTCCTTTCAGCATACCGCTTGAAAATACGAAGCGTAAAACAGACGAAAAAAATAATTGATAACGATTTTCAGTTTCAGATTATTTACATTTTTCACGAAAGGAAAAATTTTATGTTGATTTTTCAATATTTTCATCGTGTTTTTATCAAATTAACGAACGCGTTTTGTTTACGTAATATAGTGCGAATAATCGATCATAGCTCGGAAATTAATTTTTTTCCGAAACGACACATCGAATTGAATAAGGGTTCGAAAATAAACAATACAATGCAGTTTATTGAAGTAATGATGATTTCTCGTTTCATTATTCACCAAGCTATAAATTTGAATAGCATCGCAATTTTGTTTCATGAAACGCTGGTATCATGATATCGCTGATATGTTGTTTTTAATAAGTTATTGACGTTTTACTCAAAACCTGTAAAACGTGAAAAAAAAAATTATTAGACCTTGATTTCTAAAGTTTCGAATTTGTCGTCGAATGATGAATATTTTTCTAAATTTGGTTCGATGTATTTTTCTAAAATTGAATCTTAAAACGGTTTTATGATACATCTTGTTTTTTTTTTTTTATTTAACATTTTTATTTGTCTTTACCATTAAAAAGAAAAAAGATTATTTAATGAAATCTCAAAAATGCTTGTATCATTGGATACTGCGTAGTTAATTATTCAAAAGCTTGAAAATTGTGTATGCAGTTCGACTGAAAATTTGAGTGTATTTACAATTTCGAAAATCTAATAAGGAAAATCGGTCGCATAATGCTGCGTTGCCAAAGCTAACGTGATAACCTGTATTAGCAGAAAACAGAAAATGAAAAAGCACCCAAATGAATTAATCCTAACAGCCTTCTTCCCTTCTTTCGTCTTCCATTATTGCCTCGTCGGAATTGAAATTATCTTCATTGGTATTCGAACGTCTTTGTAAGCTATCTGTGAAGTTTGAAGGTATTAACTCGAAATTCGTAGAAAATTTTCTCTTTAGAGTTACATTCGTCAGAGAAATAGATTTGAATCCAACTTCCAACATTAGCGATAATCTTTTTACTAAAGAAGATTGTTTAATTGAATTTTAACTTTATCTTCAGCATAAATACGTGAGTAAGAATAAATAATGAAATTTTTTGCATTTAAATTTATTAACAATTATACGTATTATTAGTAATTGATGTTAAATTATTCATTTTAATTACACTAGAATGTAGTGAGTGGATTAATGGGAGTAATAAAAATTAATGGATATTGCCTCTAAAAATAAATTTTCTCGTTTTTAAACATTAAGGTACCACTAATGAAACGACAATCTTCTTTTTTATCAATATCGAGCAAAAAATAAATTCGTTGACTTTTAAACCATTGACTTTTATATGTAGACTGCTAATGCTCATTAGCTCAATGGTCCCCGACATTAAAATTTTGGAAGTCGCAATATGCGTTATACGCATGCGCGAGTCTTGAATTCATAAATAGAACATTTGCATAATATGTTATAACCAACCATGCTTCAAACGAACCTTAAAGTAATTCAGTTTGATGGAGTGATGTTGAAACATGTCGCAAAGGGCTTCGATTTTGAAAATCCACGAAATTTGAATTTCATGGAATTTGTAATTTTTTGCCTTCAGGTCATACTTGGGTTTCCAAAGACTAAGAGCGATTGAACTCTTAATTTTTTCAAAATTCAGGGATTTATAAATTTTTTTAATTCCAGTTTTTATAGGTAATAACGTGATTTGGAAAGGAGAGGTTGAGGGAAGATATTACGGTCTTCATATCATTGCGTTTCAGATCATTTTAGTGGCGTAATTAAAAGGAAACCAGGGCTCACAAATTTTTTTGGTTTCTCCAGCTCGCCTCTCTATAATCTTACCGAAGTATTCAAAACATACCTTGAGAATTGAGAAGTGAGAGAATGTTAGATCAGGAGAAATACGAATAATTGAACAGGTCAAGTATTTTTATGTCCTGTACGTTGGTTAACGTATTTCAGATTTTAATTGAATGCTGACTTATCTGAATTCTAAGCTTTCAGAATTACTTATTTAGTCCTCTGTGCTTGTATGTTTGTACTTGGTGCTTTGGCTTAATAAAAAAAAATTAAAATGAAAGCATTGTTCATGTCATATTGAATTCAGTTTTTAGCACATCATGTTGTATAAATATTGTTCGGATACTTACTGAATAAATTTAAATTTTTGTTTTAATTACTTGATTTATTTGTTGTTTCATTTTGTTTTGGAGAAGTATATTTATAGTTTTGGCATTGACAACATTAAAAAAAAAAATTCTCGAGTTTTTTAAATTGCTGGTAACTTACCGAAAGTTATCAGTAATTTCCCGATATTGTCCATTTGACTCGCTTTTCTGTTTCTCGTCTCAACTCATGTCTCTTCACGTTTTCTCTAATCTCGTTTCTCGTTTCCTCTCATATTGTGTCATATCATATCATTTCCTCTCCGACTTTTCGGTGTTTTCTACTTTTGTTTTTTCTTTTTTACGGCTTTTTCTTTTTTGTCGGGGTTTCTGTTTTTTCGAGCTTTAGATTTTTTTGGGTTATCCCATTTTTTGAAGTTTTCCCGAGATTTAACGGTTTTCCAAATTCTTGAGTTTTTTCGTTTTTTTTTTCAGGGCATTTCGGTTTTTCCATTTTTTTCTAATTTTTTGGGATTTCCCCCCTTTTTTTAAGAAATCTTCCAGTTTTTGCATTTTCTCGGGTTTTTGTTACGACTAAAAATATTTTCAAAAAGTTGTGTTTTTTTGCTCTAACTCCTAACCATATTCACTTTAGAGGTTGAAATTTGAATATGTCGGTATGTAAATTAATCGTTAACCCCTACTTCTCCACTCCAACATCATGTATGGAGGTGAATTGAGGGTATTGTATACGCCTCATCTCCAATAATCATGTGATAACGTATTAATTACATTTTTACTAATTCGAGGCTCCTCAAATTTAACTCAATTTTGATACTCGGCCATTTTGGATCCATTTTAAGCCAAATTCAAGAGGTCGTATTCTGGTCACCAACTAACTCCACATGTAAAATTCTACGTTTTTAGTTTAATTTGGTGAGGATGTATGGAAGATTCCAGAAATTTCACGACTAAACTTCCTCAAAAAGTCGTTTTATGCTACAACTCCCCTTCGAATGCACTTAGGAAGCTGAAATTTGGATATGTTGGTGTCCGTAACTCACTCTTTTATTTGAGATCAAAAACAAAAAATTTGAGCTGTTTGTCCCTTCTTCGCCCTACTCCCAAATTTGAGTAATACGCCATTTTGAAGTTAATCGAAAAAACAAAAAAAGTGCCTCTCAGCATTTCTAAGAGGAGCCCCTCATCAAAGTTTGAGCGAATTTTATTAATATCAGCCGGCACTACGCCTTGAGGGAGAAATATACCGAAAAGTTGAACATTTGCCAGATGATTACTAATAGTCTGAAACGCAAAGCAACCACCCCCCCCCCTCCCAATCCCAAATAAGGTAGACTATCTGTGGTGTGGAAAGTATTTAATGATATATTAATTTTATGAAATTAGTTTACACTTCTGGGATAAACTACATCTTTTCCTGAGCATAAGATTTTAATGAGGGCAAATTTTTGATGTAACTAAACTCTTAGTAGCTAGTAGATAATTTTTTACGAATAAAAAATTTTTCGTCGTCAAGTTTACTTGCGAAATTGTGAATAAATATTGTGTGCAGAAGGGTGAGGTGATGGTTCTCAGATTCATCTTGGAAACTTTTTTCCATAAGAACTTCTCCCAGAAAAAATCCTGGCTGCACCAATGTTTCATTTGTTTGATTTGTTGATTTTTATCAATTGATTGGCAAAAGTAGAGAGGTTATAGGATCGAAATTTGAAAACATAAGGGCACCCGCTGGATTAACCCTCCATTTAAAATTCATACCTACGCCGCTGGCCTATGATAGGTATTATTTTGTGTTATAGAAACACCCCTAGCCAACGTATCGTGAAAATAATTCGACGACTCGAAACGAGGAATAATATTCGAACAAATGATTTTCTCGTTTCAGCATCCAGGAGGTGAAGAAGTGCTGCTGGAACAAGCCGGCAAAGATGCCACCGAACAGTTCGAAGATGTAGGACATTCTAGCGACGCTCGTGAAATGATGACCAAGTATAAAATCGGCGAATTAGCAGAGGTAATTTTATCGCTAATGTTCGTATTACTAGATTGTACGCTCGTTCATTTCGTTAGCTGGTAAAGCTATTCGATTAATTTCGCATTATTGAATTCCACATCGAATTATATTAGGTTTCCTATGCGTTAGGTAATTGGAAGGTATTTTTGCAACGTACCGACATTAAGCTTTTATCGAAATCGAACGAAATGCTAATGTCCTGGGAATAACACGTTCAATATCGTAACGAATTGATTGTAATATTCACGCGGATTTTATTTTTTTTACAGTGCGACAGAAAAGTAGAAAAGCCGAAAGAAAAGCCCAAATGGGAGGTTACTGATAGTGATACTTCAAGGTAATTATATTCTAGATGAATTGTTGTCGGTACAGTTAATATGTATTATGTAATGTGAAATTTGCGAACACGTTCGTAAAGAAGTTACCGTACGGTAATATGATTCAAGGGTATGCCGAACGCTTCTTTTTATCAGCTTTTCGAAACGTTATCCGAAAGAAAGAACTGATTTTATTTCTCGTTTGAAGCTTGTAATAATATAATTACGTTTTATTCGGCTATCTTTAAATTAAGTAATGAGCAGTTGAGCGTATCGAAGAAGATTTAGATTTAAGACGCGAGTATTAAAACAGTTCGATATTTTCGGCGCAACAATTCGCGAATAAATTCTCTGGCGCTATTGCGGTAGCTTATGCGTGCCTTTTTCTCGCTTTAAAAGATCAACGTCTTGCCATAATGGCATTTACTTGTAGTCCACAACGCACGCGTCATATTTTATAAGAGTTCATCCAGATCCCTCGTCGATAAGGTAACTTTTCTCATTTCCCGTTATTTTTTTCCTCGTCGCCGTGTTTGAATTGGCGTGAACGAGTACGGAGCAAGCATAGAAAGGGTACACGGTAAAAGAAATTATTGGTTTCGGCTTCGATTGGTACCGCTGTGGGCGTTTGAAGAAAAATTATGTGTCAGATTTTTCGTGGTATATTCGCATCTCGCTCTAATACAGTACAGGAGTCAAGGAGCGGCGTATATGTGAAGAATTCTTTAAGCTCGAAAGAACACGAACGTTTTATACTATTGAAAAGTGGGTAATCGCGAATTAGGAGTTGTGAAAAATTTCGAAGGAAATGTTTATTGAAAAATTCCATTTTTTTTTACACTGCTCGAAGTACGAAAAGCTTACGCTTCCAGCATTCTTGTGTAAACGTAGTCTTTGGTGTGTTTTTACGATTCGAATAGAATTTGTGAATATGTCATCGATAAATTTTTCTCTTTGTGGTATTTTTGTTAATTATACGAGGGGGGAGATTAATATCCATTTTGGTATTTTTATAGTTGGCGTTGCTGTTGTACTATTTCGTAGCACTCGAAGAGTATGCTAAAACGTTTTTGCACGCCGGGTACGTTAAAAATGGTTGTAATTCCATGTAAGCAAGAATATTTCGTCGCTTTGAAGTCATAGTGCATGAAACGGGTTGGGTCTTCATTAGGGTGCAACGAATTTCGCTTTTTTATAGAAATTCAACGCACTAGCGCAATACTGGCTAAATTAACCTAAAGCAAAGTATAAAAAAATGTAAACCCTAAAACGAGGAACGTAAATGATGTACATTTTTGCGCTCCACTACTTTTCAACTATTGCTCAAAAGTTGTCATATGGTGCTTTACCGCCAGTTTTGATATAAACTCCCAATGAGGGAGGATGTCAAAGTGAAACCTGAAAAAAGAAAAAATGTGGAAACATTGTGGGAAATTTTTTCTCTTTTCAGCGGTTTAAAATTACGATCCCAGATATCATATAAAAAACATAATTTCAATAATCTACTGATTTGGGAAAGTGGGATTTTTTATATGTATTTTTCAAAATTTTTCAAAACCATATTTTTACTTTTATCGTTCGCTTTTTATGATTTGAAGTTATAGAGAGAATATTCAGTCAAGCTCTGAAAATTTGCGCTTCTAAAAAGTTTGGTATCTGATCGTTTTTTTTTTTCAATTTGTCCTATTTTGAAATGCTTATGAAAGGTAAAAGAATGAAAATTGTCAAGAAGTTATTGGCGTTTGAAAGCAAAGTGTTTAACCTCTAGAAATAACAAAACGATTTGAAGTGATTAGAGGATAAACTCTCATAAGACTATTTATAAGTCGCTATTGAGATTGTGAGTGTAATTAATTTGGAGCAGGTATATTTAAAAAAAATTAAAAATTATATCATTGAATCTAGGTACTATTAGACTTCCGAAAAAACGGAAGCAGAACCCGGAAAAACCCAATATGATTTGAAATTTACAATCCGAATCGGAACCATAACGTAAAAAATTTGGAACCAGAACAAAACGCGTAATAAAATGATTTTCTTTTTGGCTTTGCAGTTTTCATATTCTGTAACGAAATGAACTGTCTAAATTATCTAGGACTGAACCGGACTGAACCTAGAAATTAAAACACGGAAAAACCCAAAATGATGGAAAAATGGAGACCGCAACCAAAAGAAAAACGTGCTCACGTGACTTCACTAACACAATATACATGCCTCATCATATGATTAATTGATTACAGACTGATAACAACGAAATAAGGAAAAAGTGCCGCCATATGTCTTCAATGTGTCACTTTCTCTCTCTTTCATTGGCGATCATATGATATGTTGTGTTCGTATTAGTGAGATCACGTGTCCTCTGACCTCAAATTGTCCTTTCCTATAGTTAATTATTTTTCAAAACAAAATTTTCATGTGCCGAAAAAAAATTGTTAATTCTTCTGCATTGAATCGTTCTTGGCCAACTCAGTCACTGAGAGTTGAACTTTGAAAGTACCCTTCAAAATATCGAATCGTTAGCGAATGACATTTTGAATATAAATGCATGATTTTTTTATTGATCCGTTCGCGAACGATTCATTTTTTGAATTTTGAAAGCATACTTTAGAATATCAAGTCGTTCGCGAATGAAATTTTGAATACGTACGTGATCATTTATTGATGATTCTTTTTTGTTGAATCGTTCATGAACGACTCATTGTTGAACATTGAAAGCCACGGACGTTAACTATAATACCTGGATATTTGGCTGCGTGTAAATAAAACGGTTCTGAAATAGAAATATAAGTCACGCCCACCGCATCGTTGCTTTAAACAGTATTAAAATTCAAAATTATAAGCCGCCACCAGCGCAACGTTTTGCGATCAGCCAAATATCCAGATATTATAGTTAACGTCCGTGTTGAAAGCACGCTTTAGGGTATCGAATCATTCGCGAACGAGATTTTGGTCGTGATTCTTTTGTATTGAATCGTTCGTGAACGACTCATTGTTTGAATTTTGAAAGCATACTTTATAATACGGAATCGTTTGCAAACGAAATTTTCAATATAGATACGTGATTCTTTTTTATCTAATCGTTCGTGAACTACTCATTTTAAAGCGTAATTTAGAGTAACGATTCCTCTCTAAATAAGACTTTGAATACAGACTTAGGATTAATTGTCAATGATTCTTTTTTATGAAATCATTCGTGAACGACTCATTCCTTGAAAATTCTAAACATTTGTTGAAGACGAGCGAAGGTTGATAAAAACTTGTACTGGAAACTAATTATCGAAGACATCATGTACAACAACTTTTAGCTGTAAAGTTCAAAAGTAGGGGTCCCAAGCATAAGTCTTACGTACATTTGTACACACGTTTTTTTTTCTTCTTTTTCAAATTGCAAAATTACTAAAAAATTGATTTTTGAGCATTTAAACATTTTTCGTACTTCTAGTAATTTAATTTTTTGTCGTTATAACCGAAAACATTTAAAACAAATGTTTTGTCCAATTTTTTTCAATTTTTTTGAAAAAGCACCAATTTTGTGTGTCTTTAAAAATGAGTAGTAAATGCGTAGTTTGTTTAATAACCAATTTGTTACCTTGCATTGGCTTCCAAAGTATTACAACTTGCCTTGCCTTTAAAATATCAACTTTCAATTTAGTATTTGCCTACTTGAATATCTCGCGTAGCGAAATTTGATCCACCCTTTCTTCACTTTCACCGTGTTCCAAACCTATCGGAATGAAATTTTCGTCCGACAATGCCCGAAAAATATGTCTCGGTTGTATATTGGGCGCCGTTTTGTGGCGCCATTGAAATAGTTATCGAGGTTGAAAATTCATCATTCTATCACTGGCCGCAGTGAATACGATGTGGGTTTTAATAATAGGTGATCGAGGGTCAAGCTTTCGTCGAAAGATAAATTTTCTGTCAGCATAAAGATATTTTCTATGAATGCACTGTAATGCTTTTTCGCGCACTAACAGTAGATCACTATCTTGTATTGTACTATATTTTTACTGTATGCCTCTGTTCTTCTATTTTAGTCGTATTTTTCTTTTATATTGGTATTGTAATGCGCTGGCATTGCGTGGCTTGAATAATACGAGAAAATTTATGGAAAAAAATGTATTGTACCGCACTTCTTCTTTAGCTGCACATTGTAGTATCCGCTGGGAATTCATTTCCAATTTTAGTGATTTTTTGTGACATGCAAACGATATGCTCAGTGTTCAAGTTGGAAGTGTAATTCAGTTATGTATAATTCTTGTTTTTAATTCTTTTCTGAATATTTGTTGTCTATTCGTAAACGGTTTTAAATTAGAAATGAGAATTAATCTACAGCTTGAATTTGGTTTGCAGGCATCTTTATCACACTCTAATAAGTTCTCCGAAATTTGTATTGTACGTGTCCTCCTCTCCTCATCCATGATGAAAGTATCAGTTTTTCGTCCGTAGCTCGCTAAGTAAGCGATGTGATGTAACAAAATTGCACAACTTTTCGAAATTTTTTGAGCCTCATTTAGCCGCCATGTTTATATCATTATACTACCTACGTACGCAAAGTGGTTTGACCTATAACAGGTTACACCATTTGATATCACGTGAAAAATTTCAACTTTATTTTTTCAAGTGCATTGTTTACTGATGACGTCAATATGAGCAACTGTGAGTTGATAATATCAACAGCCAATAAGGCATCAGTCTCAATAAGTATTGATAAAATTTCAATCTCTCCTCTTACACCGCAAAAGTGATAAGTCCACATGTACATTTAGCTGCTCATATTGACGTCATTCAGAACCAAATATTTTTCATTTCCATTGGTGATTGTTCTCAGACTCTTGTGGCTGGGAGAACCAATAGAAATTTATTAAAATTTCTTGGTGGCCAGCCGGAATGGTTTAACCTGTTATAGGTCAAACCACTTTGCTACGTACGATTATAATAACTATCACGTGATACAAAAATAAAACGAAGCGGCCATAAGTTTCTTATTCATAAGCAACTGGTCCTTGCGTGTTCAGCTTTTTTTCTTCTTTTGCCTCTGGGGAGATCTTTGATGCCTATAGTAAAATAAATATTTCGCGGTATGAATATAAAATTTTAATCATTTTAACTTTTTTTTTTAGATGAATTTTAATTTGAAACGATGGGGGTCATTCGTAGTTATATGGCGAAAGTTCATTGCGATGTACTTATATGTATGTACATATATAAGTTTTTTAGATGAAAATCGTTCAGATTTTGATGAAAGGTTTTTCACGTGATTACAAAAAATACTTTTTTTTTTATCTATCTCAAAACGACGGATCACGCAAACTTTGAAAGTGGCTGAAGGAGGTGCAAATACATAATATTTTTGTTCATAGTCTCATACGTATGTAAGACTGAGTAGAGGCCACTAAAATTTCTAGAACGAAAAACCGCTTTTTGAGAATGTTTTGAGTCATGAAGCTTCTTGAATATTGCGTATCTTCTCGCTCAAACGACCTGTCAGAAAATCTCCAAAATCCCCTCACATAATTAATTGACATGGTCTTAATAGTGTGAGAAGTATGCTGTATCCTCAATGAAACCTCACAAGTGATGTTGAAGTGTAGGAGGAAGGGTTATTGTCCTTAACATAGGGTGGGAATGGAAGAAAGTTCAAAAATTTTCAATTTGATTATTACATGACTGCGTGAACTGAATTGACCAACATATTGGTTTTTAGAGGGTAAATCACTATCGACTTGGAAAAGTCGCAGTTTACATGTAGCATTAGTTAGCGACCACAACATGACCCTTGGAATTTGAGTCAAAATGGCCTATCGTTAAAATTTGAGGAAGACTAATAGCTAAATGGACTCGTATGATAATTGTGAGCAAGGAGTATCCTGAGTTCAACTTTTTATGTGGTTTTGAGAGATAAGAAAGGGAGGGGGAGGGTCATTAAAAACTCAGCTCTGGTAATGTGGCATGGCTGCGTACGTTTTGTTTCTTGCTTTCTGATAATTTTCATTACTCGTACACAGTTATCGCATTCATTGAGAATTCTATTGAAATTTGTACAATTTTTTTTTCTGTTACAAAAAAAGAAATTCTGAAATTCCAAAATACATGATGTATGGAAATTAATTATGCTGTAAACGATTAGAAATTATGTCCTGTGACACGAAAATAATTTTTTCACGACCTTATTCGAAAGATGCTTTTTGTAGATTGAAGTGTTAATCAATACATCATGTGAAATTTCTCTCATTACTTCTATAGCTCAAATGTTTACGAATTTTTAAATACCAAAACAGGTTCTGATTTTTGAATTAAACAGTGACTCCCGAGATGCGATCGATTAATGATCTTATTTACGTTGAAATTGAATTTTTTATCGTGAAATAATCCAATTTACCATCGAATTGTGTTTCAGCTCATGGACGGCTTGGGTCATTCCTGCCGCATTGGCGATTGCTGCGACCTTCGTATACAGATTTTTCTTCACCAAGTGATAAAATTTAGAAACGTCATGTCGAACGTAACATATTAACGAGAACGATAATTATTCCACATTTGTTATTTTCATAGTAATATCCAAGTTAATTTTTTCCTCCGTTGTATGTTGTCATTATTTATGTAATTTTATTTCAGTTTTAATTTTCGTATTTTTTAATTTTAATTTATTCTTTGTCTATATAAGTAGACTTATGAATGATACAAGCGATGGTCGAAAAGTAATATTACTTGTTTTCTTATTGTTCTGCGTTTATTCGTATTATATGTTTAAGCACGAAATTTTGCGAGGACACGAAAAAATGAAATTCGAGAAATAAACCAGACAAATATAAAATCTTGAAGGATATTCTTCGCGCAAAAATAATTCGTTGTTTTTTTTTTAATTTTTTACTTACTTTTTTCTTTTTTCTGTCTCTTTTTCTTTGTGTACCTACTACCTATACGTTTAAATTAATCATTATCGTTACGTATCTCGAGGGAACAAAAATTCATGCATATATTTAACGTAACTGTATACATACACGTATATTACGAACATTTAGTTGAATTTTGTAATTTATGATGTGATATGGTACTTGGTAGGTATTATAGTATTTGATGTGGTTAACGCACTTTTCACTACTATATAGATTTGTTTTAATCTTGAAGAATATTTGAAAGAAGCGATAAATTCAAAAAACTGCCACCATCTTTCTGAAAAAAAAAAAACGAATTTTTTACGTTCTGTTCCCTATTTCCGAATCTGTTAGAGTTATTGATTTTGTGTTTTTCTTTCTTCGTAGACAATATCAATTGGTAGATTTAAAGGAAATGTTTTATTCTCTTTTAATGTAGAACCTTAGTTTTAGATCAAATCGAAACGATTTGTTGAGAAACATACGTTAAGTATGGCGAAGATTTTTGTCTTAAAGTATTTCTTTCGGTGATGTATCGCATTTTATTTTAATAAGAAGTGTTTATTCCATTAAATGGCATTTTTATTAAAATGAAAATTTTAGAAAGCCAATAAATGAAATTTAGAAATCATTTTGTTGAATTCGTATATAATGTGTATGATTAGATGAAGTACCTAGTTACGTTAGATAATGTAATATTTCATGGACTTTCATCTAATTTGTTGAAAAGCATTGATATGATAAAAGTAAAAAGATTGCGTATTATTACTTTGGCTGTTTGAAAGAAGTGGCTTGAAGTTGATATTTCAACGATTACAGAGTGATTCTGCCTAAATAAATAAATTACATAGATTGCATATTATTACATTGATTGTTTGAAATACAGTATGTAGTAACTCGAAGTCAATATTTTGGTGATGAGAGTTTAATGCCGTCTATGTAAATAAATTTTTACGAATTTATTATGAGGTTCAACAGGTTTGATACAGCACTTAAGGAGCCATGTGCGAATTTATGATCACGATAAAATAAGTGTAATTATTGTACAATATTGCTTTCATCAAGGATTTGTAAGCAAACAAGTACCGCTAAACAAAAATAATGAAACAGTAGGTCGCCTCATGAGATATTCTTTTTTGTTTAAACAAAAATTTTTGAAAAGTTGAATTTAAATTTGAAAAAAGAAAAATAATATTGTGCATAGTTAAACGGTTCGAAATTGATTAAGCTCGCCTTAAACTCTTGTAAATCTGATTTTACGCATTACATTTATTACTCATCTTGTTTTTTTTTTTTTAAATTCATAACCATAATATAGGATGCACCATACACATATACACTTATGAATTTTTTGGGGTTGTACTCAGTGTGTTTCATGTAGGTATAAGAGGTTCATGGGCCCCTTCGGTTGGATTGGGCTCTTAATGATACAAAAAGCTTATGATAATGGAGAAAATAATAAATAATGGAAACGAAACAGAAATTTGATTCGTGTAAATATTAATTTAACAGTATGCAAACGTATAATAAAGTAATGAATTCAAATGAAAAAGTACATCAAGATAACAAATGTTGGGTAATGATTCAATAATTTCTTATTTTTTCAACTTCATAAGGAGTGAATAGGAGGTGTTGGTGAGGTTCTAGTAACCCTCTCCAAAAACATAATGGCGGAAAAATTTATATTATGAGACAATTAAAAAAAAAAAAAATAAACTTGTCAGTCAAATTTTTGAACGAATTGATTTTTTATTATGAGATCTTGAATACAGTCTCATGAGTATTTTTTTGTAAATTCCGTTGTGGATGGTTTTCGATATGCTGAGCACGACTCTATTAAATGCCAAATGCTGAAAAAATGTAATCGTGGGTATTCGTACGTAAGGAGTGTGATTAACTTATTTTTTATATTTTCAGTTACAATTTGTCATAAAAATAAGCTCGTATTTCTCCAACTTCAGCTAAGATGTCTTCTTACTCTCGAACCTGGCTTCTAATAACCAAGGATTTTTATTTAATAATGGTTTTACGAATGTTTGAAATAAAGCAGTTGAAAAATATTCGGGTAGCTCGGTTACCTAATATTTAAAATGCCAGCAAACACCGAATGAGGTACATTAATGTTTTTCACTGTCTGATAACGAAAGAAATAGACGCTCATAAAATTAGTTTATCTTGGTCTACCTGCTAAACTATATATTTTTTATCATCATTTACTTGTGTAGCTATAAGGTATTATGTATTATATGGCAAAAGTGTAGATTATGTTTTGGGAAAAATTTAAAGATATATTAGCGTAAACGAAAGTGCGCTGAAAAAAATGTATTATTCCTATTCCTATGTATCTACATATATATGTATGTTTTTTGAACAGGTACGTATGGAGAAAATCGATATCGTTGACTTCATACAGCATGTAGAAACCATACGTCTTGATGAATAATTTAGAACTGTAAGTTTTTATAAACTGCCTCTCAACTCAGCATGGAGCTTTTGTTCTCCAACTACTAGACTAGCAGGGAATACCTTTTACAGTACCTGTGGCATTTTCAACATCGGGAGAGTAACAAGGAATTGCGGACTACTGCAGGTTGTAATCTCTCTGGACATGGAATATATTCATATATTATTCGTAATACTCGTTAAAGGGCATAAACTGAAAATTAAGCAACCCTTAACGCGTTTAAATATAAATCATACGAGTATTAGTGTATAACGATTCACGATAATCTATACGAATTCAAAACTATAAAAAGAAATAATTTTATTCGTTTCGTTGTTGTTATATTCGGCAACAATGTGTATTCTTTACTCGTACACGTTCTTTTGTAAAACGTATTATTACAGCAAGAGCGACGTTGCCAAATAATTTACCAGGTTTAGCGAAATTCAACAATATTATACATTCGTCTATTAAAATAAACGAGTATTATATTTTAACAAAAAAAAAAAATATATTATCGTTATTTTACAATGATTTTTGACCGATTACAAAGAGAAAGAAGCTGGCGTAAGAAGACTAACAGAACTACGACCTTGATCGATAATATGAATCTTTTCATGCCGTATGATTTCATCAAATGCAGTTTCTACTTGTTACCAACTGTTGATTCATACAGTGCGTGGCGTATATCGTTAGTTGATTACATAGATGGTGAGAGGAAGGTTGCTTGTTGAGGTTTATATTTTCAGTAACGATTTTATTAACAAGTTTCTATAAGTACATTTTACTGTTGTGAACTTTAAGATGGTTTGATGCTCTATACTTCTTCAGCTTCCAATATTCTATTCCATCATGAAACTCGACAGTAAAAGTTCCGAAAGTGAGCCGGTATCGTATCAGTGTTTATTACGCGAAAGTATTAAAACTGGAGATACCAAAACGTTGAGTGAATTATTGAAGAATCCAGATGCAGGTATAGATATCAATCAACCTGATTGGAATGGATCTGGTAATGCACCTGTGTTGGATGCAGCTATCGAAGGACAAGTGGAAATAGTCAGGTAAACTGTAATTTCGTTATGTATGTTGAATTTAGGGGTTGATTTTGCACGTGAAGGTGAAATATCTTATTACTCATTTTTATTTTTGTCATTCCCTTAATTGGTTCATAATTAATACTTGAATTTGAACTTGGAGACATTTTAATATCGATAATAATATTAATTGATATTATGCTTTAAGTTGAGAGAATTTATTAAATGTTCTAAAAACATTCCATCGATGAAATCATCAGAATCATATTAGGGTTAGGTGATCACCTACCTTCTCATTTTAATAAAATTTACCAACATGATGATAATTATAGATATGTAGTCGTAGATTGAGCAATATTTACCATAGAATAATGTTTACTTAGAACTTTACTATAAACGAAGATTAGATTCCAGTTGAAGATGGTTCTAAGTCAGTCTCTAGTTTCTACGCATTCTGAGAAATTTCGATCAACCAATCAGATTAAGAAAATTCGATAGCATTACGTCAATTAATCGAATATTTGGCATTTGATTAGATAATCAACATTTTTACGCATGCGCAGAAGCCAACTTAAAAAGCCTTTAATTTATATCTACTCTTCACTTCTGATGACCTGCTCAGCAGTCCGTAGTATTTAGTTTAGATACGTCTAGTATGTTTTTTTCAGACTGTCAATATTGTTAGTGATTTACTTCTTAAATTTTCTTACTCTTAATCTCTCATGAAACATCCTATTTCTACTCAGCGTTTTTAAGCGTTGCATTTTAATCGGTCAAACATGAAAGAATATATATTTGTTTGTACTCGAGAAGTAATTTAATAATACAAGTTACGAGCAGTCTGCCATAACGCACTTGTGTAGAGAATTTCCTTGACGTAAATTAATTACGGAAATAATCTAGAATTACAAGAAATACAAATTAAGTTTGCATTTCACATGTAGGTATTAGAAAGTAATACTTGACGTTTACCTCCAGTAATGTAAAAAAGATTGTATTTATAGCTAAGCTTACGCTGTATGTGCAATTAATCTTGGTACCCCTCGTAGTGAAATTTCTTCTTCCTTTTTGGAGAACTCCTGTTTCCCCATTTTAAAAAGTGATAAAATAGAATGTTAGCAAATTCAAACTCGCTAATTTCAATTATGAAATTAAAAACATCTGCGTTTATTACGACACAATATTTCCCAAGATTGACCTTATGTATATTTTTATACACATAATTACTTCGCAAACTTCAATAGATATATGAATTGCATAGTCTTGACGAGAATGAAAATAGCTATAATAAAATATTCGAAGTCAGTAATAAATTATTTCAGGCTCACCGAATATTGCGTAAATAACTAATTATTTTGTTATCCCTTTATTGAATAGCTTCATGGATCTTCGTATAATATAATTATGTTCAAGTCATTGTTCTCCCTTTTACGAAGTCATAATAGAGTAATAAAGTGGTGACTTGGATAGCCGATTCGTAGATATTAGTGTATAAGTATACATATATTATTTTAGATGGCTACTCTCTTATTTATAATTAATTTTTTTCTCAAAAATTAAAATATTAGATATAGCAGTTTCATCACGCTGTACAAATTTTCTATTTTTATTTTTCGCGTTTATAGATAAAGCACAGCTCATGCAGCGCCCTTGCTTACGTATAGGAAAAATATATACGTCTTTATTTCACTGTATTTAGATGTTGATTCACTATCACGCTATCGGTTGTACTTGCAACTCTGATTAGCCGGAAATAATACATATAATAATTTCTTTCTGATAATTAACAAAACGTTTGGTATTATAATTCTGAATTCAGCAAACCAAACCTTATATTATTCTACAGAACAGAAAGACTACCTATATAATTGGTATTTTAGCCATAGGTCAAATTACGCAAAAAGAATTATTCCATTTCTCGGAATTATTTTACAAATTAATGTCGACTAGGAAACGGCACCTCGTGTCGCCAATTTAAAAATGCAACGTTTTTCAAATATCAATTGCAATTGTTATTTATTAATCGACAAATATTATGACTTCAAGTTCAAACATGCGTGAATAAGAATTTTGTATCGAATGAGTATTCTCCTTAAACGAAATGCGGTATCGATCATCGACCTTGTGGTTTGAAAATTCATGTAGTGGCATCGAACTTCAAAACTATAACAAAACTATTCAACGTTTAACCAGCTGGCTGTAATGTAATACTTTTTAATTACAAACAGCAGGTGGGAATGCGGGATAGTATGCGTGGATTGTGTATATGTGTAATATTAAATGCTAACAATCAACAAATCAAAGCTCAGTATCTAATGACATCAATAGTTAACGAGATGTGAAGACTAATCATGCACTTATAGTCCAGCTCATAAATATTTTGAAATTGAAGTAATAGTTGCTGAGCTGAAATTTCGTTTTTGGTAGATAAGAAGAGGAGTTGTCAAATAACTCATAGAAAACGCGAAAAAATTTCTGTCTTCGAAGTTTATGTAACATCTGTCAAGATGAGGTCAATATTTTCAAAAATTTGAACATTTCAGAAAAATTATTTTTAGGCGATTGGAGATTTACATTTTATCGAATGAATATTTGAAAAAATTCTAGCCTCTAATTTTTCACAATTTTCAATGAGTCTTGATTTTTTTTAATTTTTTTTTTTTTTTTCAGAAAAGCTAAAAATTTTGTGTTTTTTTAGAAGTATATAATAAATGGGTAATTTATGTCACCTTATATCTGTGCAGTATCGGACAAATTTGAGGTTGTTAGGACTCTAGAGATGAAATATAATCGATTTTTTTTACTTCATAGGAGTTCCAAAAATATGAGGTACATCATAAAAAATCAGTCATGTTTTGTCCCCCTGCTCCTTGGGATCTTATATCAAGTCCATACAAGCTCGTAGTACACTATGTTTATCAGCAACGGTAAAACACTTTTCAGTGGATGGGGGAGGGGAAAGGAATTGTTTCATAATCTTAAATGGCTTAAAAAGATGAATTTATGAATGAATTTTTATTTTATTTTAAAAATAATTAAAACGATGAAAAGAATGACAAATTACAAGTATTGCATTAGAATGGGCGAACATGAAAAGAATTCCAAATCTCAAAATCGATGGAAAGCATCTAACAAAATTGTCAAACGTTGAAAATTACAAAAAAAAATGATTTTTCGGTTATAAGAAATAATTTATATTTAAAAATTACATATGGTTGCATTTTAACGTTCTAACAATTCTTTCAAAATTTAAACAGTCTAACTTATTTTTGATTGTATTGAAAAACCACCAAATTTCATACTCATATAAGTATTTTCGAAATTGAGTGTTTAGTACAAGATTGACTGGATCTTCCTAGCACTAAGGAGAAAATAAGTCCGATTTTCATCTCACATAGGTACCCAGATGATCACAATCTTGCTTCAAAATGTCATAATTTTGATATTTTATCACAAAATAAGTCATACTTATGTAACAACTTTTTCCTCAGAGTGGCGGGCCAGGGGAGGCTCACTCAGTAATCACAGTAATTAGTAGTATTTGGCTGTTGAGTGATTGTACTCTAAACCAATGTTTTCATATCTTTGTCTGAAGAAAAATGATAAATTTTTCTTTAAATAAGAGGAAAAAAAACAAAAAGAATGGTAGAGGGTGAAGAATGACTCAAGGAGGCAATCTTCTTGTTTGTCTTTCAAAGCTACGAGCTGAGTTCATACTATACGCATAATCTATATATCACCCATTCATTATTAATTTAAAAAAATACACAACACTTTTTTTTTATTAAAAAAAACAGTCGGTCACTTGTGAATTTTGACCAAATTGCTGATTAAAAATTTGGTAAGGATTTTGATGAAAAAATGTAAATTTTCGATTAAAAAAATTTCAAAGCGCCCAAAATCAGTTTTTTTTTTTTGAAAAAAATTTTACATTTTTTTTGCATCTTCTTTTAATATCCAAGAGCTTATTTCCTTAAGAAATTATTGACCTATTCCAAGGAATTTTACTCACGAGTCATGACTTACTTTTGTTGCAGAGACGTACCATAGGATTTTTCAAGTAAGGGCAAAGAAAAAAAAATAATCCACTCATTTATAGCATTTTACTCCAGGGAATCTAGATCATATAAAGATAGCTTGGGGGAAAGTTCCCAAAAAATTTTTTTTCTTCATAAACTTGTCGAAACTAGTTCCACTAACTGCGTACTTAAAGTTCCCATTTCTAAGTTATGAGGGTAGCTCATTAGAATTCGATTGAAACACTCAAGAAAACTTTTTTTTGCTATATCTCCTTTGGGCTTGATTGTGGGCCAAAAATAGCTCAGTGTAATTTTGTTGTACACTAAATTTCCTACAACTTTCATGTGAGAATTTTTTTTCGATAACCCATAGATGGGGAGTTAGGGGTGTTTGATATCTGGGACTTTAAGGGCTCCATTGTAATTATTGATTCACTTATACTATGTGACATTACAGAAGCGAATGAAGAATGCATATAAGACGACAATTTGTGATTATATTTATACCAACCTAATTAGGTCTCAGTCCCCTCTCAAAAATTTAATTCTTCACCAAAATACCTCGGTTCGATTCGTTATGATCATAAATGAACGCTATTTGTGGTCTACCTTGAAAATCACAGTTCAGATTTTTAGTCTTCATTGATTGTGGGCTTATTTCCGTGAATGTACTTCTAACGTGTGTTACTCTCTGGTGCTAAAGACTAAAGAGGTCGTTCAATGCTGTACATAGAAATTATTTTAATTACTAGTAGATTTTATTAATTTAAAATTACGAGGAAAAAATAAAACAAAAATAGCGTTTTTAGCGATTAAAAAAACATGCAAAGGTGTTAACAATGCTACTCTAATAAATTTATGTCATTTACGACAATCCGATAGCATAGTATACTACCTTAATCGACACGTATAAAGTAGGTTTATTGAAATAATAATACGTGATACAATGTTAATTGTTTATGCAACGCTTCAACATCTTCGTAGAATCAATACATTAAATTAATTCTTCTTCAACACCAAATAACCACCTTATTACTGGATATGAAATTATTATTTCGACGTTAAATTCGAGTTTCCCTTCGTTAAAACATTTAATTATCGAATTCGATGCGATCATATCGTTCTTAATTAAATTAACTAGGGCGAAGCAATTTACTGGAGGTTTATTCGTCGATATTTTATTTATCTATCGCACGATTGAATGTGTTATTTTTTTGTTCGCAATTCCGCAAATACTACTCGTGAAGTGAGGGTATAGCAGGTTTTCAAAGCTTGTGTTTTGTATTGGAATATGTTTTGCCATTCTTCAACTACTCAAAACACATATTAAAATACTAGAGGCTAGTGGAAGGGCGGAACCACGGAAGTTTTCATTACGCAGCTTGTAAACAAGTTCTTGGAAAGGCGCAATGAGATCATCAACAGGTACTAGGTAATGTGTGTGAGGCGCCTTCCGCAAATTAAAATTTTATGACTTTTAAAAAAGAAGAAAATGTAAGCAGCCATGCCGCATTATTGGAGCCGAGTTTTTCATCGAGGTTTGTTCAGGTTTTCAAATAATGCTGTTAATCCATTAATGTATATAGGCTATACATAACCACCACCTTATCCTTTCCAAAACCACGTAAAAAGTTGAATATAAAATATGCAGTATTTCTTGCCTACAATAATCGTATGAGCCCATATTTGTCAAATTTTAATAATTTGAGGCTCCTCCAGTTATCCTTAAATTATGAAGATCCGGCATTTGGAATCCATTTTGACTCAAACTCAAGAGGTCGTTTTCTAGTCTTCAGCTAACCTTACATACGAAGTTTGACTTCTCTAGGTCGATTCGGTGAGTAGATATGGAAAATTCATGAAATTCCCTGCAGTGATTTCCACTCCAGAATCCATTTTTTGCTCTAACTCCCCTCCAAATTCACATGGGAAGCTAAAAGCGGAATAAGTTAGTCACTTGGGCTCATTTACAATTTTTGATCTTGCGTGTTCCCTCCCACCACATTTTCAAGTCGATAACCCCTCTTTCTCCACTCCAACATCATGTATGCAGGTGAATTAAGGATATTGTATACTTCTTGTTCCCAATAATCATAAGAGTTCATATTAATTACATTTTTACTAATTTGAGGCTCCTCAAGTTTTACTCAAATTTTGATAATCCGCCATTTTGCATCCATTTTGACCCAAATTCAAAAGGTCATATTCTGGTCACCAACTTACCCCACATGCAAAGTTTGAGGTTTGTAGATTGATTTGGTGAAGATGTATGGAAGATTCCAGAAATTTCATCACTCAAAACTTCTTCAAAAACCGTTTTATACTACAACTTCCCTCAAAATGTATATAGGAAGCTGAAATTTGGATATGTTGGTGTCCGTAACTCACTCTTTTATATGAGATCAAAAACAAAAAATTTGAGCTATTTGCTCTTTCTTTACCCCCTCCCCCAACAAAAAAATTGAGTGATCCGCGCCAACATATCGAAATCTTGGAGGAGAGAGAAAACGAAAAAAGTGTTTCGAGGGAGTGGAATGGAATCAACATAGCAAATTCCATGAATCACTATCCCTACTAAATGTACCCGAAGACTCACATTTTATATTCTTAGCAAGGCGCACTTGGTGCCTCCATTTGAAAGGTTTTTTAGATATCAAAAGAATCACAAAAAAGTTCAACTCGAAAAAATGATTTTAACCTAGTAACTTGAGCTTGAAATAAAAAAATAATAATAATAATATAATACCGAAAAGTTGGACATTTGCCAGATGATTGCAAATGGTCTGAGACGCAAAGCGAATCCCTTCCCAAATCAGGTAGGCTTTTACAGCTATCGTTTTCAAGTTGAGAACTCAGCTAAAAATCTGTTATTTGCGCAGTGTTTGATGATGTATTAATTTTATGAAATTAGTTTCCACATCTGAGATGAACTACATCTTTTACTAAGCATAAGATTTCAATATGGGCAAATTTTTGATGTAACTAAATTTTGTAGTAGGTAGTAGATACTTGTTTTTTTAAAAATAAAAAAAATTTTCACCACCAAGCATACGTGTAAAATTGTGATAAAATGTTGTGTTCATGAAGGGGAGTAGTGGCTCTCAGATTCATCTTAGAGACTTTTCTCCGTACAAAACCCCCTTTTGCCTTCTCTCCAGCTGCCCCTCAGAATTTGAGTAATCCGCCATTTTGAGTTGTATCGAAAAAACAAACAAGTACTTTTTTCGACTTCCAAGAAGAGTCTCTCTCTTAGCTTCGAGCAATTTTTATCCATACCCACCGGCGCTACGCGCGTGGGAAAAATATATAATTATGCGTAAAAAGTAGTACATTTGCTATACATAATTACAAATGGTCTGAAACACAAATACTTGAAGATCCTATTCTCCCCCTACCCCTTCTTCGCAAATTAGGTAAACTATAATAGCTGTCGTTTTTAAGTTGAAAACTCAGCTAAAAATGAGAAAAACCTTTGTAATATGTTGGGACTATTTTTAAAGTTGGTAACCTCCTTTACCTTTTATTGATATCTGCTCGAAAAAACTTCGAGTCAATTAAATTGAAATTGATTAAATTGAAGAAAAAGCGATAACTTGGAAAGTAAACTATACTCGTCATTAAAGGCAATAAAAATTAATTGGCTGTTTTGTGTATTTGCGCAGGGTGTTGTGTGAGAACGGATGCAATGTGAACGCTAGAACATCTAGAGGCGAAACTGCCTTACATATGGCGGTCTCATGCCGGCAATTCAACACCGAAATGATCAACTTATTGCTGTCAAGTGGTTGTAATCCTAATATACAGCATAATCTTGGAAGACAAACGGCCCTGCATATGTTCATCAAAAAACACGTCGTTTCGGCCGAATTAAACGATGATGTATTAGAAGTTTTCGAAAGCTTAGTTAAAGCTACTGATATTAATATCGGCGATTATAGGATGAGAACGCCTTTGCATTATACAGCATCTTGTAGTAGAGCGAATCTCAAATTATTACAAGTAAGTCCAGACTTTGAAGGCGTTATATTAAGGCGCTGCTATAATTCTCATTCATTTCTAGTGCTGTTAAAATCGGTGTTTTTGCAACTTTTTATCTACGCTGAGGAGTAAAGCATCCCATTAAATAGATTTATGATTTTATGAATTTGTAAAAAGTTCAAATGTTTTTTTTTTTACACAGATTTTATTGGACAATGGAGCAAATCCGAATCTGCAAAATGATCGCGAAGAGACGCCTCTTCACGAAGCGTTACAAAATAACAACGAAGCTGTCGCTGAAATTCTAATCACACGAAATACCAATCTTTATTTGGAAACCAAATACAAAGAAACTCCTTTGCATATCGCAGCGCGTAAAAATATGATACCAATTGTTACATTACTACTAAAACACGATCTTCCAATTAATGCTCAAGATTTAAAAGGAAATACCGCTTTGCATCTTGCCGCTAGCAAAGGATATAAAGATGTGGTGCGAATATTAGTGGAAAATGATAAAATTCAGTTGAATATTTCAAATAACGAAGGTTTTACGCCGTTACATTTGGCTGTTGATAGTGGTTTCATTTATACCGTTGAGGTTAGTTTTGTCGTTCGTTTGAAAACTGTTTCTCGATTTTTGCTCGTTTGTATATTTTTATTTTTATTTTTTTCAGATTTTACTTGAAGCCGATTCCTGTGATTTAACTGTTCGAACGAAAAGATCAGAAACTGTGTTGGATTTAGCACAACACGATTATAGAAGGAGGTCGCAACCGGAAATGACCGAAGTGTTGTTTCGTGAAATTCAACGAAGAAATTGTGGGAAATCTTTATAGTTTTTTTTTTTCTTTTATTTCCTATGTACCTTTTTTGAATATGTATCTTATATATACTATATGAATAATAAGATTTCTGTGTTATTCAAATTTTCAATGCGTTTTGATTTTAATAGTTTTTAAATTGATTCACATTTTATGTAATTATGTGACTAATAAAATTTTCAGTTATTGTCAGTTTTTTTGAATAGGAATAATATGAAGTTTAATGTTTCATGAAAGATTCTAGATCTTAATAATATTATGGAATAATTTCTTATTCTTTATTGGAATGTTATTCTGATGTTGAAAAGTGTGGTACTTTTCCTTATTATGCTCCTGTTATAAATTTTTATACATAAAAAATTAAGGTTTTTTGGTAATGGCATAAGATCTAAACTTTCAAAAAAATTCAAAAACAAACTTTTTGAACTTGAAAAAAAAAACCTTGAAAAGGTTAAGATTGTTGAGCAAAAATTAAAATTTGTCGAAAATCTATCTTTTCCCAAAAATTTTTATTCATTGTTTCTCAATCTGCTTTGTGCTAGAAATGCATATTTCGGAGTAGATGGAGCATGAGGGATGTGTCCTGACCAAATTTGGGCATTTTAGAATTTTTCGGTCACTTTTGAAATATAGATAGTCTTGCCCATCACTGAAAATGAGTAAGTCGTCAAGGTTTTGCGAATGCTGCGGCATTGTGAGTGCCAGGAAAAATTCGGCGCGCAACAATTCAGAAGCTCCCCACTACTATCAAGAGCGTGACCCCTTCAACCTCGATAAAAAATCTTTTTCTGGACTTTAAGAACTTAAATTGGAAAAAAAAAAAATGTTGAAAAAAAATTGAAATTTTTCAAACATCTTATCATGTCCTAAAAATTTTAATTCATTTTTTTTTCAAGCTATCTTGTGGCAGGAATGCATATTTCGACTGGAGCGTGCCTAATGCGATATGTCCCGACCAAATTTGGTCATTTTAGAATTTTTTGGTCCTCTTTAAAATGAATGTAGTCATGCACATCACTGGAAATGAGAAAGTCGGCGAGGTTTTGCGAAAGTTATATGATTTGTAGAGCTGGGAAAAATTCAGAAGCTCGTCGCTACTATCAACATCGCGACCCCTCCTAACTCGATAAAAAAATCTTTTTCTGGGCTTAAGGTATATAAATTAAAAAAAAAAAAAATTTCTCAAACATACTATCTTTTTCAAAAATGTTTATCAATTTTTTTCGAACCTCATTGTTTCAGAAATGACTATTTTTGACTGGAAGGAGCCTTAGCAATGTGCATCTGACCATTCAAAAGTCACAAACAATAATAACTACCTACCTACAACATTTTCTAAACCTAATCAATGAATTTACATAGTAATGCTAGTTCTAATAAAATAAGATCTTTCTAAAACAAACCTAATAATGCACTGTCTGTCAAATATAGCTTGAGACTTTTTGACAGCGCAAAGTTAAGTAAAAAGCGCGACAATTTTCACGATTTCATTCAGTGCTGGTGATAGGAACGTAAAGAACGGATCGAAACGGAGAGATTGAAATGATTTTTGAGGGATAGAATCAGAGAGAACGAAACGATTTGAATGAGCGAAGAGCATTATAAGAACGAATCGAAATAATAAAAAAAATTGCCAGTAGAGAGCGAATAGAAACGAAACAAGATCGAAAAAGCGAAGATGAGAACAGATAGAAATAATACAATTCTTTTCACTCCTTTTTCGCTTTTTCACATTCCAAGCCTCCAAGGTTAAGCTGTGGCAAAGGGTATAACTAACCAATATTTTCAAGTTATTGCATGTTTATCGTGTCTAGCATCCATCTAGCGTCTACTTTTGAAATGTTTACTGTTTTTCATTCATAATTTTGTGTCATTTGAATGTCTATTTTTTCAATTCAATACACGTCTTTTTTATTCAGTATTTTTTTTGTTGGTAATTTACGTATTTTATTATCAAATATACCTCGAGCAAAAGAAGTGAAATATAGAAAATAAAAATCTAAATCAGAATCTAATTAAATTTCGATTTTAGAAATTTTAAGGAAGAAAAAGAAAAAACAAAGTAAATAAACATATATTAAGTATTTACTAAATGCGGGAATGTGCATAAATTTCTGGGGAAATTTATCATGTGGAAAGTTATTGGGAAATTTAAGCAGACAATTTCCTTATATACTTGCCAAATTATTAAAAACTGCATATTTCCAAACTGTACCCCCAACTGGCCACTTACACTACTAGCGCGCTATCCGCTTACGTGACTTCGTGTTATAACATAAGTAATCTTAATACAATCATATTATTTTTGAATAAAAAATAATAAAAAAAAACTCGAGGAAAGGAATGTAGTTTTTAGAAATTTCTCAGGGTATGATTTTTTTATAAAAAAATCTCTTGAGGTAAGGAATGTACGAAAAAGATAAGTTGAGGTGAGGAATGTAGCTTTTAGGTATGTATTGTGGTAAGATTTTTCTATAAAAAAACATCTCTTGAGGCAAGGAATGTATAAAAAGGATGAATGCATTGAGGTAAGGACTCAGCAAGAAAAAAAAAGTAAAATTAAAATTTTCACTGATACAGGATTCGAACCATGGACGTACGTTTTACGCTACTACACGTCGCTTAAATCATTCCGCCACGGTGGTCGGTTAGCCGAACAGCGTTGGAAAGAATAAATATTCAAACGCACAAAGTAATCAATCTACACACGAATATTGTTATCAGCTCATATAATTTGACCTTGGCCAGTTGGGGGTACAGTTTGGAAATATGCTTAAAAACTATCTGAGATGCAAATATTTCAAAACCCCACCCTGTTTCAACCCATCTTTCCCAAATTAGGCAGGCTGTGCAAAAGATCGAAACTGAACGATAATTGCTTAATATTAGAATGTAAAAAGATAGAAACTGATCGGAACGAAACGTCTAAGAACCAATTGAAAGAACGAATCAGAACGATTCAAAATGAATGAGAGAAGAAAATCAGAATAGAAAACCTATATTTTTTTAAAGATTCGAGATTGAAACAAAACGAAATAAACGTTTCTATCACCAGCTCTGATTTCATTACTTCCCGAAATTTGTGTTCGAATTGAAAATGCTGGCCAAATAATCGAAACACTAAAGCACAAAAAAGTATGGTAAATGCGTTGGGAAAGGCTATTTCCACCCAGGTTCCCGACTCTCTATGGTAAATATCGTTCTTTTACAACGATTCTTGTATCACTGTCCCCCTACTGAAAGTGTTGTAAATTACTGGTATAGTGGTGACAATAATAAAACAAATAGCATATTGATTAATTATCAGTAATTAGTTATAATGAGCATTCCAAGATCCTTTAATCCAGGGCTGTTAACTTAAACGTATATTAGTTAAATTCAGTTAAAGTTTTAGTCTTTCAAAACAAAAATAAGAGTTAAAGTTCGCAGTTTTATTCTTTTCACTTAAAGTTCAAGTTATAGTTAAAGTTGATGTAAACTAGTTTTAACTTGAATAAAATAAAAGTTTAGAGTTAAGGTTAAAGTTAAATTCTTCTTTATAGTTAAAAAAGTTAAAGTTAAAGTTAGTTAAAGTTTAATTCTTCTTTTAAAATAGTTAAAGAAGTTGAAGTTAGAATGAAATAATATAGTTACCGATTATATCATATCGGCTTTTTATGTACGATGAAAAGATGAAATAAGACATAAGAGTTTCCAAATTCAATAAATTAAGCGTTTAAAAAAATATAAAATGAATTTAATTTAAAATTTCACATTTAAAATTTTAATTTTCAAAACTAATTAATATAATTATTTCACAGTAACAAAAGATCATTAATAATAGAAAATAGACTCTTTAAGACTGCATTGCAAAGGGTCTAAAATAAACCTCAAGTTGCTGAATGTTCGTTCAAAATTGGAAAATTGGAAATTGGCTTGAAACTTTAACCAAAACGATTTTTTTTAAATTTAAGTTGAAGTTTAATTCAGTTTCAGGGACTGAAAATATTAGTTTAAGTTTTATTCAGTTACAAATATTGGGATTTATAGTTATAGCATAGATGAAACATACATAGATAGCCCACCGTACGTTAAATTTTTATCACTCAAAAACTGAGCTGGAATCGTTTTTTGCTAATATCTTGGAAACAATTCAAGATATAGGGCTTGCAAATGACTCATTTTAAAGAGATTGGAATAGGGAATCATTTAATTTTTCTAAAGTTACTCCTGTCCGTTTACTTTTGCAATTAATTTCGAAAAACGATTTTTTTACTTTACTATGAATTATCTCAAAAAGTAAATCAATAAAGATTGTTTTTTAATAGTGAAACACATTCAGAATTTTATGCTCTTTCGAATGAGCTACTTGTAAAGTTTCTATCTATATTCTTTCTTGAGATATTTGCAAAAAACCGAGCAATAAGTCTAATTTATTCTTAGTACTGGAGCTCATTCACAGAGAGCGCTCTAAAAAATGAATTAGTTTTATTAAAATAACTCAAGACTCACATCGATGGCAATAATATTTTAGTATTGAATCATGTATAAAATGTTAAGCTCTTTCGAATAAGCCATTTCCAAACACTCTAACTCAATTTTTTGCCTAAATATTAATAAAAAACTTTCTGGCTCCTTTTTCAACATTTATGAGTGATAAATTCGATATACCGGTGGGCTATCTATGTATGGTTAATCTATGGTTATAGTTAAATTCAGTCTTATCCTTAATACGTGAAAATACAAGTCAGTTTGAGTTAAAGTTTAGAGTTTTAGTTATTGTTAACAGGCCTACTGAGTTTAATCTTAAAAAATAAAAAAAAAAACAAACCATTTAACAATTAATTTTATTAGATAATTAATAATAATTATAGTATATTAATATTTAATAAGTTTTACTTTGAACGTTACCTATTACATTTTTGTTTCTAGATAGCATAAGCGTATAGTATACGTACGTATTACATACTTAAAATAATCCTTTAAGTTTAATTTTTAAGCGTACCAATTTTTTTCATGTAGACTTATACTAACGAATTATTTTCTGAAATTGTTAATGAATAAAAGCAAAAAGTAGCGGGCATTTGTAAATATGAATGTTCAAGTTTGAATAAATTGTTGTTCAGCGTTATTTCTGGTATTCTATGCTTTGGTAATTCACTGACTTGTTGTTGTGTTACAAATCAGTGAATCGTTCGTTCTTAGTCACGAACCTGGGTGGAAATAGCCTTTCCCAAATGGGTTAACCACGGACGTTAACTATAATACCTGGATATTTCGCTGCGTGTAAATAAAACGGCTCTGAAATAGAAATATAAGCCACGCCCACCGCAACGTTGCTTTAAACAGTATTAAAATTCAAAATTATAAGCCACCACCACCACAACGTTTTGTGATCAGCCAAATATCCAGATATTATAGTTAACGTCCGTGGCGTTAACAGTGAAATTCGATGAGTTGATAGGTAATAACACATTCACCTACTTTATAATACAATCCACATTTTGAGTAACCATGCATAAATTATTGCCTAACTTTGCGTTGTCAAAAAGTCTTGTAAAGAAGAATTAAATCTACTTCTTTGTACAGGAAGAGAGAGTTTTATTACCCTTGTTTATGTAATACACCACAGTTGTAAAGCTATTGTATTCGGGCATGTACCTTTGTGATTTTATTGCCAGTCATCTTTTATAGACCAATTTCACTGTGACGTAGTGAACGGTGAACGAGAAGAATCGTCTGGGCCCCAAGGAGAAGCGACGCCCTTTGTTTACAAAAAGGGGTAACTTTATTCGTTTATATCTCCGTCACTGTTCAATATTTTTGAAAACGGTTTGAAAATTCTGAAAGTAGAAAGTTCAAGGAATTTATTTTTAAAAAAACTTTTCAAAATTTCATTTTTTGAGATACCGTAAAATGCATTGGAAAATGACCAATTTTTGACTATTAACTACTTCGCTTTGGGGGCTTTAAAATTGGAGAAAACGGAAAAAATAAGCAATTCCGACCCCGGAACCCGAAAGTAGACCTTTTGAGAAAAATTTTAAGACCTCAATTGTTGAAATCTGCCGTTTTGTTGTGGAGATATTCCGATTTCAATTTTGAATCAGTGTAACATGTATGCGCATAGACGTACAGTTATACAATTAACCATACACAAACATGCGATAAAATTACATGTTAGGATATATTTCAAATAAAAATTTCCTAAAATAAAAATCGAGTAATAAATCTATGTTTGTTTGCCATTCTACGTCTTTTTCTATTTGGGCGCCAATATGGCTTTTAGGCGTCCATACATAGATTATCCCAAATTTCTTTTTCGCGAAGTAAATTTGAGCTTGAGTTTGACTATAATCAGGGGCGTACCGAAGACCTTCTTCAGGGGGGGGAGAAAACCAAAAATTGCCAAGTAATACCATGAAATTTTACCAACTGTTGACCTTTTTTTTTTTTTTTTTTTTTTTTTTTTTTTTTTTTTTGCTCCACGGAAAAATATGATGCACAGTTAAAATTTAAATACTGCACAAGTGGTCAAATTTACCAACTTTACGCTAAAACTCCAAATTTGCCAACTTTTTACGCTCAAACTCCAAATTTACCAACTTTCCAAACGCCAAGGGGGGGGAAGCTCCCCCCCTCCCCCCCCTTTCGGTACGTCCCTGACTATAATACATGTGTTTCTTATCTACCGCCATTGCTTTGCTGCCATCCTCCTTATGTACGCTGAATAAAATTATTTTTCGCCTTGCCCCAAAATCTCAATAAGATTTTCAGATTTTCTATATTTGTAGGGGCATTTTATCTCTAAAACGTAGTCGGATGATATGCTGTCAGGAAATGCCCCTAAAACTCCGCTTTCATGAAGATAAAACCCTAAAAATGCGAAATTTATTGAATTGAAAATTCAGAAATTTTCCAAGATGGAAAATTTAAATGGTATCTACCTGATAGGGATGCAATATGCATAGTGATCGTCAATGTGTTAGTAGAGTAGCCAACAATCATTGATTTTTTTTTACAAATACATCCCTAGTTTGAAAAACTCTGAAAAGCTTTGTTTCATACGGCAAAATAAAAAAATAAAAAAAATAAAAAAAGGAAAAAAATCGTTAAAAATAGTAATAGGAAAATAATGCAGGCTCGAAGCATGTTTGACATGTTTGAGTATGGTTAATTATAATATGTACCTATAACTGCATAGATATACGCGCATGTACATGTTACGCTGTTACGGTGATTTAAAATTGAAATTGGAATATCTCCACAACAAAAGGGCCGATTTCAACGATTGAGGTCTTAAAATTTTTCTCAAAAGGTCTACTTTTGGGTTCCGAGGTCGAAATTGCTTATTTTTTCCGTTTTCTCCAATTTTAAAGCCCCCAAAGCGAAGTAGTTAATAGTCAAAAATTGGTCATTTTCCAATGCATTTTACGGTATCTCAAAAAATGAAATTTTGAAATGTTTTTTTAAAAATAAATTTCTTGAACTTTGTATTTTCAGAATTTTCAAACAGTTTTCAAAAATATTGAACAGCGACGGAGATATGAATGAATAAAGTTACCCCTTTTTGTAAACAAAGCGTGTCGCTTCTTCTTGGGGCCCACGAATCATTTCGTTCGCGGTTGTGACGTCACGCGAAATTGGTCTATTGGTTTAAAACCAGTTATATCACGCTGTCTTCAATAGGCTTGTTTATGTTTGTGGTTAAGATTTGTGGTCAAGCTAGTCCTTTCTCTCCCTCCTTTATGTTTACCTCGTTAATGACTGGTAGAAGTTCGAGTCATTCGTGTTATAGATGTGCAGCGTATAACATGGTCCCTCAGAACAGATTGTCAAATTTCGTGTGCATTTTATGAGTGAATTAAAGGTGCTTTATAAAAGGTGGTGTAATTAATTATTCAAGAACTTCGTTGTGATTTTTGAAGTGATTTTTCTCCTATTGTTTAATCTTCAGAATTATTTCGAAGAAGTTATTATTTTTTTTTTTTGAATTTCGAATTCAATTTTGAGATTCAGCATTTTGAATTTTGTTACTTATTAAAGTAAATTAAATTATATCCTTCAAGAGTTCAAGATGATAGATTCAGATAAAAATTTGTTAACTAACGTCATTAACGACCTTGGTGAGGATAATCTATAGGGAGATGAAACTCCAAGTAATCTTCCTCTAAGTGGTGAGCCAGCCAGAAACACGTTTGTAGATGAGATCGACTCTACAAGAGTAGATGTTAATCAATACATCGCAACATGTCAAGGCTGTGAGACCGACCTCTATATTGAAGAAGACACAAATTTCACTATAGTTGATGAGGAATTTGCAAAAAAATCTCTTAACTATATTGAGAAGATTAAAGACAAATTTATTACAGCTCACGATAATCTTATGAGCTTATTAGGTGTGGAAGAAACCACAAGCACACTTTTAGGGAATGCGCGACGCCTCCAACGACAACATTGGTAGAATCATTGTTTTGATAAAAAATTTCGTTGCTCATTTTGCTCAGTATCTGATCATAAAACTCACAAGTATCCTTCAATATTGAATAAATCGCCTGAAGGTAAACTTAAGGCTGTTAAGGACAAAGGTCTGTGTTTTCGATGTTTAAAGCCTAAACAGGTTTGTAAACAAAAATAAGTTTTTCTGTAGAATATGTAAGAAAGGTCATAATCCAATATTATATAGTTCTTTCCCCGGACCTTCTAGTGAGAAATCGTCTTTAGAAGATAACCAAGGTAAGATAACCCTTACACCTCTCACAAATAATAAAATTCATTTAAATAATAATATTATTATTTATAGTGTTATAGATATAATTATCGATAGATGGGTAGGCGTATCTGCCTCGAATAATATATATCAACTATTCGCTACACTGCAATTAACAGTTGGACTGGTAGGTAAGCCTAACAAACTATTAGTTAGAGTATTAATAGATTCATGTAGCCAATATAATATTATTTCTGATTCTTTAGTTTCTAGATTTAATCTATAGCTAGTTACCTCAAGATAGAAGATTGGGGTGTAGGATCACATACAACTATTGTTAATAAATGTACACAAGTTATGATTCATTCAAATTATAATAAATTTTCTTGTCAAATAAATTGCATCATATTAAATAGTATTATAGATAAAATACCTAGTCATTATTTTCCTATTAATGATTGGAGGTTACCATCTAATATTCATTTATCAAACCCAAACTTTAATATTCCAGCAGGAATTGATATTTTGTTGGGAACGGGTATCTTTTGGAATATTCTTTTAACTAAATTTATTTTAATGGGTGATAAGTTATCCACGTTTACAACAAACACAGTGTGGATGGATTATAACTGGTAATATGGATCTGCAGAAATGTAGTTCTACAAAATCCGAGTACTCCTGTTGTTCTATAGATTATAACAACCCAGATTCAAAATTGGTTGAGGTTATAGAAAAATTCTAGTTAATTGATGAAACTTATTCCACACAGTTGACTTTAGAAGAGAAAGAATGCGATGAGCATTTCTTAGACACCACTTATCGTGATTCTCAGGGTTGTTTTCTTCTTAAGTTACCCTTTAAAATTGATCCATTGCGTTTGGGGCATACTAAAACTCAAGCTTTAAGAAGGTTTAACTCACTTGAAAATAAATTCAAAAGCGATATTACGTTTAAGAATAATTATGCTGCTTACATACATGAACTAATTAATAGTGGTTATCTAAAAGAAACTACTTCAGTCTCATGTGAGATTGAATATTATATCCCCCATCATGCTATTATTAAAGATACCTCAACTAATACTAAATTAAGGGTAGTACTTGATCCAATAATGAAATCGTCATCTGGCTTATCATTAAATCAATGTCTCATGAAAGGGCCAGTTGTACGACCTGATCTCATTAATATACAGTCTCGATCTCGCGAACACCAATTCATCTTTATGACGGATATTAAAAAGATGTTTTTACAATTTCATCGACATCCTGATGATACCAAATTTCAGAGAATTCTCTGGAGAGATTCTCAGAATGAACCTATTCGAATATTTGAATTTACTGTAGTACCCTTTGGTTTACAATCCTCTCCCTTTCAGGCTACACGTTGCCTTAACAGATTAGCAGAAATATATAAGGAAGATCTTCCATTTGCTGCAGAGATCTTATTGAAGGATACTTATGTTGATAATATAATTTCAGGTAGTAATAATAATTGATGAAGCAATTATTAAACGCAATTAATTAATTCGTATTCTACATCTAGCAGGTTTAGAATTAAGTAAATGGGGTTCAAATGTAAATAAATAACTAGATAATATTCCGTTTAGCGAATGTGAAACATCTATTACGCTGCAAGCAGATAAATTTCTTGCAATTAAAACTTTGGGTATCCTCTAGTGTCTAGAAGATGATGTGTATCGTATATGGGTTCGTACAAATGGCATTTCAAAGGTCTCTACAGTACGGCAATTATTGTTAATAATTTCATCAATCTTCGATCCTTTGGGATTTTTAGGACCTGTAACTGTAATTGGTAAATTATTATGCAAGCAGTGTGGTCAGATTTATCAAGTAATAGTCCTGCAAAATGGAATGCACCACTACCGCCAATGGTAAAAAGGCTATGGTTGGAGTTTTCATCAACAATAGAAATTTTGAATGATATAAAGATTACTCGATCATTAATTGACAATCCTAACGATTGTAAATATATATCGAATTGCATGGTTTTGCAGACACCTCTGAAAAGGCTTATGGGGCAGTTTTATATGTTCGCTCTTTATATTCTACTTATGCTCGCACGAAAATATTAATCTCCAAGTCTAGGGTGGCACCCCTGAAAAAACACACACTGCTTAGGTTAGAGTTATGTGCAACAGAACTACTTGCACAGTTGGTAGACAAAATGATGAACATACACAAACGTATTAATTTCATTGGTGTAAGGTTATGGACAGATAGCAAAATAGCCTTATATTGGATAAGGTCTCCAGCTGAAAGATGGCAACCTTTTGTAGCTAACAGAATACGAAAAATAAAGAATAATATGAAAAATTTTATGTGGGATTACGTCAAGTCAAAAGAAAACCCAGCTGATTTATTATATATCTCGAGGAGTAAAAGCACATCATAGTTTTTTAAGAACTCATACAGCCAAAAATCATGGAAAAATATTTTCTCGGCACTTACTTAAATATTATGACACATACATGATATATTGCGCCTTTAATTGAAAAAATGACTGGTATCTGAAGTATTCCACCACACCACCGTTCTTCAGGAAGCCACTACTCTCTCACTATTCATCATAGAAATATGTTCTATAGATCATTTCGTAGAGAATTGAATGTAGAATAAAATATTACTAAGCTATTTTTGCGATTAAACCAAAAGGTAAGAAATTATAAGCAAAAAACTGATTTTGGGGGGATAAAATCCACCATATCAGGGATCGCACACACCAGATTCGCATAAACTTTTAGTACTTTGTTAAGTATGCTATACCAGACATATATACCAAATTTCAGCTTGATAGCCAACTTAGCAAGCAAAACCCTACCTGTACTATTATTAGTATTCTAATTAATGTGCCCCAAAATTGTATTTTCGCCTTAAATTTTCTCAGATAAGGTCAAAAATGGTTTTCCTTATGATTTTTGAATTCTACGCGAAATTTTAACCCACTTTGATAGGTCGCAAGGTTACTTTTTGAAAAAGTTGAAGAAATGCATTTTTAGCATAAATTTACATATATGCGCAACTTCAATATGCAATTACTAGGTATTGTGACCACAAATTTTTAAGAACAAGGGTTCGGTAGATTCGAAATGCGTTTCTTTACCAATGTGTGAGCGATTTTTTCGGTCTCCGGGCATAATTATACTCACAGAGCAATTTAAGTGTGAAAAATGGCAAAAATTGCATAAAAACTGCATAAAAACTGCAATAAAATGCAGTTGTGACCGGAGCCAGTAGATTTAAACTCATATTCATGTTCAGTGGACACCCCCCCCTTTCTAACCCCGTTTAGTTTTTTTGGTCTCCTTATCGGTCAAAAAAAGAGGGCTTTTAGGTCCCAGCCCCCCATTGTGACCGTGACCATCGCTAAAATTATCATATTTCCTAATGCCCAACCTATATCTACCTATCGCCAGCTGAATTTTTTGGTCCTCAAAAAATCCCGTCAAATCTAGTTTCTAAAACACTTTTTCGAGATGGGCTGTAGACTACACTTCTTGATTCATGGACCTATTACCTCATTACCTAACGCTGACATTTCCAACGTTCCAGCTAATCGTTTAAAATACTGAGAATCAATCACTCAATTGATGCAATGATTCTAGAAACGTTGGCGAGATGAATATTTAAATCAGCTCCAAGAACGTAAAAAATGAGGTGAAAATTGGGGATATAGTAGTAATCAAAGACGATTTGAAGCCTCCTACACAATGGTCATTGGGTCGAATTATAGAAATTCATCCTAGTAAAGATGGGCATATTAGGGTAGTGTCACTAAAAACAAAAAATACATCATCAAACGAAACATCACTCGATTAATTTTGCTTCCCTCATGATGCATATTGTTATATATTCGGTGTTAAATTTTCAATTTCTTTAATTTTCTTGGTAATTGCGAATATTTCGCACCCCTACTGCAACAACACCACATCTCAAAACACGTCAAATAACCGAAAATCAAGAAAATTGCTTTTTATTTGCTTTGTAAATAACGAAATACGAATTCAAATTCATTTTTTTTCTTCGATGCTTACTAATTTTTCACGTTCTTTCCAATGTTAAAGCCATATTTTCATAACGCAAATTATTTTTGGTAGTTTTTTGCAGTGTTGTAGGAACAAACCAAAGAACAAGAACGAAGAACAACAAGAATGGAGAATTTTTATTGTTCCTGAGGAACAAGACCAAGAACGAGAACATAAAAGTGATATACCTGAAGAACAAAGAACAGAACGAGAACAGAATATTTTCAAACTGAAAGATCAAAGAACAAAACGAGAACCAACTAATGAACAATGTTGAGGTACAAAAACAAGAACAAGAACGATGTAATTTTTTGTTGTTCTTCGTTCTTTTGAAAGTTCATGATTTATTATAAAATTAATAGATATCATGAAGGGAAAGAGAAAATAAGAAATTTATACTTCAGGCAAGTGCTACATATACCCATATAAGTATTTTTTTTTTTAATTATTAGCTTCAATTAATTGATTTTCAATTTCAACAACAACATTAACTGTAAACACACTATCAAAAAAAAAAAAAAGAAAGAAAGAAAGAACAAAAGAAAAGTTGAAGAACAAAGAACAGAACGAGAACAACATTGTAAAGAATTAAAAGAACGAAGAACGGAACGAGAACAATTGAAACATTGAGAATAAGAACGAGTCAGGAACAGGATCAAATGACTGGGTCTTTCCAGGAACGAGAACAAGAACAAGAACAGACCTAAGTTCGTTCCTACAACACTGGTAGAGAGTATACAGCTATTAGCGCACTCTAATCTTATTAGTAGAGATTAAACTTTTCTAGAACCGGAACCAATATATTTTCATATCGGTTCCGGTCCTGAGTAAAAATTTTTGGTTCCGGTTCCAGTTCCAGCTTTACTGCAAATTTCAAAATATTGGTTCTGGTTTCGGTTCCAGTTCCAAAATTTTATCGGTTCTACCGGTTCTTGGTTCCGGTTCCAATCGGTTTTGCAGCCCTGTTATATCGCTGAAACGTACTATTTTATGCAATGCGTGACAGGGCTGTTAACAATAACTAAAACTCTTAACTTCAACTGGACTGCATTATGCAACAATGTTCTAAGTGAAATGAGGCGCCATAGACTTGTTGATCGATCTTATTTTTGTTTTTAATGAGAAAAACTAGTAATGAATGAAATCATTCATGTTATTTAAATAATTTCAAAGACAAACAAGCGAAATTTGTTCAGTTTGATTGACTGGCTTTGTTATAATTTACATTACATCAGAAACTTGATGTAGTTAAAGTTTATGGCGCCTCATTTCACTTAGAACATTGTTGCGTAATGCAGTCCAACTCAAACTGACTCGTATTTTCACGTATTAAGAATATAACTGAATTTAACTATAACTATAAATCCCAATATGTGTAACTGAATAAAACTTCAACTAATATTTTCAGTCCCTAAAACTAAATCAAACTTTAACTTAAACTTAAAAAAGAATCATTTTGGTTAAAGTCTCAAGCCAATTTCCAATTTTCCATTATTTTGAACGAACATTCAGCAACTTGAGGTTCATTTTAGACCCTTTATGATGCAGTCTCAAAGGGCCTATTATTAACAGGGTTGCGTACCTGTACCGATACCGCGGTATATACCGACCAATACCACGGTTTTTTGGGATTTACCGATACCGGTACCATACCGACCGGAAAAAATACTGACACCAAATACCGGTACCATACCAACCAGAAAAAATGCCGATACCATATACCGGTACCATACCGACTGAAAATTATATAAATACCGAATACCGGTACCATACCGACCGAAAATTATATAAATACCAAATACCAGTACCGTACCAACCAGAAAAAATACCGATACCAAATACCAGTACCATACCGACCGGAAAAAATACTGCGGTACGCAACCCTGATTATTAATGATCTTTTGTTACTGTGAAATAATTATAAGTGGTTTTGAAAATTAAAATTTTAAATGTGAAAAATTTTTAATTAAATTCATTTTATATTTTTGTGAACGCTTGATTTATTAAATTTGGAAACTCTTATGTCTTATTTCATCTTTTCATCGTACATAAAAAGCGAATATGATATAATTGGTAAGTAACTACATTATTTCATTATAACTTCAACTTCTTCAACCATTTTAGAAGAAGAATTAAACTTTAACTAACTTTAACTTTAAGTTTTTCAACTGTAAAGAAGAATTTAACTTTAACCTTAACTCTAAACTTTTATTTTATTCAAGTTAAAACTAGTTTACATCAACTTTAACTATAACTTAAACTTTAAGTGAAAAGAATAAAACTGCAAACTTCAACTCTTATTTTTGTTTTGAAAGACTAAAACTTTAACTGAATTTAACTAATATACGTTTAAGTTAACAGCCCTGGTAATCGTATCTTTGAATTCCTCATCTCATCAGAATTACTCCTCTTATTTTTTGAAACTTCCTGCGCAAATTCCATCATAAAAAAAAAAAACAAAAATAGCGCAACGCAAAAAAAAAACAAAATAAAAAAAAAAATAAAAAGATAAAAAATCTCAAGGAATCAAATCTTATAAATTTTGAATTTATTGAGGAACACAAGTCCTCACTACCGAGCAGAGATGGACAAGATCACAAAAAAAATGATCTTAGATCAGATCATAGATCATCTAATAATAATGATCTTAGATCAGATCAGAGATCACGCAATGTGATCTGATCTGATCTAAAATCATAAAAAATAGATCAAGATAATTTTTTGTTTTTTTTTGTTTTTTAATTTTTGATGAATGAAAATTGAAATTGAGAAGAAGATTGAAGACTGATAATGAACACTGAATACCAGTAAACAAAATCACTGTGATTATACTACAATGGAATATTCAGTTTATCGAAAATTTGGAATATTATGGCAATACGGGAAGTATATATTTTTTAATAAAAATATAAACTTATTTCAAAGATGTTTTACTTTGTGCCTTTCTTTATTTTAAGCAGGATGAAAAGTTGAGGCTTGAGAGCTATGAACTATGATGAATTGAAAATTGAACCTCTGAAATCATTAGAATCAAAATCAACAATCAAGTCAAGAACTGAATTATTGAAAATAGAAGCATTAAGAATTAATAAAGTATTGAACGATAGTTACCCATTTAAAAAAAATAATCTTTGATCTTTTTTTCTTAAGACTTTATGATCTAGATCAGATCAGATCAATTTTATTAATGATCTTAGATCAAGATCAGATCACCTCAACATCGTGATCTTGTGATCTTAAGATCATCGTGATCTAGATCTTGCCAATCTCTGCTACCAGGGCACCAATTTTTATGTAACGCGTGAAATTAGGCATGCATTATATAAAAAATTATTATTATTAACATAAGCAAGTAACAAAACAAAACAAAACAAAACAAAAAAATAAAATGAAATATAGGTTGTGTAATAGATTATCGCAACTTAAAAAAAAGTTTTCTACACCTAATAAATAAAAATTAAAAGCACATACGTATTATTAATCTTCCAACCTAGTAACAGACAGGCAGCAAAAAGAAAAAAAAACATTACATTAATAAATTTTACCAAATAAAAAATAACAAAGATTTACTGGGAATACTGAAGGGAAATGCTCCAGAAAAGAAAATCGATTTCAAGATTTGAACAAGCACAGAACTAGTCAAAACATAAAAACTTCTGCGAAACTACAGTTCGACCATTGAGCGAAGATCGTAATTGCTACGTTTGATGGGGGTAATAAGAATTGTATTGGGAAAAATGGAAAAACCCCCATCGCATCTATCTATATTTCTTATACCAATACGATTTTACGCGCTACATTGTATTCACTTTGATTGAAATTAATGTAAAAGTGCTTTCAATTCATAATGTATCGCTATAAACCCTGAAATAATATCAATGGAATAAATTCAGTTTAATTGAGGTATAAAATGTAGGTAAATACTAACTAAATAGACACATGAAGTACATAGGTACATACCTTTAATAAAATTAAATAAAAATGTAATGGATAAAAAGATTGAAATGAAAAAGCATTCAGATAAAAAAAAAATCAAATACAAATACAGGTACTTTTAACGAAAAAAAAAAAAAAAAATCATGTCATTCAAATATTTATTTATAATCAAATTGTGAGGTATGATAGGTTTAATTATTTTTGAATTATTGAGAGTTTATTTTCACTTCAAATTGAATTAGGTGATTAATAACGCTTTTGAAATACGAACACAGACTAATTAGGCTTTCCTTATCAATACTAGAAAAAAAAATGTTACCATTCATGTGATATCAAATTTTTAGTAGGTGCATCTTATATTCGGCTACGTTTATTATGCTGGATTCAAAAATCGTGATACACTCGTCCAATTTCTCCAATTTTGTAGCTTTCATAAGGTTTAGGCAGAAATCATTTATAAATCTCGAACTAATCCATTTTTTTTTGAATTCAGCTTGTTCTTTGGAATTTGGTATGCACAATTTCACGAACTTATCAAAAAGCAATGGTCGTTCTGTTGTCATGATTAATCCTTCAAATATAGTTTCTGAATAAAGTGGAAAGTACTGCATAGATGAGATCTTATGTAGTATATTTTGACGCCAACAAAGCTTTATGTTTGGTAAAATTGATACCAACATTGCGAACTGTGTACCAAAATTAAACTCACAGTTGTAACTTGTTAGCAAATTTATCACAGTACCCTCTTCAACATCCGAAGCATAACTTTTTAATCCAGAAGGTGTTATCTTCCACATTATATCTATAAAATCCACAAGCCTGCTGGTAGGGAGAAATATACTATATTTTTCAGCTTGTTTTAAGATATCGGTAAGTATGTAAAGATATTGTTCTTGATTAATGGTATTCTTAATATATTCCCATGTTAAAACAGCATATTCGAAATCGTGTTCAATGAGAGTGAAATTATTGATAATCTTTCCAACACCTATCTTCTTGAGAATGCTTAATTGCTGCGAAGCGTTCATCTCTGAGAGCAAATACTTCTGGCACTGACCACTACCGCATTGTATTACTTCAATTGCTACACATTCTTGTTCGTCGAAAGGTAAACGTTTCCAAAAGTAAGTAACAACATGTGGAGTATAATTGGAAAACCTCATAGCCATTCTTCCATTCCAATAATTTCTGTATGATAATTCTTGCAGATCACCATTAAAATAGTGGTACCAATACGATATCAAGTAATGAGTATCAGGTGTTTCTTCAGCAATAAAGTATTTGATCTTATCTAGAGACTTAAGCGGCCACATTTTCCTCATATAATTCTGTAAGCAATGCGAAGCCGCGATTTTAAACTTTTCTTGCTCCTCTAAATCCGGATGGGACAAAATTTTCAGAGCAGTTTTCCGATAATCGATCTCACCATCAGATTCCCACACTATTTCAAAATGATGGTTATTTAATAAGATAGCGCACGCTTGATAAGTAATGCTGTAGCTTTCATAGTATTGGCCCCATTCACTAATTTTGCGTGTGACATACTTTACGTATCTTCCCAACATATTTTGAGTAGAAAGAGGAAGAGCTAAATTACGTATCATACAATTCTTATATCTATATTGGAAGGCATATAATTTGTGCCAGTCTTCTAATTTCTCGAAACTGCGATAGCATAAAGCAACAGCTGCAGTAATACCAGCTAAATCTTTCAGTGGTGAAATTTTCCTATAAATTGGACGTTTATTTACGACACTATGTTGGAGTGTAAGTTCATTGTCTGTTTCTAATTCTGCATCGATCATCGCCATTATTAATCATTAATGATCTAAAAGAAAACTCAAAACAGAACGGCAATCTTCATGAAAAAAAAGAGAATAACTTTCATTAAATAAAAAAAAATTGGTATTCGGTAAATAAATTCAAATTAACGATGGTGATAAAACAATGCATTCTGAGCAAGCAGAAAGCATTTCCACAAAATTATCACTACGAATCACACTTATAAACAAAGTCAAGCATCAACATATTTTATGAGCAGGGCAAGGCAAAATAATTATGCTTTTGCATACTTTTCTAGTTGTAGATTATCGAGCACATCGATAATTTCTTAACGAATTGGAACACTCTTGTTTAAAATAAGCCCAACATGTTAGCGCATATTTTCGCTTATTTTGGTAAAAATCCCGCCTTTTTGCATAAAATAACTTTTTAACAGGGTTGCGTACCGCGGTATTTTTTCTGGTTGGTATGGTACTGGTATTTGGTATCGGTATTTTTTCTGGTCGGTACGGTACTGGTATTTGGTATTTATATAATTATCGGTCGGTATGGTACCGGTATTCGGTATTGATATAATTTTTGGTTGGTATGGTACGGGTATATGGTATCGGTATTTTTTCTGGTTGGTGTGGTACCGGTATTTGGTATCAGTATTTTTTCCGATCGGTATGGTACCGGTATCGGTAAATCCCAAAAAACCGCGGTATTGGTCGGTATATACCGCGGTATCGGTACCAGTACGCAACCCTAGCCCGCAATATCGCACCAGTTCAATTACTTTAAAACTCAAAAAACATGTTAGAATCAAAAGCAGGGTTGCATGTTGATTGAAATTAAAAATTAAAAATTGATAAATAAATAAATATCATAAATACCGCGGTATTTGTAGAGGGTTGCATACCGCGGTATTTTTTCCGGTCGGTATGGTACTGGTATTTGGTGTTGGTATTTTTTCTGGTCGGTACAGTACTGGTATTTGGTATTTATATAATTTTCGGTCGGTATGGTACGGGTATATGGTATCGGTATTCTTTCTGGTTGGTATGGTACCGGTATTTGGCAGGGCTGCAAAACCGAAAAAATATTGGTTCTGGTTCCGGTTCTGGTTCCAGTTCCCAAATATTGGTTCCGGTTCTGGTTCTGGTTCCGGTTCTATGACTTCAGTTTTGATTCTGGTTCCGGTTCTGGTTCTATGATATCGGTTCTGGTTCCGGTTCCGGTTCTTATCGGTTCCAAAAAAAAACATGTGCGACCTATCAAAATACTCCATTTTACAAGCATAATCAGGAGGGAGTATTGAAACCAAAATTTGAAAAATTATATTATTGCAAAATGGTCTTGTAAATTGTAAACAACCCCAAGATCCCGAATTTTATCAATTTTAGAGAGTATTTTGCGAAGATGTACGATATCACAGATTGTAATTCATAGAATGAAACACTACAACAGTTACCTACAACCTTTGACTATCGATAGGTAGAGAGTATACAGCTATTAGCGCACTCTAATCTTATTAATAGAGATTAAACTTTTCCAGAACCAGAACCAATATATTTTCATATCGGTTCCGGTTCTGGTTCCGATTCTCAGTAAAAATTTTCGGTTCCGGTTCCGGTTCCAGCTTTAGTACAAATTTCAAAATATTGGTTCTGGTTTCGGTTCCGGTTCCAAAATTTTATTGGTTCTACCGGTTCTTGGTTCCGGTTCGGTTCCGGTTCCAATCGGTTTTGCAGCCCTGGTATTTGGTATCAGTATTTTTTCCGGTCGTATGGTGCCGGTATCGGTAAATCCCAAAAAACCGCGGTATTGGTTGGTATATACCGCGGTATCGGTACCGGTACGCAACCCTGCTTTTTAAGAGAATAATTTGCTACTTTTCCTTATATAAACTTGTGCAAATTAGTTTTTCAACCCCACAACCCCAGGTACTATCTTAGATCATATAACATGGATGGTGCATGTTCTATAAAGCCTGTATAAACCAGTGTTGTAGGAACGAACATAGGTCTGTTCTTGTTCCTGTTCTCGTTCCTGGAAAGACCCAGTCATTTGATCCTGTTCCTGACTCGTTCTTATTCTCAATGTTTCAACTGTTCTCGTTCAGTTCTTCGTTCTTTTAATTCTTTACAATGTTGTTCTCGTTCTGTTCTTTGTTCTTTCAATCCTTTATGGTCTCGTTCTTGTTCGTTCTTCGTTCTGTTCTCGTTCTTCAAATTTTCTTTTGTTCTTTCTTTCTTTCTTTTTTTTTTGATAACGTGTTTACAGTTAATGTTGTTGTTGAAATTGAAAATCAATTAATTGAAGCTAATAATTAAAAAAATATATACTTATATGGGTATATGTAGCACTTGCCTGAAATATAAATTTCTTATTTTCTCTTTCCCTTCATGATATCTATTAATTTTATAATAAATCATGAACTTTCAAAAGAACGAAGAACAACAAAAAATTACATCGTTCTTGTTCTTGTTTTTGTACCTCAACATTGTTCATTAGTTGGTTCTCGTTTTGTTCTTTGATCTTTCAGTTTGAAAATATTCTGTTCTCGTTTTGTTCTTTGTTCTTCAGATATACCACTTTTATGTTCTCGTTCTTGGTCCTGTTCCTCAGGAACAATAAAAGTTCTCCGTTCTTGTTGTTCTTCGTTCTCGTTCTTTGGTTTGTTCCTACAACACTGCTCTCTACCTTACCTATCGATAGTCAAAGGTTATAGATAACTGTTGTAGTGTTTCATTCCATAAATTATAATCTGTGATATCGTACATCTTCGCAAAATACTCTCTAAAATTGATAAAATTCGGGATCTTGGGGTCAGTGTTGTAGGAACAAACCCAAGAACGAGAACGAAGAACAACAAGAACAGAAAATTTTCATTGTTCCTGAGGAACAGAACCAAGAACGAGAGCATAAAACTGATATGTATGAAGAACAAAGAACAGAACGAGAACAGAATATTTTCAAACTGAAAGATCAAAGAACGAAACGAGAACCAACTAATGTAAAATGCTGAAGAACGAGAACAAAAACAAGAACGGATGTAATTTTTTGTTGTTCTTCGTTCTTTTGAAAGTTAATGATTCATCACAAAATTAATAGATATCATGAGGGGAAAGAGAAAATAAAAAACTTCTAAAAGCGGACAAATGCTGCGTATACCCATATAAATCCTTTTTTTTTAAATTTATTTATTAATTAGCTTCAATTAATTAATTTTCAATTTCAACAACAACATAAACTGTAAACACGTTATCAAAAAAAAGAAAGAACAAAAGAAAAAGTTGAAGAACAAGAACAGAACGAAGAACGAACAAGAACGAGACCATAAAGGATTGAAAGAACGAATAACAGAACGAGAACAACATTGTAAAGAATTAAAAGAACGAAGAACGGAACGAGAACAGTTAAAACATTGAGAATAAGAACGAGTTAGGAACAGGATCAAATGACTGGGTCTTTCCAGGAATGAGAACAGGAACAAGAACAGACCTATGTTCGTTCCTACAACACTGCTTGGGGTTGTTTGTTGTTTACAATTTACAAGACCATTTCGCAATAATATTATTTTTCAAATTTTGGTTTCAATACTCCCTCCTGATTATGCTTGTAAAATGGAGTATTTTGATAGGTCACACATGTTTTTTTTTTGAACCGATAAGAACTGGAACTGGAACCAGAACCGATATTATAGAACCAGAACTGAAACCAGAATCAAAACTGAAATCATAGAACCAGAACCAGAACTGGAACTGGAACCAGAACCAATATTTTTTTGGTTTTGCAGCCCTGAGCAATAAACGGAACACCAGAATATGGCACATTTGGAGTGCTCCATGAGATTCGACAATTATTCTCTTTTCCAACTATGATGAGAAGAATTTACATGCAAAAGTTCGCAAAAAGTTTATCTGGTTTTGATTAGTAATTACAAATATTACATTTCATAATTTAACTACTTACTATTTGTTGAATGTCGTAGTGAGTACGACATTCCCACTTTTTCCAAGATTTGGTTGAATTCAGCAAAGGACTTTTCTTCAATCAAGACATTATACGCTTCATTAGTTTTATTGATGGAAATACACAAATCTTTTATTTTTTGTTCTAACTCAGAAGGTGTCGTAGACGTCATAATAATAAAATTTCAATTTCATAGCTGAATACGATCATAAATAAAATTTAATGATAACCGCGCCAAAAGGCAAAAGTTATCACTGGACGGATTAGAGATGCAAAGAAACTTACCGCGGTAACTTACCCGGTAACTTACTGGTAACTTACCGGTAAATTACCGCATCATAAATTTCTTAAATTACCGCGGTAATTTATAAATTTTTATTAAATTTGCATGTCGCATTAGGAATCGACTACCATCATGATCATTTTCAAAACTGAAACAAAACGATTGAAATTTTGATACTTTTCCTACCTCTTATGAAGTTTTTCGTCGATGAAACTTTTCATGCACAACATTTCGCTATTATTTTCTCAGTTTTTACGCCTTGAAGTTGTGATGAGCTAACCACTGATGAACTATGTATGTGGGAGTGTAATTGCATAGTATGCGTGCATGTTTCATGCAACAGCATGCAAAATGAAAAAATTTACCAACCCCCTCTTTGTGGTACCGGTAACCCAGACCAGTATTAGTATTACTATTGTGTATTATCTTATTCGTCCTACTCATTCAAGTTGTGCTTTATCTCTCAAATTTTGTGTCATGTTTATATACAATTTGATTGTTAATTTGTGCACTTCTAACTTCGAGTCTGACCAAGAAATACCATTGCCAATTCAACAGAATGATATTGAAAATATTGATTTGAATTAAGATTTTTAATTTTAAAATTAAATTCATTTACTGGAACTTTTTCGGATATGAAATTACTAAAAATATTGGATTGGAAATTTTCTTTTTACGGATGAATTATCAGATTCAGAACTAGAAGCCTTCGAAATACATTTTAGATTTGGTTGCTAATTTTTGATTTGCAGTTTTTTTTTATTGCATTATTTTATTTTAGTGATTCTCTTTCAATACTTTCTATTCAGTCTTAAAAAAAAAAAAACTTAAAAAAAATCATTCGACCCTCCATGTATTTCATTATCAATTTATCACTCGTCATTTTATTTCTGTTATAATTGCTCTAAAATAATTCTAAAACAAGCTTTCAAACAATGCTATACTTGGTATAGTCTATAGAGTAATGAAATAATTATACAATACCGGGTGACTACTGGATTCGAGCCCCCAAGCGAAAAAATCAGTTAAAAGGTAAATAAATTCAAAATATATAATTATATGTATTTTTTGACAATGAAAGGATAAAAAATTAAAATTTTGCATTTCATTGATAAACGCTTTTAGGCATATGCTAATTATTCTTGCTAATATCATTCAAATACATAATTTATTTTTATGAGGAAAAGATTTTTGCGTTTGGTGTGCTCCAATCAAGTAGTTACCCCTTATAATGCAACATTTTTGAAGAATTATAAATTACTTAAATTACTGGTAAGTTACCGGTAAGTTACTGGTAAGTTACCCAAACTTAAATTACCGGTAATTTTGCATCTCTAGGACGGATGGGAAGGCAAAAGAGTAGTGAACGAATGATTCATTCGCGCGACTCACATAGTCACATACTGTCTGTCAAAAATAACTTGACACTTTTTAGCAGGACAAGCATAGGCAACAATTCGTGCATGGTTACTCAAAATGTGGATTGTATTACAAAGTAGGTTAATGTTTTATTACCTATCAGTTCATCGAATTTAACTGGAAACGTATTCACCGTGCTTGTTTGTGCTTTACTATTTCGACTATTTGGCCAGCATTTTCAATTTGAAAACATTTTGGGAAGTAATGAAATCGTGAAAATTTTCGCGCTTTTTGCCTATCCTTGCCCTGCTAAAAAGTGTCAAGTTATTTTTGACAGACAGTAACTCAATGTGAGTCTAGCACTTCCCGTTGAGATTTAGTTAAATTCGAGATTGATTTTTTATTCAATGGGAAAAGTTATTATTGCTAAGCTAATAATCCATATTTCATGCAACTGATTTTCTGAAAGAAATGGCACTTTATGATAATCGGCATTGGTTGCTTTCTCACATACGAAACTCTTTCATTTCATCAGATGATACCGGTATCCAAAATTCCTTGTATTCCTTCAAAGTTTCATACTTCATTTTAATTTTCATGTAATTCAATATTCTTTATTGCTGTAGGCATGTGTGAAGTAATCATGACGAGCGAGAATCTATGTAAAAATTTCTCAGATTCCTACAAGTACCCAGGAATTGAAGAACATAATGAAGAAGACGATTTACCTCAGTCTCTAGATAATTATTCGGGTATGTTAACGATGTAGATGATAAGAAAAGGTAACCTCAATTTGAAATGTTCAACATGTTGAATTTATTACAGATTTAGAATTTGGTCTACGAAGACAGCGTTCAAATACCGCCATCAGGTTAGAAAAAATGGACAAGGAAAGAAAAGAAGCTGCTGATATAACCCATGTGAAGTGGGAAAATCCTAGACCATTTGCACTAATACCAGGTACTGACCTCTTATTACGTTAAAGTAGAGATCATATTTGTAACTAATTTTTTCATGTATCTTTCTTCAAGAGGAGGATAAAGCTGACATGTTTTCTGATAAATATGTTCGAAGTAAAGATATTAAACGTTCACGTAAAGTATCTTTACTAACACAGCAACTTCAGAAATGCAATTTACAGCGGAAAAATCCCTTTCAAGTTTATGCCAGATTCGACGGAAATGTAAGTTCGCTTTGATATCTTGCATTGACGCGCTAATATTATTGTAATGTTATAATTACGTTTTCGATAATTCTAATATTCGAACAGGCTCAGGTTGGTATACCAATCAGAAAATATGGAATATTTTTAACTATGTTGAAGCCAGAACAAAGCGATTTTCCTATGTTTGTTTCTGTGATATCTTGCGCCAAAGTATGCGAATTAATTGGATTTATTTTATGGAGATGTTCTTTTGAACACCCCAATTATACTTTCAAGTGAGTAGAAGCTGCCACTGAAATGTTCTTAGTAATTTCGTAAGCTAATCATATTTTGACAATAGGGAGAGTGTAGACTATTATGGCTTGTATATTGCCGAAGATGATGGGGAAGTGGACGAATTTCTTCCTTGTTTGGATCCCAACGAAGTCGTATCAAAATTTGAGTTTAGAATGTTGGCCCTAGTTGAACGTTCAGTGGATGAAATTGATTATGATAAAAAAATTGCTGAACAGTGAGTATTAAAATGTTGAAGTAAATCAGAACATACAATTATGAAATTATATTTTTACTTTGCTATAGCAGAGGAAAGTTGACCTCGTTTGAAAAAGATTTCCCTCATCAAAAAAGTAGAAGCAATGATTCTTATGGTATGTTGTAATATTTGTTAAAAAATATTCATTGAATATTGGAGTATTTATTAGTATCTGTCTTTATTTTATTTTAGATACCATCGATGGTGTTGACGATAAGCAATATGATATGGAACAGATGTCTGGCATAGATGCGCTTTTATACAAGTCCTATAAAGTTTTACTGTTGAGTAAAGTTAGGACCAAAGTAGAAGTAAATTTAGGTAAATAAATGATGCAATCGATGAAATTTTATTTGATGTAGTATTCATTTAATCTTTCATTTTGAATAATTTTATGACTTGTTTAAAGGTATTTCGGGTGAAAAAATAGATATAGATCCGGTTGTGAAACAACATACTAGTACTAAATTTTTATCCAAAAGGAAACCTACATCTTACGATATCGATCATGTTGTGGCTTGTGATTTAACCGAAACTAAATCAAATAAAAGAGCGGTATTTAGGTAAATACGTAACATGACAAATTTTTTTGTAAAGCTGCTTTCAATCAACCCTTTACACTCCGATTATTCATTGATTTAGACTTGTATATGATGGCTCAGCTGTGCAGGATACCACTCAAAGTTCTCTTTATCCAGAATTTTTATCTTGGAGTGATTTCAAACATCATGATTTTGAGTCAGAACAGCCTGTAGCCGAAGAAATAGTGCAAAAACTTAATCACATATTAGATTTAAGGTGTTGCGTTCGTAGAAAAGAATATTTAAGTATGAGAGAACGTAAAAGTCACAGACGGCGATTTTCTTATTGGGCTTGAAATGTCCGATCATTCGTGTTTTTTTTTCAATCGTGTCTGTGCAAATTTAGTGGTTTCTCTTGAAAAACTTGAACATGTAGCGATATCAAATTATTCATAAGACTGAATTACTTATTTCGAGCAAACTTCCTTTTATTAAAAAGAACTACGTGATTACCTATTTATTTTAGTATTAAACATTTTAATTCATTATTTATTTTAATATACTAGTCTTTATGTGCATGCAATTTTACCATTCTTTTCACGCATTACATAATCTCATTTTTGTATATTTTAATTTTTAATAACTTTTTCCTGTATTCAAACTAAGATTTTTAAAATTTGTAAGTGAATATAGGTTTTAAAAAATTAATTTGGATTAATATTTTAATTACTGTACGTCGCCTCAATTTCCTTCGACATAAGTAGGTGTTATAATCGCATTTCAGTTCTTAGTTTGCTATCACAATGTGAAGGTCGAATATCACATTTTGTTTCAAAAGAGATTACTCTAGTGACAGTGGATCAATTGAATCAACTGAAGAGTTATCAAAAGTTTTATAATTAAACTGTTTCTATAAATAAAATGAATGCTCCGCATGATAGAAGTAAACGAAATCAAAGTAGATCTTAGAAAGCAAATACAAAGATATTTCTTTGTTTCTGTTCTTTGCAAAACATACACTATCGAAAAACGATTATTAGGATTTATATATATTTTTTTTTATCAAAAAGGCGTTAAATTCAGGAATTGCTTTAATTTATTCCTTTACGATCTGCAAAATGTGTATTTGTGATTCTAAAGCAACTGAAAATTCCGAGTTTTTTTTTGTGTGAACACAAAAATGTTGAATGATTCTAATTATTGATAATAGGTTAATTATACTCGTAATAGATTAAAGACTAATTGCGACTATTTTTTCTGGTTATAATGATGATGAATTCCTGAAAGAATCTGATTGATATAATCCATATTTTATTAATAATTTTGTGGACAGTTTAAGCTAGCAATATGATAGCCTATCATGCTTCAGCTTTCCATTATGCTTCCACGCGTACTTTATAATCTTAACTCAGAAGGAATATAAAAAAAAGGATTCAAGGATTAAACTAAGGTATATATAACTGTTAATGATTTAACTAATAATATGAAAATAATAATCAAAATTTAAAATTACATGAAGACAATGAACCTAAAACCTTTGAAATATAAATTTTGCCAGTGTTATGGCCTAATCCATTTCAGTTTGACCATACATCACTATATTAAGTAGATATAACAAAAAATGTACCTTCTGGCGCACTCTAACGCACTCGGCCCCTTCCTCTCACTTTCTCTGGCCTCTGCTCATATTTTCAGATTTAAAGAATCACAAATTCTTTTGTATTCGAATTAATCGTTCACGAACGTTACGTTCTTTTGAAGATAAACATGAAGAATGGTGATAGGAGTAATAGGAGTTACGATTTACGATTTAGGGATTTCGCGAGTAGATGGAAAAATTTTAATGAGTGGCAATTTTCTGAGCCTGGAATTTCGTAAATGTCCGTTAAGCAATAAATTAATGACTTAAAAAATGAATTCCGATGTTCAACTCGCCATTGATAAATCTATCCAATGGTCAGATCTCTCAACTAATATCAAACAAGTAAATAAAATTTCAATAAATTACAAATAGTTAATTAGGAATTAATGAATGTGAATCGATATAAATATTATACATTATTATCGTATTATAATATTTCTTTATTCTGAGGGTTTTCCTCGTATTTTAGACGTCCATGTGAATATAAATTATGCATTTCTATATTGCAGAGTTTGGGAAATTCACAAAAAGAATACGAAAAATGTATCATATCTTATAGTATCAATAATCAGCTTCGTTATCGCGAAAATTTGAGTACGTATGCAGTTTTTCGAATTATAAAATGAACATTTTTTTCAGTGGAATTGAATGCGTAAAAAATCTATTATTCAGTTATTCTGCTTTACTTTATTTTAGAATTTTTTATTTGCTCATTCCTGATGAAATTTCCTCTTATAAAATATACGATGAAAGTTGAATTGCGACAATATAAGTGAGGGGATGTAAGTACTTGTTAAAAAAAAACAATTAGAATGTAGTAATGCTCCATGGATTAAATTGCCTGTTGTTTTATTTTCCAAATAACATCGATGAGCTTCTGTTTCAAATTAATACAATATTATCATCATTACTGTTTTCTACCTATTTACTCGCTTTTTATTTATTTCTTCTGTTTCAAATTAATACAATATTATCATCATTACTGTTTTCTACCTGTTTACTCGCTTTTTATTTATTTCTATCACAGAAAGAAAAAAATTACTTGTGCATATTTATTGACCTATCGTCAGCACGAATCACGTATCATTAATTACAATTTTTATTTTTAATTTTAGTTAAATTTGTGTACAAAGATGAGAAGAAGTATTACGAAGAATTACTCACGTATAGCAGAGATAATTTGATGTTATATCCATATCATTTAGCTGATGTTATAATTAAAGGTTTAAGAGTCACGCCATTCCAATATTACATTTCTATAATCGAATCTATGATGGATCATGATAAAAGTTATGACTCGATACCAAACTTTACTGCTATAGATTGTTAGTATAAAATGCATCGTTAACTATTAAAAAATCGTTTGAAGGAAATCACATCACTGTATTCCTTTAGGTTTGAGGTTGCTTGGTATAGGCAGGAACGAATACATTGAACTAATGAACCAATGTCGATCAGGAAAAAAACTTTTTCGAAGGAAAAGTATTTCAAAAAATCTACTTCCCGTTAAACCTATTGATATTCACATAGAACCATGGTGGCTAGTTGAAACTGGTTACATAACCGATGAAGATGTGAAGGTAAATTCAGTACTTTTGTTTTGCTCTATAAATATCACCATTTATTCATTAAGCAATTTAAAACCATTATTTTAGATGATATCTGAAGCTGAAAAGGCACTAATAGATTCCATCATCGATCATGGTAAACAAAAAGCTGGCAGACTGGATTATAATTTAGTTTGCTCTTTGTATAAGTAAGTATCGTTGTACTCAATAGATTTTTTAGTTATTTTTCGAAATATCGTTGCATAACATTTGAAATTGTATTCATAGAAAAGGTCTCGTATATTTAGAAGTACCAATTGAAGACGATGATCATATTGTAGTCTTGACTTTAGAGGGTTTTGTAATGAATCGTGTATTGGGCGATTATTTGGAAAAATTGTTGTATAAAATATTGGTTTCCATCGACGAAAGGACTTCAGTTAAAGAGGTTAATATGAAGTGTATGAATATCTACTTTCTGTGGCCGATTTCTGTTCACCCTAAGTTTTAAAAAAGTGGCAAAAAAGTATTACAGAAAAATGAACTCACGGAAGCCTTAAACTGGAATACATATTTAATAAACCCAACTCTTAGTGTGATCACTGATCAGTAAGGGGTGGGAAGCTTTTAAAGAGTCGAAATGTGGTCCCATAGTTTTTCCGATAAAGAGTTACTTACTTTAATTTTTCCGGAAAACTGAGTTTTCGTGAAAATTATATAAGAACCAAAATTGTAGAGATTGGAATTTGCTGCCACCAAATTGCTACTTTTTTATGGCGTATTTTACTGCTACTGGGTTATCAGGCCATCTTTCAGCGGGTTTAGATTTGGTGGAACAGGCTTGAACGGTGCAGGGATACTAAGACTTTATGGATAGTAGAAGTGTCGTCTGGGATGTTTTGTTTGGAGAAGGATAGGATTTTCTGATTGGGTTAAGTTTTGTGCATCGAAAAAGAAAGTGGTCTACTGAGATTGTTTCTGTTGAGCAGAGGTGACAGAGAGGGGGTGAGTTTGTCTTTTACATTTTTTTCATTTCATACAATCATATATTTCGTTTAGCCTATCCAATTTGGGGGCTGGTACTTCTATGATCAAGTATGAGTTTGGAGACACTGCGTATTATTTTATTTATGTGATAATCTTTATTGAAATACCAGTGTTTTTACTGCTACCAGAAAATACTTACGGGACCAAATTTTGACTTTTTACAAGCCCACTAATGATCACATTTGGACTTGGGGACATCACTTTAGTATTTCTATGAATTAATTTTTCTTGCATTACTTTTTGCGCCTTTTTGAATTGAAAAAGATCATTTTCTAGAACACTTTGTGGCCTGCAGAAAATAGATTAGAAGTATAACTTTCTGAAAAAATAATTATTTCATCACAAAATTCATTTACAGTTGGCAGCCTTATTACAAAGAGATATCAAGTCCGTAAAAAACGCTCTATCTTTGTTTTGTCGTCTTAATTTAGCCAAAAAAAAAGGTGTCAATGAAACAGCCCATTACACTTGGAGTGAAATTAATAATTCCCCTATTACTGATTCCAAGTAAGTTAATTGAAACTTGATGAATTTCGTGTTTCAAATTGCAATATTAAAACGATATTAAAATTTACATTTATGTATTTTAACAGAATCGAAAATCACGTCATTTTGGACGATCCTTTGTTAAAAGAATTAAATGAAGCTCTCGCTGAAACCAGTACACTTTTCAAGGACGAAGAGGAAAACGTTATTAGCGAAAAAAGTTACGAAATTATGGATAATTCGCCATCGTCACAAAAACGAATCGCGTTTTTTTTCGATTCCACATTAACTGCGTTTTTAATGATGGGAAATTTATCTCCCGTAGGTCAAGAAAGCACTTATCTGTCTTGTCATTTTTATTATCATACAGTTGACAGTTTTAATTCTATTATAGGATTTAAAAAAACATGCAGTCAAGATGTTCGAAGCTGGGAAACTAACGAATGAAGATTTAGACGAATTTTTAAACGAACTAAAAAACGTTAGCTCTGTACGAGACGAAAGCGAGGGCGAAGCTAAGCGATATTTTGATCACGCTTTGATACTTAGAGAAACCGTACTCGCATTAAGGTGCAATTCTACCAAATTAATCGATCTCATTCGATGCGAAAGTTTACAATCTCTAGATCAAGAAATTGATAGATTTTTAGAAAAAAATTATTCGTAAGTTTTCGAACCTGTGTAACGATACGAAATTGCTACGAAAGTAATATTCGCGTTAATTTTCAGCTTATTGGTTTCTATGGCTCCACTCAGTAAGGAAGTTAGACCAATTACTTGCTCTACGCTACCGCATTTAGGACCACCGGATTTAGCTGTGAATTCGATTTGGTTTAAATTATTTCTTTACGATACCATAGGCTGTGGCCCACCTTCTATGTTATTTCCACGCGGTATAATTTTGTATTCTTCATTCCTTGAGGTTGAGTTTTCAATGAGTTGATACTGGCTATCTGATTTGGGAAAGAGAGGTCGAGAAAAATAGAACCTACATTTTTTACATTTCAGATATGATAAAACTTCTTACCATATGTATTTTGGTTCCTTTCGTGTAAATCGCAATTGCTCATTGTTCAGAGAATCACCATGTAATTATCTTTAGTAATTTTTTGGCATTTCAGATTTGACTTCTCAAACATAAGAACTTACAGTTTCAAATTTCACAGGCTTTATGCGTTTTTGTGAATTATTTCGGTGCTTATGGCTATTCTACGAAAATACACTGTTGAACTGCGTACATTTTCCGCAACTGATATTTATTTAACTTACACCGTTATACGTATCATTGATTTTGCGACGTACGGTGAGCGTTTACAAAATCATCAAAATTGAGGAAAATAAAGAATTAGTTTTCCCAAGGGAATTACCATGAATAAGAAAATGTAGTTACGCCACACGAATGCAAATCGCACTTCAGTTTCAATGATATAATATTCTACGTTACATTGTATCAGTTGTGTATAATGGCGTACGCAACTCGGATTAAAAGTGCGTGCGTTTATAAATACACACTTTTACTCCTTGTTGTATACCTTACTATTTCACTCATCATTGAAGAACCCTCGAAATTTTTTATAAATTACTTTTTTCAAGTCCCTTTGTAATGTCAGAAGTAATGCTCAAAAGCAATTAACTTATACCCCATTAGGAAGCTATTATCTCAGAAAATTTTTGTGACGAATGGTAATAACAGAATAATTTCTGGGTTATTTACAATTTCATACTCATAAAAAACAAACTGGGGCATTCGTAATTTAATTTTTCATACGGTCGCTTCGTTTCAAATAGGTATGTATCAATTCAGCGTATACTCTCAAAAAAAATCATGGAAACATCCCTCCCTGAAAGAGCCCTATATGATTCTGATATTAATGATCATAGATTCATACGATTGATGGGACCAAAAACTACAACTTATTCCTCGAATCCAAGGTTGGTGAAATTGTGATTTTAGCTGAGTTTTTAACTTCAACGATAGCTATTACAGCCCACCTGATTAGGGAAGGGGGTCGGGGAAGGTGGAGTCTTCAAATCTTTGTTTTCGGACCATTTGTAATTATCTTTTCGATAGCGTCGGCGAGTATTCATGAAATTCGCTCAAAATTTGGTGAGAGATTCTTCTTAAAATGCAAAAAAGGTTCTTTTTTGTTTTTTCGATAAGTCTCAAAGTGGCGTATCACTCGGATGTTGAGGAAAGCTGGAGAAAGCGCAAATAGCTCAATTTTTTGTAATCTCGTATAAAAAAGTAAGTCACGGATACCAACATATCCAAATTTCAGCTTCCTATGTGCATTTTGAGGGAAGTTGTAGTATAAAACGGCTTTTTGAGGAAGTTTTGAGTGATAAAATTTCTGAAATCTTCCATATATCCTCACCAAATCAATCTACAAAGCTGAAACTTTGTATGTGGGGTAAGTTGGTGACCAGAATATGAACTCTTGAATTTGGGTCAAAATGGATCCAAAATGGCGGATTATCAAAATTTGAGTAAAACTTGAGGAGCCTCAAATTAGTAAAAATGTAATTAATATGCACTCATATAATTATTGGGAATAAGAAGTATACAATATCTCCAATTCACCTGCATACATGATGTTGTAGGGAAGAAGGAGGGGTTATCGACCTGAAAATGTAGGGTGGGGGTACACGCAAGGTAAAAATGATTTTATTGTGGTTTAATATGATAAAATGAGCCCAAGTAACTAACTTATTTCGCTTTTAGCTTTCCAAGTGAATATGGAGGGGAGTTGGAGCAAAAAATAAATTTTGGAGTAGAAATTACTACAGGAAATTTTATGAATTTTCCTTACCTACTCACCGAATCGAGCCAGAAATGTCAAATTTTGTGAGTAGGGTTGGTTAATGACCCGAATATGAGCTCTTTAATTTGGGTCAAAATGGATCTAAAATGGCGGATCGTGAAAATTTGAAGAGCTTCTAGTAGCTATAATTTAAGAAATATGTACTCATATGATTATCACGTGGCAAGAAATATTACAATTATTCTGAGTTCAACTTCTTAAGTGGTTTTGGAAGAGATAGGTTAGATATTTTCGGACTTGGTATTGGGTGTGCCCTGTAGTCATGAAGCGGTTAGCAACGTTATTTCCAAGCCTGAACAAGCCTCAGTTAAAAACTCAGCTCCAGTAATGCTGCATGGCTGCTTATGTTTTTTTTATTTATATTTTTTGTTTTTATTCTATATACTGGCCTTCAAGTACCAAGACTATTATGCCAGTTTCATCTTTAAGTTGTTTTTAGTAGATATGTTAATGGTTTGCTCACTTCGTCCAGAACACAAAAAAAAATATTTTTGATGTATGCACTTATGATTACATTAAAAGGGTGGTACAGGTGTATTTCTCGTACGAAATATTTCTGAAAATGGCGGGCACAAAATTTGAATTATTTTTTTGGAAGTGACTGAGCAAACCTGACCCATTCTATTTTGCCTACATTGTCTAAAATTCATCTCCTGCGTTTAAAAAGATTAACATCATTTTTTGGAAGTCTGAACATACCCTCATTGAAAGCTCAGCTCCAGTGACATTGGCATGATTGTTTATTTGTTTTTATCGTCAAGTAGTATACATATTTAATGAATTGGCGATTTCATATGGACAGGTACTAGAGTGAAAAAAATACCAAAAATGTTTCGAAATAATTGTGATAAAGTTCTTATAACTTCTTGGGGCCATGAGCCGGCTAGTCTTCCGCTTTCCAATATGCTGTATGCGCTAAATGACGCGCTCTTGTATACTCCGGTGTTAGTACAGGTAAGCATTATTTATACAGTGAGCGAATGATAATTGTATTAGCTTTTGTGGTGAAACTTCGAATGCCATGAGAGGGTGAAAACGTTAACATTTTTCTCCATCCCTCAAATGCTTTTCTTGCCCACCACTCCTCGAGTTTTTCGCTTGCGCTAGTAATATATGTGTGAGAGAGAGAGAGTGAAAGTAGAGGTGAGTCTCGTCCTGCGGTGAGAGAGGGAAAAAGAAAGGGATACAGAAAGATGCTTACATACCGTGCGTCCAAGTGATTCAGGTACAATCAGCGCAAAAATCTCAGTTTGCTGATAACATAATAAGAGTTAAACTACAATTTCTTTGCATTTGAAAAAAACAATTCTAAATAATTGGAAAAGAGATTTTTTCGCTGATTGTACCCGAATCACTTGGACGCACGGTATACTGTACCTATGTGTTGTTGAGTTTGTGCTATATACCACGCGGACAGTCCCACATACCGTACATCCAATTGCTTCTGGTATGACTACTTGGGTTTTTTCCTTTTCTTTTAGAACTATGGCAAAGATGATCAACTGCTTAGCAATACTTGTATCATACCATTTCCCCTGAAGGAGGACTTGGTATCTGAATGTGGTAGGTTAAAAAAAAAGAAAAATAATTTCATTCCAAATTTTTGCCCAATTATAGAACCTTAATAATCAGTCTGTTTTTCGTCCAGGCGTCAAGTGGTCTACACATAATGGCATAAAAATGTTGAACGACGTTTTCAGCTTAAATAACAGTTGCGGATACATTACAATGTTGCGCACTGACAATCATTCCGCTTGTAAGAAACATTCATGTAATGATAGTAAAAGTACGTACATGAAAAGAAAAATTAATATAAATATCATCTTCTATTTTAATATGTATGGAAATATTTTCAAAATCATAATTCACCTCTTATAGATGGTTTTATTCAGTCCAAACCGACGATTGAACATCCGTCAGATTTGCCATCAAATGGTATGACCAGCGAAGAGAGTAAAGTACTCCTTCAACAAGAAATCGACGATAATAGAAATTTCGCCAAAACCCAGTCGCCCGATCTTGTCGGCGAAAAAGAATTGAAGAATGAAACGAAACCCAGTGTCCCTCGTAGAGTGAAATTACCTATATCATCGACATCTATACCGACTGTTGACGACTGGTGTATATTAGATTGCATATTCGGAGTTCCTCTATTCGATAGTAAATTAAATTCCGCCATTTGTAACGCCATTGTAAACGAAGGATTGTGGCTTAGTGACAGGTGTTAATTTAATTTTAAATTGATTCGTGTCTTTTTACTTCTCGTGTTAATTTGTATATTTGGTTTTAGTCTTCAAGCATTAGTCGAAGTGAATAAAACCTTGTCGTATAATTTAACTGAATTTATACAGAAGCATCAGGTAAAATTAACATTTGATATCCATTATCCAGTGTACCTTAACAGAGATATCCGATTAAATATGTTTATTTCCAGGCTTTGGTAAAATTTGAAGATGAACTGCCAATCAGTGGCGATGAAGTACCGTGGCCGGCTAATAGCTTGGCATTTTGTAACGGAAAGTTATGGTCGTGGGATCAAGAATGATCGCTAGTCAGTTAATCATTGTGCATTTTGATACAGTATTCTTTGTTACCTTATTTTATTTTTTTAAAGTCACAAGCATTCCATAAGGTACTGAGATTTTTATACTGTTTGTGTTAATATTTATTGTTGATACTTATGCGTGTACCACTGAACGAACATTATGCAATTTTGTGATTTTAAGCATTCCGCCATTAACTTAACATTCCATTTGTTGATCTATTCACACGATCTTCAATTGAACGCCAGATGAAAATATGAGAAGAAAATTTAATTTTGGTGTTTCTTTTGTTAATCAAGTCGTCGTCACATATTTATGTGATAAAATCTTAAAGCAATAAGTCTAAGTATTTCGATTATCATATCTTCGTTATATCAATTTTTTAAATTTTATATGCTTGAAAAATATTTATTAAAAAAAAAATATCGAAGAGATTTGAAAAATAAATAATAATCTGTAGATTAATATAGTTGCATTTATTATTTTTAAATTGCATTCGTTCCGTCCCTGATTAAAAATTGGTATGAGCTTTGTTTATGATGAGTTACTACATGTAATATTGTTCAGGTACTTTTTGTTTTATTTGGGATTTTTCAATGTTCCAGTAAGCACTTCGCGTTTAATACATATTTATACTAATATGTAGAGGTTTTTTTTTGGAAAATTAATAGATGTTTTAAAAACACTTACTAACGAACAAATTATAGAATTATCGTCATCCACCTACGTAAATTGTTTAGAGATGATTACTTGACGTTACAAAAATTAGTGATCATTGTTTTAGTTATAAAGTTAGTTTTTGGCGTATAATACATTAAAATAAAGAGTAAATAATTTTTTCAAATGTCACTTATCATCGTACTCGTTTATTCATGAAATCGCTGTAATTATTATTAATTTTATAAAATAAAATCATTATTCGTACGACGTTGTGTTTATTTATAGAGATTTTATGCATCAGTTTTGTCAAATGTGTTTTTTTTTCAACCCTCTACGTATATTATTATGTGGGTAATTGATATTTGGTACTTCGTATATTTATATATATAGAATAATCACTATACACTCCTATTTTTAGTTGTTAACTGAAGAAAACATATATCAATTAAATTTCATCAAAGTCGTTCACAAAAACTTTCTTTTAAATAATCATGGAAAGTTTTCCGTAAACGTAATTATTTCTTGATAAATATGTAATTGACTGTCTTTCATTCAAGTTTCCATTTTCAAGGAATTCTTACATTTAATTAATACCTATAAATAAACAAATACCATTTTTCCGTACTAAAGTCAATCAATGCTGAAATACAATTTCCGTGCTACAGTATCTCAATTTTTGAACAAGACGTTGAATTTGATTTACAAGCCAATAAGGTACTGGGTAGGTGTATTAATATACGTACGTAGCTACGTACCTGATAACGCTTGATTTAAGAATTTTACGCTCCATGCTCTTTCTAGATCCGCGCCCCAGCAACTAAGTATATATATGTGTAGATGTAAGGTTAATCTCCCTATGCCCACCACCTCAGATTTATGATAGCCTATTATCATTATTACTATGAAGTAGAGTGAAATCGATTTTAACGTATTTTATTTTAAAAGATAGACGCTATGTAAAAGTTTGCTTAATACGTTAGAAAACAGGTACGTGCGGGCACTGTGCATATATGTACATATAATGTAGGATTGTAGGTCACATGAAACGTATTTAGAAGTTTAAAACATTTTTCGTCTTGCTTTTAAATTGGATGATAAATCACAAACTTAATTCATCAAAATCTATAGATTTTGTCAAATCATCGAATCACTCAGGTTTTTTCTGCAATACTAGCTCGTGACCAAGTTCTTAAACGTTTCAATGAAGAAAAAGGTTGCTCCGCAGAACGGTTCGTCATAGCTTTAGATAAAAAAAATACAAAGTATAATTTCCATATTTGGAAAAACGATGTGTAAATCTTCTTTTGATAACGCGTAGGCGCATCCATTTTTTTCATGCCTAAAATTCGTCTACACGTGTTAAGATCCAAAGAAAATTCGAATTCTAGTGGCTGGGGTGAGGTGAAGGAGGAGTAGAAATTACCCATACTTATTGTCAGTATGACGTACCTTTAGGCAGGCCTGAAATATAGGCCGAATTTTACCTTTTTCCGAAAAATGAAGAAGCGGCTGACCAATAATTTTCAAATGACCTGAAAAGTAAGGGATGAAAATGACGGGCATGGTGGTTTGTATTTACTTTTAGATTGAAATGCTTCTTAATACCCTCATTATTGTAATCTGCGAATTTTTAATTGTTTAACTTCTTAATTATATTAGGTGAAATTTACGGAAACAACGCTATATAAATATTTACAATTTAACAATATTTCACTAAAAAATATTTGCGAGATTACAAACGAATTTAAATTAATGCATTGTAAATCTACATTCAGTCTTTTGTCCTTATGGCTTTCAAATGGTTACTAAAGAAAGTGAAAACTATAAATAATGGAAAGAAAACAACGCATAAACGAGAAAATTAATCCGAGTTTGCCTCGCTTAATATAATTATTTCATCACACTGCAGTATCAAGTCAGAACTATACTTTTTTTTGCTATGTATAGGTATAGGTACCTGCCTAATAATTTATCCGTTCAAGTATTCACTTTTTTATGCTTTAAAAAATAATTTATCAATAATTACTACAAATAAATAATGTAAAATTTCCACTTCATAGAATTAGAAAGCTTGTAAAGAAAATAGTACATAGGTGTAAACTTACTTCACGGTTACCAATATAAAAGTATTTATAGATGATTATATTTTTGTAGCAGTAGATACATCTATTATCTACTGAAACGAAATAAATTCTAAATACATTTACCCATCAGTGTAAATTTCTAGCTCCAGCTTGTTCCTTTTGATATGATTAATTTCATTCATAAATGTTCATTTAGGAGGCGGCGTTAAAAAGCAAAATACAAAAACAAAGGGATCAAAATGTTGCTTTGAAAGCTCGCCTTATCAGCGCCGGTAGTGGTTGGCATGTGCAAAATTCTTATCTCCTCGTTACGGGCTCTTGCCGTCCTTAATTAATAGTTAAACATGAAAACCCGAAATGCGAACGATCCAGGTTTCACCCGTTGTCAAGCGAACTTATCTGGTGCAAGTTTAATAGGTATCTACTCTACTACCTAGTACTCCGCTCAGGCACTGTTTCAAGCCTATGAGTTTGGAGCCCATCACAGCGAACGAATAAGTGTACGTACATCCAAGAAAGAAAGCTCCGATGTTAAATTACGTTTTTTCTGTTTTAACAAATACCTATTATCTTCGTACACCAAAGTATTACGTATTTGGTACTTGTTATTGCGCATGAAATTTTGAATGTTCGTACCTATCTAAAAACCTTAGCGCTGTGCGATATAATAATGGGAACGCAATTCCAACCAATGAAAATACAATAATGAGTTAAACCGTGTGTTCAACTGATTCGGGTATAAGCCGAAAAAATCCCTTTTCCATTTATTTAAAATTGATTTTTTTCCCATGCAAAGCAGTTTTATTGTAATGCAGTTGAAATTTATTTATCAGCCTTAAAATTCATAAAAGTAATTTTAAAAATAATTTATGATTTATAAATTGTAGTAACTCTTATTATGTTATTAACAAACCGAGATTTTTACGCTGATTGTACCCGAATCACTTGGATGCACGATATAATAATTATAATGGGCAAATGAATTATTTAATTTCTTCAGAAAAATTATATCAAATAGTTTGTTATTTATTGTAAATTGATATAATACTATTTATATACGATTTAAAAAATAATTATTAGTTTATAATTTTTTTTACAGTTCAATTTCAAATTTAAAGCATTTAATCTGTCATATGTATATATACTGTGTGCATTCGATTGAACCCCATATAGGTAAAGCACTAAATTCCCTTTTATGATACATTAATACTTCAAAATACGTTCATATTACATCACTGACTATAAATGCATCGTGATGATTGTGAAAATAGAAATCAGTATTACTAACATATTATATCCAGTTGGCAGAATACCTATAGGATTACCTTTATTGCTTTAACATATTATTTAATTAGTAATCACTCACTTCATACATTTTTGCGACGTATTATGAATGATAATATATAACTATCTAATCTATGCACGGACTGGACAATACGCCAAGACTTCATAGTTGTATTGTACCTATATACATTGAAAATTTCAATACTTGTTCAATGTGAAATGTAAATTCAAAACAGTAGCTTGAGTAATCTTCTTTTTGATATTGTTGAATAAATTTCAAATCTTATGTTTTTAGGTACAACCTTTATTAAAATAATTAAAAAAATTGCTGAAAAAAATTTCTTGGTGTGTGGGTCTTTAAACATTTTTATATTCGAGTTGATGGTCTTTTCTTATTGCATACGTATTTCGTTAAATTTTTGAAACCAGTCCATGCCTAGAAATTGAAAAAAGAAATGGAATTAAAATTAAGTCGTTGTCGTTAAAAAACATTATAAGTATTTAGATACTAAGAAAAACGAATTGTATACAAAAATCTACGCAAAAAAAGCTTGCCTGAATTTATACGTATAATTACAACAGTTTTCAGAGCGCCCCAAAGTACTACATTAACGAGAAATGCTCGTGCAAACGCGAAAAACATTCATACCTGTAATAAATTCGAGTTAAAACTTTTTTGCCTTCGGTTTGCTGGCGCTTTTGAATTTAACTATTCAATGAATTTCAACGCGCGGTTTTTCGTTGTGTAGGAGTTGATAAAATGAGCGCGGCAAATAGACATTAGCCTATTTTTGGTACGTGTCGTGAATTATATTTACTGGAGCCAGGCGGTGGTAACTTTTAAATTTCAATTTATGACGTTAAAAGGTCATCCAAGGGATATAATAATGAGGAAATATGTGTACACTTTGTAAGAAATATAAAACCACTTTTTATTCCGTGCTTTACATCGTATAGCAACTTTTAAATTTAATCTTTATAAATTAGCATTCATTCGGTACCCTCTTTAGTTCACACAACTTTAGCAGCACAATTATTTCAATTTTTGAGATTAATATCAATTAAATTATTTCGCCAATGAAATGCCATCTGATACAAATTCACCTCAGTCATCGAATTTTCCTTAACAACAAAATGTCTAACAAACCAGCGCATTTTACAGTTGAATAACCTCGTGTAGTCGGCAATTGGCGTCTAGCCAAGTTTCACCAATTAGATATAGATTTTAAAAGCTACAGTTCGCCCAGAATGAGAAATTTCATTCAAATATTTAAAAAAGTCTTCTCTTTCGAGTGCGAAAATTACGCCATTAGGTATCCAATATTAATACGAATTTCATTTCAATTTCACTTCGAAGAAATTTCGCATTGTCTCGTAAAACGTTTTCTCGAATCGAAATGAAAATTTAAACAATATAAATATAGCGTCAGCTAGGATAACCGAAACTCGGAAAATGTCAATTTGGATGACATAAGATTATAAAAAATGCATCAAGCAAAAATAACAAACTTTCATACCGTTGGTTAATAATTTGCAGGTATCTACTCATTGTGACCAAAGTGGTAGGTAAATATTTACCTGCTGAAATATAATTCTATTAAAATAAGTGTTTTTGTTATTACGATGATACGTGCATACATATTTATGAATATTACTCACGATGTAAATTTATTCCGTGCTGACATATTGTTTAATCCTAATTACACTTGAGGCGACGAAATTTCATTAACGAATGAATTACGTTGACAAGAAGTTCTTTTGATAAACGATGCTAAAATGTGATAATAATCATTTCAACATCGTCTTTAATTTACCTTTATTTTTCATTCACTCTTATCGCACGATTAATGAAATTTATGGACAATTCTATAAGTGTAGGTGTATTATAAATATATATTTGTGCTTATTTTATTAACATATGTAGTTTCTCGTATGAATGGCTCTTAAAATTCGAAGTATACTCGGTGCATGGATCAATTTCATGGGCAATGTTATTTTGAAGGCGGTACAAATGAAATAATTTTTTTTTATATTGAACTATTAATATGCGATGAATTGTTTTATTTCTGAATAGTCATATACAGCGGAAAAATTCGATCAAAAATATGACATTGAACGAATGAGACACTAACTTTAACAATATGAGGAGTTACTGTTTCATAAGTGGTGATTTAAGGTTTGTAATTGTTTCCTTAAAAAATGATATACGTATTTCTCATGGAAAAATTTTGAAACACTTATTTGTGAACAGTGGCTAAGAAAACGTTGTTGTTAGGCAGGGATGGAGGGAACATATCAACGTAATATCGAAACAAATCATATTTTTGAACAAATAATGAGTAAGTATAGATATTTATGCAAAAAAGAACGAATCATTTTCTGGAAATAAATCACATGAACAGAAAGTAAAACAAACAATAAATCTATATATATGTTCTAAAACAACTATAAAATGGTAAATTTTGTGTCATGCGTGGCTGTAAAAACTGATGTTGTTTTCTTTGTTGATTTTGTCAGTCGAATGGAGGAGTGAATTTATGTCAACGACCAAAAAAAGAAAAAGAAAAAACTGTTACTTATTTTATCGTGAAAAAGAGTGGAAAAAATGCCAAAATCAAAATGTATATTTAATATATGCATTCCATATTGGTAAATACCAGTAAGCAAAGTAGAAAAAATACGGGAAAAAACAAATAAACAGAAATATTACAAAATAAAACGAAATAAAGTAACAAAACAGAACAGAGAAGTACAGAACATAATAAAACAGAACAAAATGGAAAGCAAATTAAGAAAAAATGGAAAAATTAACATAGGTATAGGTAATACAGGTAACTGATTAAATTTTTAGCAGAATAGAACAGAACAAAATGTAAAAATAACAGGATAAAGCATACAGGAAATCATTCTCAACAAGACAGAACATGGAAACAAAAACGAATAGAATAAAATGAAAAGAAAACAAACGAACAAACAAACAAAATAGAATGAAACGGCAAAATAACAGGTCGAAGCATAACAGGAAAAAGGCAGGAAGGAAGAGGAGTTAGTGGGGGCAGGGGTGTTATTTTCATGATTTTTTCAGTATTATGGGAACAAACCTGAGAACAAGAAGGAAGAATAACAAGAACGGAGAATTTTCATTTTTCCTGAGGAACAGAACCACTAACAAGAACATGCATGAAGGTGAAGAACAAAGCGAGAAGATAATATTTTCAAATTGCAAGATCGAAGAAAGAAACAAGAACCAACTGATGGCAATGTTGAGAAATGAGAACGATGTAATTTCTTTCATTGTTTCGTTATTTTGAATGCCATGATTCCTTCAATGAATTTGTCTAATTTTAATTGAATGAAATAAAATGATTTCCCTCAATTTTTATGTTTATATCTATTACATGATACTGTAAATTTCGTGCCATTATAAACGAAGCTTAAGGAATCAACAGTATCATGTAATACATAAACATAAAAAATTGAGGGAAATAATTTTATTTCATTCAATTAAATTTAAACAGGTTCATTAAAGGAAGTATGACATTCAAAAAAACGAAGAAAAATGAAAAAAATTACATCGTTCTCATTCTTGTTCTCATTTCTCAACATTGCCATCAGTTGGTTCTTGTTTCGTTCTTTGATCTTGCAGTTTCAAAATATTATCTTCTAGTTCAGTTCTTCGCGTTCTTCAAATACCTATGGTAGTTTCAATCATGTTCTTGTTAGTGGTTCTGTTCTTCTGTTCCTCAGGAAGAATGAAAATTCTCCGTTCTTGTTATTCTTTGTTCTTGTTCTAAGATTAGTTCCCATAACACTGAAAAAATCATGAATAACACCACTGCCCCTACCCCATTTCAAGAACAGGGCTGTAATAACGATAATGGAACGTAACGGAATAACGGAACGTAAGGGGCAATTTCTTCATTTCAGTAACGGAACGAAATTTTTGAGAATTGAATGTAACGGAACGTAACCGAACAATTTTATTAGTGTTATGTTATTTTACATTGTTTTCAGTGTTTGAAATTTTGGATGCTGGAAAAATTGTTCCTACCTTGCAAGTCCAGTGCAATGTGCATTTTCTGATGTGAAATTGAATTTTGAGTATTTTGAATTAACTTCAATACCCAGTACCGTAGTAGATTTGTAAAAAAGAGGTAAAGAATAGAATGGAATGGAACGGAATGCAACGGAACATCCAAAGTTGGAGCATAACGTAACGGAAGTGTAACGGAATGATCCAAGAACGGATACCGGAACGGGAACGGAACGAAACACGATCGGTTATTACAGCTCTGTTCAAGAATAGTAACTCCTCTTCCTTCCCTTTTCCCCGTTGTGTTTTGATCTGTTATTTTTCCGTTTTATTCCATTTTGTTTATTTGCTTTCTTCTCATTTTATTCTCTTCATTTTTGTTTCCATGTTCTGTCTTGTTGAAAATTATTAAAATCTGATATCTGTTCAAATTTAGGATTCTGCTGTTAGTTAAAATCGATATCTCGATACCAGCTTTGACCAACTGCAACGTATTAAATGGATTTTGTTAATACATAATTGCATATCAGTAAACGTAATACAAGAGAAGCTATTTTCTATGATTCCTTTTACCTTCACATTTTTTACGAATTAGAGATCGCAGGTTCCGAATCCGATAGTTATCCGAATTCTTTCTCCTCCACTCCTTCCTCTTTAAGGATACTATTCTAGAAGAAAAAATGGCAACATCGCGTCCTTAGAGAACATTGGCAGTGTAGATAGAATACTTGCGTAAATCTCCAAGATAAAAGGCTCTTATTTGTTCCGAATTTACTGGCTCGAGACAGTTGAAAATTTAATTCTCTTATGAATACAGGTTTATTAAATATTTTGAGATGCAATTTTAGTAATGACGTAATGTACTGACACGAGTTTTAGAATACACGTGAATTCATCGCTCTTTCCAAGTTGGTAAAATTACCCAATGGAATAACTCAAAAGGGCACCAAGTTACGACACGCCGTAAATAACATCAGATTATGCAATTTTATTAACATTCAATCTGAAACAAAACAAATAGGTTGTTCTCATGAGAACGAGTGGAAAATCGAATCGGGTGTATGCAGTGACGCAATATGAACGTTAACTAGACATTTCTCTATTATTATGTAAATTACTTGTTGAGCATTTTCATACGCGGACGGTAAATAAGGCCGAGTTACGGATTTGAAAATAATTGCATTTATCTATACTATAGGAAAATGTAATCATTAATTTTGTTCCTTGCTAGATCATTATATACTATGCACCACATGGAAAAAATATGACGGAATATGCTTAAAATAAAGTGATGAAATTTTTCGAAGCGATTTCTCCCATTAACGAATAATTTTGCGTGAAATTATCCCTTTTTTTCACAGATGGCAACGAAGAAACATCGATTATAAAAAAAGCCTTTCTCTTAATTTCTTAAAATGCTTTCTGCTCATAAGTTTTTATAGACTGATGTCAACTGATTACATAGTTTTGAAAAGTTTTCAACTTGTTGGAAAACTTTTACTTTTCAAGTTTGAACCAAATTTTTAAGAAGGGGAATTAATTATTGAATGATAACCGAAAAAAATACGAACAAATATGACTAATTTTTATACAACTGATTTTTTTCTGTAATTTAATTTATTAAATCGATCATGAATACAAGTAGATACTACGTATATTACCAATTTTTTTTCCTCTTTATTAAGTAGAGGTTTAAAACACGAGTATTTCAAAAATTATAATATTTATTTCAATGATAAACACACGTACAATCCTACGAAAGAGTTCGCTTGTACGTATTATTTACCCAAAAGATAGGGAATTGTAGAATTGCGAAAATGTACTCGTACTTATCAACTAAAAAGTTTCATTAAATTCCGCGCACGAATTCCGCGCTTCATAAAACTATAAAATAAACAAACATATCTTCGCATAAGTGCCATTTCTTCTACGTGTGGGTTTCCATCTACGACCATTTTGAGTGGTCATATGACACACTTGAAAACAGTTTCGCAAAAAATTAATGTAAAGTAAACGTGTATTGATTTTATTATATTCTCGACGCACACAATCCCATTTTAAAATTACAACGCTGTGGTCATTTCAAATAGAGGTGTTCGTTTGAATTATGCATCATTTGCCACACTTTCGTCTTATTTTTCACGCTACTTGTAATATCGCAGAATTCAATTCCAAGGAATGCGATTAGAATCTTTAGAAAGTATGCCAAGGTGGTGATAAATTTTATGGGGCCTTGAAATTTTTCCATTCTCGAATAAATTAACGTGTATTTACTGTTTAGATTGAGGTTATCGCTATGGCAAATGGATACCTACTGTATAGAATAATATAACCTTTCGTTTTTAACTGAGTTTTTGAAAAAATGATATTTGGGAAGGAATGCTTTGGAGAAGAAGAATTCTGCATAACTTTACGTTTGATGGCATTTGGATAAAAATAATATTTTATTTTTATTTTATAAATATTTGAGTGCCTTACTCACACGAAATTTCAATTTCATGTAAGAACGACTGAAGGAGAGTTAGAGTGAAAAACAACTTTTGGAGCGGAAATTATGCGCATCAATAAAAACTCAACTCTATTAATGCGGCATGGCTGCTTACATTTAGAAATTCTTTCAAAATAATTTCTTCATTTATTTAACGCGTTTTAGTAAAAATTAAAACTAAATAAATGTTTATCATAAACAGTAAATTTTTAGGTATCACGAAGGTTAAGAAAATTTGTAGCGCTTATTTCTCAACGCCATATTTTTCTATATATACTTTGAGCATGCAAATTATCAAAGCTTTTTGCTGAAAACGTTCCCATTTGGAAGGGTTAATGATTAATGTAAACCTCCAGCGCATGCACATGTATGTGAATAAATTAAAAATAGAAGGTAATTTCTGTACACGCGTAGAGTTACGAATAAAATCTTTTTCCATTGGGTTTGTACTCTAAAACAATGTTACAGTATAATAAGAAAAGCAAATGTTTAAAACATACCTATTTCAGCTAAGATGATTAGGTATTATTAATTTTTCGATAAAATTTAAAGTAATCTTAACGTGAATTCAAGCTTGTGTATATAATTTTTTTTACGATATTTTTCAAACTGATACATGAATAAAATTTATTACTGGATTCTCGCGTCATTATATTAATGTATAATATACCATATAGCCTCAGTATTTTATGATCTAACCGTACAATGTTGTTAGAGAACAGTATGTTAATAAAGTACGAGATATTAAAAAGTTTATAGCATTATAAAAAATTTTCCCACCCTTGAGTACACAAAAATTTTCCATTTTGGGTAATAACATTTCTAGTGAATATCAAATTCTCGCGTAATTTTGAAGAATTAATATTTTATGGCATGTTTACTGCGTATTCACTTTTGGTGGAAATTTACAGGTCAACGAACTAATCGATGTTTTCTCGCTTATTATACAAATGTAATGTCGTTGAAATGTTTTTTGTCATATCAAAAGTGAGACGAATTGATGACATTCGAACCTGAGATTTGATTTATTTATATTTAATTTTTTTAAATGATTTAGAATGTGTAGTGTGAAAGTATAAAAACTGCCGATATATCCTCTTCAACGTGGCTCATTCAATAAATGTCGCGAACAAAAAACTCGGAAAAACATGTATTACGACGAACTAATAAGATATTGTCATGTGCGCCGATGGGCCCGCCAGGACGATCAGGGTGTCTACATGCATACTTGACACGTCATTTTATTTTTTTAATATCGGTATAAAAAAATATATAAAAAATAATTCGACATTTCAACTCCGTGTATAAATCAATGCTACAATAAAAACGATATGCGACAGACTATATTATAGCATTAAACGGTAACTACGTATGTGCTTAGGACAGGCTACATTTGGAGACTAACTTCACACTTTGAACGTAGCATCATGCGATGAGAGAATGAAAAAAACTCAAGACAGCGCTACAATATAAATATTATTATTTTTCATAGAACATAAATGCGGTAAAATTAGTTATTCGAAGTGGAAATTGTGAACTTAAAAATTGTTTCTATTTCTGCAAAATGAACGAATGAAAAAGAAAAAAATAGTTCTTTCCTGACATCCATTTATTGGGGCAATTTCCTTAACACGCGATTTGATGGTATAACGTAAATAATTATAATTTTTTCAAGCCCATTTAGGAAATTTATAATTCGCCATTAGATGATAAATTTCGGTTTTAAACGGCGTCGAATGGTTATTCGCGATACTCATTATACCCAATATGAATTTCTCGCTTGATAGCTTTTATATCGAATTACAAGTATTTTGTATTAAAGATTGAAGGCACCATTAAAAGTTCATAAAACTGGAAACGGATTTAATTCGAAAGGATAAAATAAAGCGCGCGGAATAAATAAATAATGGATGATGGGAAATTTATTGAAAATTCTTACATTCTAACAAATTAGCTTAAAAGTGTTTCGTCAGTTATTAATGAGCGAAAACATAGACTTGGGAGAAAGATTTAAAAATAAATGACTCCGGTCACGCTAAGTGCAACTCGAGTACTTTTTCAATATTAAACATCAACTTTAAACTCTACCAGTTTCCTACAACTATAACTGTTTCACGTTTGGTAGTCCGAAAAATCTTCTACACGTTGAAACCATTCGCCATTTATAATCGAATAATATTTCAATTGGAGTGAGAAAAATGAAACGAGTAATTTTTCCTATTCATTCCATACGAGTTGGGGAAATTCACGTCGAAACGAATATTTGTCGATGTATGTTCGATCGTTAAACGGCTCGATTTTATGAAATTTCAACGCCGCTTAGTTCTACGCGAATATTCGCTCTATGAGTACGATGACGGGAAAGGCGAAAATATGAAAAATGTCGCGGAATCGAATTTCAAAAAGGAACATTTTTTAGTCATTAATTAATGATTCAATACCATGGTAACAAATACTATGCGCTTAGCGTATGTTTCAGATCAACAATGACGTCATCGCTTGTTGATACTAATAATTTGTCTACGAGTTACGGTAGCTGGAAGCGGGACGAGAAGCGAGATTATTATTTAATTATAAGGTAAATGTTTCACCCAGCTTATACGTTTTCGCGATTATAATTAAGTTTTAACGTAAAAACCAATTTCGCTAATATTTTAATGACGTCATGCAATCTGTTAATGTTTACCTTTTACAATAGAATTTTGACGAGAGTATTTCGGAGACCACAAGAGTTATTTTTGTCAGCCTTCGCTCGGTTCGAACGCGAAAACAAAAAGAAACGTAGGATCTACTAGTATGTATGTACTACCTAATATGGTACAGTGGTACATTTAATGTAACTTAAATTCCAAACTCCCAACACTGCTTATAAACCTTACTCTGACTCAGCAGAAAATTATTTATTAGTCGCGTTAATAAGTCGAGATATGACATCAAACGATTTATGTTTCTTTATGGAAACTTTTCCAAAAATCTCTTTTTCGCCGCATTATATCACCAGGATACCTTATACTGTGATACGCAGAGTGGCGAAGATTCCCTTTCGGATACCCATATTTTATGTATAAAAAATTGTGCGGTGAAATTAATGATTTACGATGATACTTCGCAATATAATATCGCCTTTTCGCTTCTGCATGAACTCGAGCATATAAGCGAGTGAAAAATCCCTTTTATTGGGATTATTACAATGAGTTCATGATGCAGAAGGAGGTCAAAAACTGAATAGGAAAAATTTCTTTTGGATTACGCTTGACAATCTAAAGCAGTATCATAAGTGTTCAGAACATTTACCACGTATCAAAACGTTTACTTTTTTCTGAACCATAGATTAGGATATCGAATTCGAATCAAGTTTAATATCAACCGAATGTCATTATGATATTATTTTTTAAATCGATTTTTAAGCTCGACAAGCCTATTTTGACATCTACATGATACTGATATATGAATATGATACACATAAAATATGAATTGCCAAGCCGGATGTAAAGGATTATAGAGTTTTCAGTGATGGTTTTTATAGTGGCGCCACACTTTCAAAACTCCAAAATACTACTGGGTTCATTAAAAATTTTCGTAGGTTGTCGTCATTTCTATTTCAAATAATTCTAATTTATTGTATTTAGATAATAAAGTGGCATAAATTCAAACAAGGTTTATTTCATATCACAAGATGACTAAATGATTAATGATAACAGATGAAATGAAAAGGTCTTTATTACTAATCGCAATGACAGGCTATTAATGATTAACTCATACCATGCAATCGACTTGAAAACTTTGCAACAAAAATGTAAACTAACTGTCAAAGTTAATGTAATAATATGTATTGGAGAGGGTCATTAAAATTTCAGAAAACTACCACCGAAGCAGGGCTTCGTAGCCGTACCCGAACATTTTCGGGTATTTTCATTTTTTCTTGTTTTGTTTATGGGAACATTGATATAAGTGATAGTCAAAGTTATATAGGTAGATACCAAGTTACTGCACTCCCATAAGAGCAATGTAATTAGTTCAGAAATGATCACTAGCTTCGCGGCGATCCAAGAGAAACGTCTTTGATTGGTGACTGAAATAACAACCAATGATTAGTTTAACAATATGTAGCGGTTAATTCAAAACAACCAATCAAAACTGAGATTTGTGTTAAGTGCATCACAGCTCTCGTATAGTGAGCAAATGACCCTAATTTAATTTTTTGTTCATTTTTCAGCAGTGATAGAAACTGAAAACTGAAACTAAAACTGAAACTTTTATGCAATTTTTGGTGAAAATTGAGAACTTACTTGAATCAGTTTCAGCTTTTTCGTTTTTTGAAAAACCTGACCCTTTCGATTTTTTATTTTGCGCATTATTGCTGTTTAATGCTGCTCAATAGCAGTGATGGAAACTGAAAATGAAACTTCTATGTAATTTTCAATGAAAACTCAAAACGGAAACTGAAACTAAAAAAATTGAAAACTGAAACTAATATTTTTTCAGTTTTCCATCACTGTTTTTCAGAGTATAGTGATTTGCTATCTACATAACTTTGGTGATAGCAATACATAGAGTGGTTATAGTAACTGGTCGGTTTTCTGATTGGTCATACTTTATGCATGTAACAACGAATCGTAAGGCTAGAATGTGATAAAATGTAGGTAATTTCATTTCTACCTTCCTAAATAATATCGTTCAGGTTTCAGTGAACGACTGAATGTAAACATACGCACATGGGCCTTTGACTATATACTAGATGGACCAAGCTAGCAACAAGCAAATGCCCACCCAAAAACGGTGATACATTGCACAGATTTTCTCAGAACACTTGTGACTAAATTCTAAATGCGCATGCGCAAATTTATTTCGCGTTAATAGTGCGGCAAGGGGACATCGATAGTACTGCTTAAAATCAGAATAACATGAATGTGATAAAGGATTTCAGGCATGCGCAAGATATAAAGTTGCAACGAGTGTTCCAACTCTGATGCATGTAATGTTTCCCCGCAGTTTTCCTACACGTAACTCGGTCCATCTAGTATATAGTCAAAGACATGGGCCCACAACCTTTGTGTTTATTACGATGTTGCCAATAGTTCCCTTGTTCGGCTTGTTATTCGAGTCGGTCATGGGATACTTCATGTTTACATTTTGATGGGACGTTTTAGAAGGAACTTGTGCGATGTTAATGATCGTTCAAGATCTGAATACACTAAGAGTTATACTTATAGCGAACGATTTCGACCAATTCAAACAAAAATTTCTAATTTTTGATCAGTTTTTTCTTGATGGAAATTCAACTTTTTTCCAATTTCTTTTTTTAAATACCTACTTTAGAATTAGAATAAGACCCGTATTTCAACAAATTTTCGATGAGTCATTTCTAAAACGATTGATTGATGTTTAAAATTTTCCCATATCTCGCGAATTTTCACCCACTTAACTCTTTTTAAATCAAAAGGAAAGGAAACATTCAAAAATATTTCAAAAGTCGGCTCTTCTTAAAAGATTAATAAATAAAATAAAACCAGTCGGAATAAATCATATCGGGTTTTCAGGGAGAAATAACCGATTGAAGTTGACGTTCAAAACGAACCTCTTTTTGTCAAAATGCAAACAAAGAGTATACCCTTAACAATGATTTGTGCTGTTTTGATTACTTACCCGTATGAGTACTCGGTACCTGTACCCGAATGATTTTAATGCATTTTTGAAATTAATATACCGTGCGACCGAGAGATCTTCGCACCCCTCAGGGCGAAATTCCCTACTTGTAAACAGAATGTGAATATTTATATTTCTTTTGGTTTCTATTTGTGATAGTAAATGATAAAAATGATCATAATATTTACTAATAAATTTTTAACATTTTGTTTTTTCATTATCAATTGATTTCAATCAACTTTATCAAGAATCAGTGTTGCCTAGTAAACTATAGAGTAATTAATCAAAAGGTAAATTAAGTACATAATTTTGATAAATATCGTTTAGAATGATTAGAAAACAAAATAATTGAGTTTTATTTCTTAATCCAACAAAAAACAACGAGAGAAGTTGAATTATTTGATTTTTTTTTTTCAACAAGGGAATTTGGCGCTGAAGAGTGCAAAGATCAGTTGGTGGCCTTCGACCATATACTATGGACTGCTAATAGTCGTACAGAAACGAACACCAAAGTGAAGCAAACAATAACAACATCATAGATGCGCTCGCGCATGCGTAGTGATGTTTCAGGAATGAAAATGAAAACGCATCGAAATTTTCAATGATAAGAATGTTAAATCAACATTAAACTACTGATTTAATTTCATTAATAATACTCAATAATTAAAATTACATTAAAAAAGGAATATTAATAATTATTTCAGTGAAACTACGCATGCGTCAGCGCATCTAACTACTGTTGTTGTTGGATTCAGTATCTGCCATTTGAATTAGCAGTCCATAGTATATGGTCGAAGTTGGTGGCACGGTAATCATATAACGTAAAGTGAAATTTATGTAATTCGACGAGTAAAATATGTTGGCAATGACGTAGATGTGAAACGCTTTTTATTCACATACTCGCAATTATCGAGAGTTTATCACGTTGAAATTTTTTCTCTGAAAATAGGAAAAAGTTTACCATCGTAGAGACGAACTATAAATGGATTGAATTTAACGTACTACGATTGGCATTGCTTCCACTTACCATTTTCAAATATGCGCTCAGGTGCGAAAGCAACGAGCGTTCAGTTAGTAAAATTGAGTTCATTTTTTAGAATAGTTAGGAGCTACATTTTTTCAAATGTCGTCTATCAATTTTATTTTGTGTCAATTTTTCAGTTTTCATGCTTCGTATTCATTCGTAAGCGTGCTTGATATAATATCCATAAATTTACTATACAACTGCGTCATTGAGATATGCTATTTCGTATTCGTAAATAATGCCCAACACATTCTCATACTCGTATATGTATACGTAAATGGATGAAATTCAAATTTCATTATTTTATCATTACGTCGTACGTATTCATCAAAAACAAAATATGTTTTAATGCCACTAAACTCGTGGGGGAAGTTGTACATATGAATAAGTTTCGAAGGATTTTGTCGCATAGAAACGAAAATAGGAATTTTAAACGAAAAATATATATTTTCAGCTATTTATCGGGCTTGGAGAGGAATAGTATACTGTTTGAACTAGATGTATAATATTATACTTCCATTGAAAAAATATTGGACCCTATAAGAAATTTTTGACCTCAACTTTTCACACTACTTGTTTTACGAATTGCTATGAATCGCCCTGTTACATAACTTAAATAGTCAGTTTGTCGTAAATTCTTACATAATTATGCTACTTACGTTTTCATAGCTCATATAATCATGTCGTATCAATTGCCTATGCAGTTTGCCGTAAATATGCCGAAGCGATCTACTCAATTACAAAAAACCAAACAAATATACCTACATTACAACCTATAATAAATTTTATATTAGATTACTAGCGCTTATTTTAATTATTTTTAGTTGAATGAATAATTATAAATAAATTATCAATATTATTTTATTTATTAAAATTTTTATTTTTATTATTTCATTCTGAAATCTTCAAGTATCGACATCCGTGCTATCTGGATTTCGTAGAGATTTTGACTATTAGGATTCTGATACAAACTCTGAAATTGGATCATCTTAAAATCAATTTGTCTTAAGAAAAATAGAAACATGAACCAAATCAGAGTGGTAATTTGGCCTCTACGTGTTTAAAATGTAAATATTTTACCAGTATAAACAGGGTTGTTGATTATTAAATTAGAATATTTTACACGTTCGTTTCAACTGCGTCGTATTTATTGCGATAACGTGCCGGCACCGGAATCAAAGAAAAATACTTTTGATTGCGATGCAAAACGAACTAATTTATAGCAGGAAATTATTTCAAACAAACAACAATAAAATACAAGCGAAGAGGTCAAAGGCGGAATTTTATAAGAAAAGGATTGAAAAATAGAACGCAGATAGGGTAGACTTTTTGCCAAAAATGGATACCATATCTATTTCCTTCACGTATTTATTAAAGGTAATTCTTTTTTTAAACTTTTCTTTATTGTACTCCGAGTGCTGAATTGATAAGCGTACAACATTTTTTTGAGGAAAAAAATGCCTCCGAAAATGTGAATTTTATCTTTTCAAATTGAAAAAAACAAGTTAAGTGGAAAAAGGACCAAGATATACTTAATGAAAAGGTTAAAGTTCCCATAACAATTGTCATATAAATCACGAAAAATTTTAACCCTGACATTCCAACGTCGTGTAATTTTCGTTTCAGAAAGAAAATTCAATATTGCAAGAGTTGGAGTGATGAAAAATTAAAATTTAGGTAGTTTTATTTGATTTTTATAATAGCTGAAATTATTTTAACGTTCTTTCCATTCTCGTATTTTCATGATGCTTGTTTTTTTGTTTTTAATTTGATAAAAACGTGGTTTTCTATTTCCGTTCTGCTTTTTCCTATGTTCCAGCAATTTAATAATTTTCTTTATGGCGTTTGAAATATTGCCCAAATGCTAAATAGGTCATCGTTATTTGGCTCTGGTCGTCTATACTCTTATGCGTTAAAAAGCGACGCCCAATTTGCAATGTTTTATGGTGATCAATAATACTTTTTCGTTGTAATGCTTCGGTTTTACGAATGACTCGACTCCGTTTCCTTTTAGTTTTTAATTTCTTAAATTTTTATACAAGAAGTTTTGTAAGTTGGGGTATTTGGAATTCTTTCTCGTTTTATTTTGTTTCACTGGTGAAAATTACGACTCAAAATTTGGCGCCTTTTATCGTCGCGTTTTATTATCGTAGAAAAAAGCGTGGCAAGGTAAAAATGGGTTTTATTTATTTTCGAAATTGCCAATTTGGAATGAGTAATTTTTGATTAGGAGCTAAGAATTTATATATGTAATTTTAATTTTTTGGTAAATAAAAAAGAAACAAAAAATAACGTATAAAGGTGTTTTTACGAAGGAAAACGAAAAAAAAAGGAAGGGGAAGATTAATGTCCATTTTTAAAAGCATTCATCATCATTACCAATACGATAGGGATTTTTCACATAATGTTTTCGTCGAGTCACTGATAAGCTCTTACCTACCTTTATACATAAACAAAACGCTACAAGCATTTAGCCTGTCACTGTGGAACTTATACGTAAAGTTTTAAGCTGCTTGCGTGATTAAAATCCGCACCCTTTTGAAAAAGGATTACTTATTATCATGAAGCTTAATTTTTGATGCATTTGAAAAAGGATTTTTCGCGCATCGATGCGGCCAATGAAAATTATCCTCAAATTAAATCTTTTCCATTAACCTCAATTCAAGCTTATTTATTGATCTAATACTAAGAAAGTTTTGTACACGAAAAACGCACTAACAAATAAACAGGGTGTAGTTACAAGCGTATAGGTATTTCAATTCAACAGAACGCAGTTTTTTCTCAAAATTGTTTCGAAAAATTATTCATTTATACTTTATTTACGGTAAGTTTCAACCAAATGACTTGAAATTCAGTATATTGTTAAAGAGATACATTGATGAGTCTCTTACCAAATTTCTTCAGACTTTTTGTATCAAAAATATGAATTTAAAATTGATTTTGAAAACTTCAAACCGCTCTGTAGGTTCGCATTTTCATGGAGAAACGGTGAAAAAAATCATATTTGTTTTTCAACATGATTTAGGTATAATTTTAAGATTTTTTTTGGCATTTTTTTTTTCGAGTTGGAGACACAATAAGCTAATAAATCTAGACTTTCTTATGGGAAAAATTCTCCACAAAGATTTTTGAATAAATATGTACAGACTAGCTACATTAACAACATTATATTAGAAGCCCCTTTTCCGAGGTGATAAGCGTTGGAACCCGTTATTAGAGTCCAATACAAAATGAAGAACATCTTATATAATCAGCTCACTCTGTAAGCAAGGAGAGAGGGCTGGTAACCATATGTTGTTGTTATATAGTCGGAAGAAGTTCAACATAATCATGTGACAGGTGCATTAAACACATTTCATTCAAATGAAAATATTCATACTTGGGCGACTACGTATTTGAGAGTGAGAGAAGGGGGCTGAGACCTCCATAAAGTCATGATTGTGTTGGTATGTAAGTAGTTGTTTTCAGTTCTCATATATAATGTAACTAAAGCACCAACTTCCAATACACTTCTAACTCTTTACGTATGAGTTGCGGCAGAAAAACTGCCATATGAAAGCTGTAAGAAATCAAGAGTAAAACAAAATTGCAATTCAGAGCTGCAAAACTACAACCGAAACCGCAATATTAAATAGAAAAAAAAACGGAACGTTTCAAAAAACCAAAACCAGAACGAAAACAAAACCGTTTCCTTTATCAAAAACTAGAACCTAAACAAAATAACCGAAACCTAAACGAAACCGAAACTGATTCATTCCAAAATGCCGAAACTTCAAAACCTAAACAATACGTGTCTGGTGTGCGCCAGTTCATATCTTTCTTTTAGAATACTTTACTGATGATTAGGTACGCATAGTAGGTGCCATTTTCAATTTCAAACATTTGGTGATATACCCATCTCCACGATTCATTTTTTTTTTCAGCGAAATTTCATCGCACATCAATATAGATTATACTTTATTGCATGTGGATACTTACGAGAAAATAATAAAAATATGTTTTTTACAACATTAGAAATACTGAAACATTCTTTTTTGTGTTGCGTTTGTTGGAAATTTAAATGAATTTTTTTTCGTGTTTTTTTCATGAAACCCGGAAGTCTAGAATTCAGAAAATATTGATTATCTTATCTCGTGAAATAAGAACTAATTAATATAATTCTGAAATAACGTTATAACTTGAAACTGTGAGTTGATTTATATTTCTATTCAGTTTTATAATGTAATTTGATAGGTGCATTTCACATGCACCCCCTTGGTGGAAAATCGGGTTGATGATAGGTGCAATCGTTTGCACTACGTTTGTACTGGTTTGTACCGCAAACCCCTCGTTTGTACCACCCCCCTTCCTGAAATATTTCAAAAAAATTTAGGGGGTGCTGGAGAAATGTCTGCACCCCCTTGGTGGAAAATAGGTTTGAAAATAAGTGTAATCGTTTGTACTACGTTTGTACTGGTTTGTACCGCAAACCCCATCATTTGTACCACCCCCCTTCAAGAGATATGTCACCTTTTTTGTGTGGATACTAGGGAAAATATGGGAAAAAGCGTTAATAATAGGAGCGGTAATTGTATTACTCAGTTGAAATTTGTAACGTAGTCTATATTATAAATTGTACTCATCACTCACCTCTTCCCTTCCTCTCCTCCTTCTCCGATCGTTACTCCCTCCCTTGCCCCACCCCTGATCCTCAACATCGTCGAATAATTTGGCATTTGCAATCGTGAAATTCAAAATTTAATAGATAATACATAAATATTCGCTGAAACTGAAAATGTAGGCATCTTTTATTTTTAAGATAGAGCAAACACTAGACAAAGATGCAGAAGCTGTATGGACAGCATGCTTTCCGCACTCAGAAGCCATCGGAAATATATCCGACTGCAATCTCCTCATTACATCTAGTGAAAAAGAAATTCTGGATCATTTCAACGTAGGTAATATTTTATATTGTATCGCAAACTCATCTTACCCATGACCTTGCATGTAATTTTTTTTTTTTTTCTATGACTAAAAATTAATTTTTTTACATTTTTTGTGCTACAAGCAAAATCAAGAACCAAGCATCTTATTCACAACCTTGTAAGTGATATTTTTTTTTTGCGTTTCATACCAAATTTTCATTCCTGTTTTTTTAATTATTTGTTGTACAAGCCAATTTGAAAGTTTGAAACGATTTTGCAGACCTGAATTGCATTAAGCTATTTTCATCATATACTCAAAATATGAGGAGTAATATAGCAAAAAAAAACTTTTCTTACTATTTCCAACCCCTCTCCTCCTCCAGAAGGCGTGCTCACCTCCTAGAAATGGGGACTTTGATCATTAATGGTATAGATAAAGTGATAATTTGGATGAAAAATTTATGCAATTCACAATACAAGGTCATGACGAAAACTTTTCAACTTTTTAACCACCTTCACTCAATTTTGGATTCCTGAAATATTTCCTTATTTTTTTAGAATCACTTAGAAGTTGAATTTGAGACATGTCCATTCTATAACAACTAAATTTTTCATATTTTTTAAATCAATTTTCAACTCTTTCGGATTTTTTAAATTTTCCTTAATTAGAAAAATTTTTATGGTTTGGTTTTCAAATGAACTTTGTAAATTTAGTCCGTTGATTTGAAAATAAACAGTCTATTATTACTACAGCCTCACAAGAAGTTGGGCAGTTAAGAGATAAACAAGTTATTCTAACTTTAAGTGGTATAGGACAGTTTTAAAACTACGTTTGTCAAACTATTCACTGCCTTTCAGCTTTCTCTGTGATAAAAGTTTGTCAAAATATGATTACGAATTCATGAAACTATTTTTTTTATCATTCAAGATGTAGTTGTATGTACTAGTAGCAATAAAAGTTTCCTCGTAGGTTTTAAAATGTGTTATTACCTATTCAATTAAAGAGATTTTATTTCCGATAGGTAGCCAGGAATAGTCAAATATAAGCTGCGTATTATTCCGCATTAGGCTGCCGCATTAGGCTGGGTACCAAAAAAATCGAAAGTAAATTCATAAATAATTACTTTCTTCGATAATATTGGTAGTCAAATATAGATACAAATGCGCATTATTGACTATAACGTGGGTGAGAAAAAGCTGTTTTCCAATGGACACCATGTGTGATGCGATGACATGAACAATCATGTTTTAACATTAATTTACTTTCGAGCTCATTTATCATTCATAGATAACCATCGCGTATTAATTTTTCAATAGTAACATTAACGTAATGATGCAATTTCGTTTTGTTTATGGTATACCCATCATTACATAAGCCTTGTAACTTGTTGGCATCGCGAAAAATATACGCATCAAAAGAAAATGATGACGTCATTGCATATTTTCGCGTTTACCAAAGTATAGAAATATGACAGCCTTACGTGTTCGATTAGGAGTGTGTCAATTTAATGACGTCATGAATGTTCGACAAATTTCATATCGCTACGTATATCACCTTTTTACAAAATATAGCGATAATTTTATGTTTAAAAATGTAAAGCAACGAGAGGCGAAAACTATAAGTACATTCTATGCGGTTATTCGCCGGCAAGATGAAAAGCCTCGAATAAATTTCAAAGGATGCAGTGAACATCTACTTTTTAATCCCGCTACATCCAGCCTTATCTTGGTTTCAAATGGAATAGTTAAATAGTTTTAATGAAAGGATTTAATTCAGACACTTTACTCTTTTCTCGCGTCGTGGTGCTTTAGATTTTTATAAAAATACATTCCTCGCATTTAATCGCGAATTTGCATTTGTGCCGAGTTAATAGAAAAGTAAGTTTAGAATTAATTTAATATAACGGCGATACTTGCGAATTTTCGTTTATCTTTTAGATAAGAGCAAATTTAAGAGAAATTATAAAATAGTAACGAATATTTAGGAGTACCAGTATCTCAAATATGTATGCATGGAATGCTGGTCGTATTGGTTTTGTAGAAATGTTTAGCTGAGATTTGACAAAAGTAATCGGGAAAAAAGGAGGTGGGTGTTCATATTTTTGCATTACAGATTGTAGTGCATACATGGGTACATGAAAATCATTTGAAACTTGGTCAAACAATCAAACATTGTTCGTATGATTATCTATGTAAAGCTATTTTTTTAGATTTCTCAAATTTTAATAAGAGCTAGAAAACTCCAGCATTTTTATTTTGGTGTTAAATAAAATCGAGTCAAATCAAGACACCAACCGATTTAAATTTCAGTTTTTCTACTGAATTTGAAGAAGAGTTAGAGGACAAAATTACTTTTTGAAGGACTTATTAGACATGAATTTTTTTTATTCTTCCTTATCACTTTACGAAAAACATCTGAGGAGCTCATGCCTTATTACATATAATTTCCTTCAAGATTGGGCCAAAATGGACCCAAAATGGTGAATGCACTTTAAAATTTAAAATAATATAATTAATTAATTAATAATCACTGTTAGAACGCTAAGTATTTTCATATACGGCAAAACTAGACGCTTGAACAATGATTTCTTTGTATTTATCCTAAAATAATATAAAATCGACGAGAAAATATTTGAACAAACAATATGTTTTCAAATAAGAAAATTCAAATAGTTATTCGTAATTTCGTGCAATTTAATTAGGTACCAATTTAAGGCATTTGGGAGAAATTTCGTATAGAAAAATGCTTACATATTATTGTTAATTTTTAAATTTTACTTTGATAATTACCATTTTTGGTGTTTCAAATTGTGCTCAAAGTATAAAGCTAATTTTGTGGTGAGAGTGATGAAGCGAGAATCAGAATCATTCAGAAAATCTATCGAGATTCTAAAAAAAAAATACATATTTCATGATATTCACTTGGCCAGTATTAAAACATTATTACGTGCATAATGATGATGTGAAATAAAAAAATAGACTAATTATGATTTTTTTATCATAAAAAATTTAAAATATTTATTTATTGCTTATTTTTTCCTATTTTATTTATTTTTTTGCTTTGTTGTTTTGCCTCAAATATAAATTGACGGATTTATTTATTGCTCTATTGTATCATCTTTAACAATATTACATTTCTTTTCAATTTACTTTCAGCCTCTCATAATGGTGCATTTTTTAATTCTTTTATTGTTTTGTCATCTGCAATAACGTATTTATTCATTGCTTTATTGTATTGTCTTCCATAATAGACTATAATAGTACATTTCTTATTAATTTGTTGTTTAGTTTTTTGCTACGGTTAATTTCTTTATTGCTTTATCGTAATAATTATCTTGCAAAATAGCGCATTTCTTTTTAATTTGTTACTTTGCCTTTCGCAATGGCGCATTTCTTTATTCATTTATTAGTTCGTCTGCCACAGTGACGTATTTATTTATTGCTTTTTGCTATGTACAATGACGCGTATTCATTTATTGTTTTGTTGCATTGCCTTTCATAATAGCACATTTCGATGCTTTTCTTCAAAAACCACGTAAGTCCGACTTTTGGCAAAATTCACTTTTAAGTGGTTTCTTATATAAAAAAAATCGAGGAATTCGATTTTGAAAACCTCGTAAGTCCAAATCATCAACTAGCGCTTCTATCCGTAAAAAAAAACCTCGTAAGTCTGTCATCAAAATAAAATTACTCGTTCCTGAAAAATTTATATATTTGGACTTACGTGGTTTTTGAAGAAAAGCATCGATTTCTTATTCATTTGTTGGCTTCCCTTTCGCAATGATGTATTTATTTATTATTCGGCATCCTATAAGTCGATTTTAATTTTCCTTCACAAGAAAATAAAATTTTAAATATACTTACTTTGGACTAATATAGCTTCGAAAATAATTCTTGAAGTTTTACTCTTGACTCTGTTTGACCTTGTTGTAACCTTCTACAACTAACCTTGCTTTTATTTTATTAATTAGCAATTATTAAAAATTTCCTATTCTAGAGACAATTTCATATCGCTTCCAGCATTCTTTTGTGACAAGATTTTTATTTTTTCGCGACTATATTGCTTCTTGAAAATTTTATTTTTCACTCCCATTTGACCCTAGAGCAAACCTCAAAAATTAACTTATACCTTCAACTGCCTACTTCAAAACATACCTTAAAAACTTAATTTCTCTATACTAGACAGCGGCCCAACTTCAAATTTCTACGAGCAAAAATTAAATACATTAATCAAATGTTACAAGGCACTCAAAAGTTCAAATAAGCTTGTTCAAATACGCACTATAAAATAGTGATAAATATTTTCAGTTTTCACATTAACATTAACTGCCAAAACCTCACCGCAACTTCTTGTTTATGAATCACGGTGGTGGAAAGATTTTCAGCAAATTAAGATTTCAGTTTTTTCTCGCTGCTCGTTTTGTGCATTATGCTTATATTAATTAGAACTTAAAAGTGGAGATTAATTAAAATTTTAATTTACTCAATGGAATTTCTTGCCCACGTTCCTGTTTCATGATAATTTGTTGACTGGGTTTTTCGAATGAAATTACATCTCCCTTTTTGTTTTTCACATTTTACTTATGCTTCGTAATTTCGCCAAATGACCGAATTATTTAATCTTCCAAAAGAAAATAGCGAATATAGGTATACATAAAAGAGCGAAGCAAATACAAAGGTAGGTCGGAATGGAAGTCTATTTCGAGATAAAATTGTGGAAAAGTTGGAATTTTCCTTATAGGTGGATTCCGAAAGGAATAAATTCGTAGCATTTAAATATTCTGATTCTGGCATTTTAACTAAGCTTTGTAATAGATTCGTGTTCTCTTCTACAAATACAGATTTATATCCAAGTTTTTCTTATTTGTAGAAATGTGTTTTTGGTTTTTCACCGTCACGATATTTCATGAATTACACTCGGTTGAATGTATCGAACAACTATTTCAAATGTTACAAAGTACGCCCAGAAAATCTGATTAATTAAGTATTGCTAAACACATTATTATTTCCCTTTTTATACTTGCCACAGTAATATATTCAATGAAACACTTTAAAGTTAATTAAATTCCCAAACCTAATAAATTCTCCCTAAATTGTAAATTTTGTGTAAACCACATCTTCGTGTTTATTCGAGTAAAATAACTGAACATTAATCACAATTATTAGTTAAGTAACAATAAAAATCTTGTTATAAAATGAAGAAAAAAGCTTCGTCTTGCATAGCATATAGTACATTACGAAGTCAATATGCGAGTAAATAATGCGCTTTTGAATGTCAGCACGCCGCCAAATAAAAATCAAAAATTATTTGCCCCGGAGAAAAATTGAGGCGTAAGTCGTTCCGAAGGTTCTGTATTTTCTACTCTTTTTCTCTCTTTTCATTATTAATCTGTAGCAAAAGATAAATAGCGCAGAAAGAAATAAGTAAATAAAAGAAGAAAATATTACCCCAACACCGCCGTATACGGTTTTATTTACTTCGTGAAAATATAAAACAACGAATCTCGCATCTTTACGCAGAACATTTAAAGCGATGACTTTAGACAAGGTTTTTAAATAAATACCAATACGGAGGTATTTTCGCATGAGCCATTGTACGCGGCACGCGGTAATCGTCTCATTTATAGGCGTGTATATGACGTCATTAAATGACGTCATATAGAAAAGTTACACCGTAAGGATGTGTGTTACTTTTGCGCGATACGATAGAGACAAGACGCCTCAGCACAATATCGTCCGGCGATAGAGCACATTTTCTCCAGTACACTTCGATTGAAGCTTCGGAGACGTGTTTTCGCTTCGCTTTCCCAGTACGCTTAATGTTTTCGAAATCGGTAAGTACCGTTTCGTATTTTAACCGGGTTCGTGTTTTTGAATATTTAGCCGAAAATGGTTTCTTATTTTTATTTGATTAAAAACTCGTATTTTTGGCTTATTATAAGCATTTTTAATTGCGAATTTATATTATATTTCATACGATAATGGCTGAAAGATCATGTAAAAAAATAAAGTAAACATTGAAAATACTATAAAAAGGTCAATGGCTAGAGTTAATGGTTACATATTGTTTCAGAAAAGATTTTCTCCTTTCATTTGCCACGTCTAATGAATATACAGTAGGTATGCATGTACCGAAAAGTTGAATATTCACTCAAATTATTTTCAAGTATATGCTTGTGTACTATTAAACATTCCAATCATTTGAGATTAATGAAAAAATTTGATGAAGTGATATACTTACCTATAGCAATAATCAGAGTCACATTAAGCTAATAGTGGGACCGAGGACTAATGCTTTAGGCATTCGCAATATTCCTTATCATAACTTTCTCATACCTAGTATCTTATTTTCTCATCAGCATATTATTTTGATTTCTTGTTGAGAATTATAAATTTTTTCGACATTTTTTTTACAAAAATTTTTGTTGCTATTTTTTAATTCAAATTTTTCAAATTTACTACATGAAACCTGAATTTTTTTCTTTATTAAAAAAACATGCATGCGAAACTTGAAATAATTTGCCCTTATTTTTCTTTAAAAAATTTATATTCTTCTCAACCACCCGAAATTTTTTTTCTGCAAAATTAAGTCTTCAAAAAATCTATCGAGGGGTTGAGAATTCCTTTTTTTCAATAGTTCATCTTTTCAAGTCCATAATGGTTCATAATAAATTTAGTGCTAGAATGCTAAACCCTATGATAATAATTTTTTTCTTTGCCAGTTTTATTTTTATGTATTCATAATAGAAGAATATTAGGCAAGTAATGCACCTCAATAACATTATTAATATATTTTAAAATATCAAGTTATGGCATTGTCAAGAATCGTAATAATTATATTGAAAATATTTGAAGTGTTACTTTGAAATTTATAGCTTATTTTAGCAATCAAGTAAATTCTAAATTATTTTCATTAAAAATTATTTCGATCATTTTTGGTACTAGAGGTGTCAGAATGTGAATCGGTAATCAGTTTTACTACATGTAATTTGAATAATTACAATGAAGTAAGTGATGAAGTGTAAAAATAGATATCTATCACCTACCTGAAAATTATTTTTTGATAGGGTACAACTCTGAACATATATTTGGTACAATTCCATCATCAAATAATTGCTTCTTTTAAAATCACAACAATACTATGTCTATTTGATCTACTAACCTACCCCCTTCCAATTATCTACATCATTGCTATAATACTCACTATAAGCCATTAAATTTAATTATGTGTTGAAAAATTGGCTTAATAAAGAACTGTAATGATTTAATTTGTCTAATTAGTTAACCATAAGTTTTACAAATTTCAACGTTAATATCAAAATTGACAATTTTGATGAAAAAAGAAAAAAACATATTTTTTCTATTCCTCGAGAATCCATAAGCGAAAACAAAAAAGTCTATATGGAAAAATTTGATCTCCCAATGGAATAATTTGGCGAATGACATGACTCGGAAGTAAAAAAAAAAAAACTTTTTAACAAAAGTTTCGAAAGTATGTTGAAATTGTTACTAAATGCAAGGTATTGTATTTGATAAAAAGTAACTTTTTTTACAGGAAATCGTGTGAAAATGAGACATAAATTGAAAAACTTGAAAACTTTTATTGGAATTTTTTTGTAAGTAAGAAATGATACATATGCGATAAAGATTTATATTGTGAAAAAGTGAGGGTTAGTGTTTGATTTCGTCGTAGAACTTATGAAGTTTTCTCGTGATTTTGTCTCAATTTTGATGTTTTGAATTAAAAAAAAAAAAAAAATTATCAACTCCATATACATTACATCAAAAGCACCAAAAAATAGGTATCTATTCAAGTTGTTGATATCAAAGGTATTTGATGAATAAAAAAATGCTTAAAAAGATTATAGTATGTGCCGTTTATTTCATTCATTTCATGCCCGCTAAAAAATTCAAAAAAATCACGGTCAAGTAACTTTCCCCTTTGATATTATATGCTTAGGAATTCTTTTATTTTTTAATTTTCCTCCAAACTATGTTAACACGACGCTTCGCTGATTCTACATTACCATTATATCAAAAGCATGGTTTGTTTTTTGTGAGTATTCTCAGACACTGGGTGGATACTGCTTTTTGATAAAATATTGATGTAAAAAAAAAAGATTATTCGTAGTCGATGTTTCAAACGAAAGTTGAAAAATATTTTCCCTGTTTCGTCAAAAGGAACTAGGTGTAATATTGGCGGTATATTGGCTTCAAACACGTTCACCTCCCGTTATCGTTATAGATACGTAATTCCTTTGCGAAAAAACTTACTTGTTTCAAAATTTAAATAATTTTAAATTGCAAGATGAATTAAGCAAGTCACGTTTCAGTTATTTTAAAATGGGAATTTTCAAGGGTATTACATGTACGCTCATAATTTTAATAGCTCTTGTAAATGTAACCCAAAACTTTAAATCAAGTCATTTTCTAAATTAGAAAAAGCTTTTAAAGATGTGCTTAATTGAGTATTCGTTAAACGTTTCAGAAATTACCAGTGCAATTTGATAACAAATATAACAACTAACTTTCGGAAAGAGTTTAGAACTTTTTTACGAGTGACAAGTTCTACAGCTTTTCAATAGGTAGATATGATGCTCATTTGAGTAATAAATGAAACTGGCGAAGCTCACTAAGAAGTTAATACTCATACATAATATTTTAGGTACATTATACACTGGTATATATTTCCAACTTTATCACTATGTAACTCCGTTTATTAGGGAATCTTTGTAGGAAAGAGATAATGCCTTCTGTTTCCTTTGTATATGTAAATAGATACCTAACAATTTATGAGGTATGTGTGCAAACACTTTCTGTGTTGAACTCTGTTTGGTGCTAGGATATAATACTCAAAAATTATTTTCAAATGTGTATTTACTCATGTGGAGTAATATTCTTAAGTAAACAAATACTTTGAAAATATATTTCAAATTAGTTTTCGAACAATCTATAAGCATTGGTTACCCTCGGAGAAATATTGGTAAAGAATTAAAATCATGGATTTCATGGGACTGACGCGCCGAGATACCTACACGCGAGTTTTCGATTTGCGCTTTCTATTGCTTTGGCACACGAAATACGTACTTAATCCCTCATGGGGTTCAATTCTTTATTTGAAAAACTATACGAAATATATTCTCATAGGAAACTCTTAGGTACATACTTAAAAAAAAATATTTGAATTATTTTATTCGATTGCTTACTAACATGGATGTACATAATTTATAAATTAATGCTTAAAAAAATTAATAGAGGTTCGATGCATTGGGAAATAATATCGCCAAGAAACAAAAATTGAATTAAACAAAGAAATCTTTACCAGAGATACGATGAAAATAACAATGAAAGAATTTTTTTTCAAAACTAAAGCGTAAGCAGCCGTGCCGAATTACTGAAGTTGAGTTTTTAACTTGGGCTTGTATAGGTTTGGAAATAACGTTGCTAAGACCTTCATGACTATAGGCCACACCTATAATATCAAGTCTGAAAACCACTACCCTGTCTTTTCCAACAGCACTTCAGAAGTTAAATTTAGAACAAATTTAGTATTTCTTGCCATGTAACAATCATAATATTAACATATATTTTTCAAATTATAGTTACTTGAGATTCCTCAAATTATACTAAATTTTTTACGATTCCTCTTTTTGGGACCATTTTAACCCAAATAAGAAAGATCATATTCATGTCACTAAGGGGCCCTACATACAAAGTTTTACCTTTGTAATTTGATCTGGTGACAAGATATGGACGATTCATGAAATTTCCTGCAGCAAATTCCCTTCAAAAGCCGTTTTTTGCTTTAACTCCCTTCCAAATGCTTTTGGATGCTTTTGTGTATCTAAAATTACAATGTGTTAGTCACTTGTATTGATTTTATCATATGGTAACGCTATAAAAAATTTTCGACAACTGGTGTACCTCACCACATTTTGAGGTCGATAACTCCTCCCCCCCCCGCCAACATCATGTATGGAAATGAATTGGAGATATAATATACTTATTATTTCAAATAATCATGCGAGTTCGCATTAATTACATTTTTACTAATTTGAGGTTCCCCAACGTCTATTCAAATTTTGATAATCCCCCATTTTAGATCCATTTTAATCCAAATTCAAGAGCTCATATTTTGGTCAGCAGCTATTCTCACACACAAAGTTTAATCTGTTTAGATGGATTTGGTAAGGAGATAATATGGAAGATTCGAGAAATTTCAACTCAAAACCTCCTCAAAAAGCGGTTTTTTAATCTAACTCCTTCCAAAATCCACTTAGAAATCTGACATTTAGATAATTGGTGTCTGTGACTCACTCTTTATATGAAATGAAAAACAAAAAATATGAGCTATTTGCCCTTTCCCTAGCTCCCCTCAAAATTTGAGTGATCCTTAATTTTGAAGTGTATCGAAAAATCAAAAAAGTACCTGTTATGCATTTTTTAGAAGAGTCTCTCACCAAGTTTTGAGCGAATTTCATGAATACCCGCTGGTGTTACACTTGGAGGAAGAAAATATACGTACATACCAAAAAGTTGGACATTTGTCGGATGATCACAAATTGTCTGAAACGCAAAGATCTAAAGACCCCAAATTCTCCCCTGACCCTGTTCCCAAATCAGAAAGGCTGTAATAGCTATCGTATTTAAGTCAAAAACTCAGCTAAAAATTAGGTGTCTATATTAATTCGTCTTTTCGATTGAAAATAACTTTACTAAAGGGATTTCTTGAAAAGAGAAAGCATTGAGATTCCCTAACATACTGTGCTATTCAACATGAAATATTACTTTAAAGAATAATTATCGCTAGTCATTCAATATAAATTCACTTACGACAATTTCAGTCTTTGTACCAATATCAAAGATGCCAAGTAGAATGAAAGGTATAAAATAAATTTTATTCTACGCGTCGAACGCAGCATGTGAAATAACGTGGTATTCTACGTAGAATGCGTAAAATGATAAGTAAATGTGATAATGATAAGCTGATGAAGTCATAAATGTCTTTTTTGAACATTACCATTTCGTTAATCATCATTTTATTCACTAGATTTAGTTGTTTTACAGCTCAAGTACAAAAAAATATGGAAATATTACACAAAAAATTAAATAAAAACACGACTTTATTTAGAAAGTTTCAACTACTTTTTTCTTTGTGTAAAAAAATAACGACTTTACTGTTGTGTGAGAAACTCACTCTAAAAAGCATTTTTTTTCGGGGGGAGGGGGGAGAGAAGCAAGCATGAAAAGCGTAGTTTTTGAACTTGAATTGAATAAAATACATTAATTGCAAAAAGCATTCGCATTTCAGCATTTCGCAAACAAGAAACAATCGAACAATGAACAAGTACCTGTCTACCAGATACCGCAAAGGTGCGACGCACCAAACTAATAAAATTTTTTTGGCTTTTAGGAAAGAACTTCTGTCCATTCTACACATTCTACACATACTACATACTGTCTGTCAAAAATAACTTGACACTTTTTAGCAGGACAAGGATAGGCAAAAAGCGCGACAATTTTCACGATTTCATTACTTCCCAAAATGTTTTCAAATTGAAAATGCTGGCCAAATAGTCGAAATTGTAAAGCACAAACAAGACGTTTTCAGTTAAATTCGATGAACTGATAGGTAATAAAACATTAACCTACTTTGTAATACAATCCACATTTTGAGTAACCATGCACGAATTGTTGCCTATCCTTGTCCTGCTAAAAAGTGTCAAGTTATTTTTGACAGACAGTATTCTACGTATTCTACACATTCTACACATTTGAACGTAGAATGTGCAGATTATGTAAAATGTGTAGAATAGACAGAAATTCTTTCCTAAAAGCCAAAAAAAATTTTATTAGTTTGGTGTTTCGCACCCCTCGCACCTTTGCGGTATTTTGTTCATTGTTCAATTGTTTCTTGTTTGCGAAACGCTGAAATGCGAATGCTTTTTGCAATTGATGTATTTTATCCAATTCAAGTTCAAAAACTACCCTTTCTATGCTTGCTCCTCCCCCCTCCCCTCGAAAAAAAGCTCTTTACAGAGAGTTTCTTAGTTAACAGTCAAGTCGTTACTTTTTTACTCTAAGGAAAAAATTCTACTTTTTTATCGAAAGGAATAAAGTAGTTGAAACTTTCTAAATAAAGTCGTGTTTTTATTCAATTTTTTGTGTAAATTTTCATATTTTTTTTTACTGGAGCTGTAAAACGACTAAATTTAGTGAATAAAATGATGATTAACGAAATGGTAATGTTCAAAAAAGACATTTATCACTTCATCAGCTTATCATTATCACATTTACTTATCATTTTACGCATTCTACACATTGTACGCATTCTACGTAGAATACCACGTTATTTCACATGCTGCATTTGACGCGTAGAATAAAATTCATTTTACACCGTTCATTCTACTTGGCATCTTTATCTGTGGGCCATATATTATTCGATTCTCACTTCTTTGTGGGTTTTCATTTCGTTCATAATGTTGACTGATTTTCAATTTTTAATTAACCTTCCTAATCAAAAATGTTTCCAAACCACAGAATTATAAAGAAATAATGAAAATTTCAAAAGGAATAGGTAAACAACTAGACTCGGATCAAACCACAAAATGTAGATCCATTTATCTCACTTATTCATATCCTTGGTTGTTATAATTACATCATGAGTATTAAAGTACCTCCTAAAGTAAACCAAACAGTTTTTTTTGCTTAAAATTGCGAAGAGTGTAACTTTTGTTTTCATTCTACTGCTTTTCGAATGCTAAAAAGCCATTCCCACATAATCTTCGCTTTAAGCAAATTTTTGGCAGATGGTGGTATAACCACTTTTCGCCCTATTTTGTCGGAAAACAGACATATTGAATCCAATTTTCGACACAGTTGAAATCTTAGCCAGAAAATAAATCTTTACTATACAAATTCTCAATATTTGAGAAATCCCTACTCTCAGAATGCTACCAAATTAAAACAAGAAATTACTCTCATAGCAATGGTAATTAAATGAACAAAAAAAATATATATATATATATATAATTATAATGAAGACAATAAGTATGTAGTCCTAGTATTCGAGGAAATATAAGGAGTCAAAAATTCCTGTCCATTGCTAAAGTAATAAAAAATTTCAATTTGTAGAAAACGTTAGATTATTCCTTCATCCATACGACCTAAGGGAAAGCTGAGGTCACGCTAGCTCCCATAATTGCGACACAAGTGCTATAACTTCGCATATTATGGTGTTTGCATTGTGCTGTATTGTGCCACAGTTGAATTAGGTTGTACTATTTATGGTAAGGAGTTGAAAAGAGGAAGGAGGACGAATGGGAGTTGGTTCTCTATGAAATTTGATTTGAATGCTGAAACAATAGTAGTCGATTGTGCTCAAATCAGATCTATTTTCAGCATGCCTATAATATATTATTCAAATCGAATATTTTTCAAAAATCTAATATTCGATTTTTTTCAAGTTGACAGCGCTGGTATAAAACATAAATGTCTTAATCGCACTGCGGGGGATGTGGGCTAAAGTCACTGGCCTAAACGATGGATATTTTACAAAGTTTATCGTCTTAAAAACATGGACTATGACTTATAGACTAGCTTGTTGTAAATCAACCTTGTCTACTGATGCTAAAGAGGCTCGTCACATTCGAGATTTTATTCTTCTTCTGAACATCATGATTATTAGGATTTCGATGATGAAATATTAATAAGGTTATTTTTTTTAAAGAGCTTTTTATGTATCCATTTTAGAAAATGTTATCAATTACATTGAGGTAGGTATTCCCAAAGGCTGAAGCATCAAAGTAATTTCCTAATATTTATAATTAAAATAATGAATTTTTAATGCGCTCAAAAGGCCTTTATATAGTCAGTCTTTTGAATAATGTACTTGGTAAAAGAACAAATTTACCTTCTTTTGTTCGTGGAATTGTATCCAAACCTCTAATATAAAGCAGGTGCTTACAATTTATTTTAGTCAAGGAGACAAATTTTTAAAACGGTTTATCCTGTGGGATTTGAGAATTAAAGAAAATATTACCGATTAAAGTCACCATATTAAATTGATTATATTTTCTAAGATTTACGCATTAATTTTTATAGTTACCATCGATAATATGAGACAAAAACATTTGTCATCGTATTTGAATAAACAAAAATATAGGTTTACCGTTTTACACGAGTATTTCTTTCGCTTATGAATTATCCTCTTTTTTTAAAGCAAATATTTTATTTTTTATTTTTTCCTAAATCTCATAAAACCATTTTTCATCTTTAGAAAAAAGGGGAAAACTTGCGGTGTTTGATTTAGTATCTGTAGTTTCGAATATTATTCGCAGCTTTTAGAAAGAAATTTTTTCATTAAATTCATAAGTTTCGCGAATCTGTTTTAATATTAATGCCTAGTTGAGGCAAAAAGAAAAGAGGAAAAAGTAAATTTTAGCATAACAATACCGTTTACTGAATAACATTTATTAAAAGACATATTTATAGTGGTTAGGTTGCAAACAAAGCTTTTCGAATGTTTAATTGCTTCTTGAAAATCGTTGCGGAGATTTTATAACTTTTATCTTTTTTTTCTAGTTGCATCATATTAGATTTCACGTATTTTACAACCATTATGTAACATTTTGAAACTTTATATTGCCTACCTACTTACCGTACAACTTCGAGTGGTAAGAGCTTTTAGTGACAAAACACCTAACAATTTAAGACCAAACACGTGAAAATATCAACAATAATTTAACAATGGTGTACAAGAATTGCGAAGTAGCTTGAGAAAGAGCGTTTTAAACTAATTATTAGGTATCGAACTTCACGTACTTATCAAATAACCTGCGAATGTTCACCTTAATTTAGTGGAGGAACGAGATCAGCTTTTTGACAGTTTTAAATTTTGTATTTTGATTTGTAAACGTAAATGTGCTCTATTTTTCAAAAACCTTTCAATTTAAACGCATATTTAGAGAAAAGCTTTTTTTACTTCACTTTTAGCAATTTTTTGATACAAAATGAAGGTTATTAAGAACTACATTTATATATATGTACATATATATTTTTTTAAATTAATATGGGTATTTCATGCTTACTTAGGCAAAATAAAATCAAAATTTTACAATGAGTCCTTCAAAAAAAAAAAAAGAAAAAAACTTTCAAACAAGAATGAAAATATATGGATCGTGGATTTATTGTAAAGCACTTTAATTTACATCCCCATCTACATCTCGAGAATAACCATTAACTGTGTTGTAATCTTGTAGGTCATTATGTACATGCTAAGATAACATCTTAACGTTATTTATTCACTCCGAAAATTTTTGTGTTCGATTTTTTCTTTATTTTAAGAACATCCTTACCGTTAGCAAAAGGGTGGATCTTGTTGAGCGGTTACAAACTTCTTATAAAAAATAAAAATACGTAGATACCTATATTAACGATGTTATTTTGTTGGAAATATTTTTGGAAAAGTTGTTACACACGTTTCAGAGGAAATAGTACTTCTTTTTAAGTTACAAAATATCTTGGAACAAGTTATATCCAGAAGCTATAGCTATAGGTAACACATAACTCTTTGTAAAAATATTCGTGTATGCCTATAAATTTTATACTCAGCGGTTTCTCATACTTTTTCATAGTTTTACAAAACTTCAATAGGTACCACTTTCAAATTACATTGCAAGAGTAATTTCTTATAGTTAAAAATTTTAAAAATGATTTTATTTTAGATGAATGATTTTTATAAATTGGTTTGATATAGCGATAAAAAATTGAGCAGTCAAATTAGTTTATAGTGGTGAAAGATCATGAGGTCCGATAGTAATTCTTTGATTTATGACTTCATTATATCCTTTTTCCTTTGCTCAGAGTGGAAGCATTTTTCGTGTTAATGGCTTCATATGGCGTCGGCGTGCAACTTTGTTATTACGGGGGGCGTAGTTTTCGCAGCGATCGTAGTTTTCCAATATTTAAATAGAACTCTATCGTCGTCGTTGAATTACCTCGTTAAAAGAAAAGAACGTTTTCAAGAAACTTATAGAAGTGTTTGAAAAATCTCAATCCTTTCATATCTTTCGAAATCGTTCTAGCTGCTCCTTCCAAGCCTATACTCGAGTCATCCGCTTCGTAAAATAGGTTTCAATGGCAATGGCTATTGTTAAAGTACCTCTTAAACGAAGCTTAAAGTGTTGCTTGAGAATTCTTCAAGGTTCACTTTCGAAATAGAACAACGTGGTACATTCAGTTTCTGGTATAATATAATTATATAAGAATTTAAGAATACTTCCAAATTCAAATTCCTTTGAAAGTTTGATTTTAGTTTTGAAGCTGTTTTTTTATTTTTATTTATTTTTTTTAAAGTAACGAGGGCTAGAAAAAAAAATTGTTTGAACAATATTTAAATACAAGTAATGAGTAAAATAAAGCCTCGCCTATAATGTAATGACTTTATGCAATAACTTTAGGTAATTTCTGTTTGCCTATTAAACGATGATATTCTCGCTGACGAAGTCTTAATAGATACTTTATAGGTAGATTGTGAGAAAATAAACTCAACCTAACTTTCAGGGTATTTACTTTAATTTGAGAATGCCTATATCAAATATTGAGCCGCAGAGACTATTTGGACTGGATATAATAATGACTTCCAAAGTAGTAAATTTTTTTCAAAATCCCTTATTTCTTCCACACGTTCACCATGATGTACTTACAAACCAAATTTTGACCTTTAAGAGCCTTTCACTCCTTATTGAGCACACTTCAGGTTAGTAACATTACGTATTTTGATTTAGGTCATCCGTGAGTTTACGTATTTTCCCTGCATTACTTTTTAGGCACCTTTTCAAAACTTACTGAGAATGGAAATCAGTCACAGAAGGTATAGTAGAGATTGTTGTGCGAATTTGACATTTTTTTTTTTGGTGGCGTTTTTAACTGCTTTGGTTATTACGCCACCTCTAGAATGGTTAGATTTTAAAGAGGAGGCCGCATCGTTGTAGAAGAGTCAAAATGTTGTGGATGTTTTGTGGGTTGTCGGTTATTTCTGGTTTGATTTTTAAAGATTTTCGAATATCGTTCAATTTTGAACACAGAAAAAGAAGGTGGTTGACAGTGGTATTTTCTTGTTGGCATACGTTGCAGATTGGTGGTGGGAGTTTTTCGAAAAAGTAACTATGGGTGAACCTGGTGTGACCAAGTCATAGTCTGGTGATTGTTATTTCGCTTTCGGTGTTTCCATGGTAAAACTGATTTTTTATGGGTGAAGAGTTTAGATGTGTTTTGGTAGGCCCATTCTGATTGCGATTTGAGGTCTGTGGGTGTAAAGATTTGAATGGGGGAAGTATTAATTGCGGTTTTTGCGAGGTACCTTCGATTTTTACATGGCTGGGAATATACATGATTTCTATTGTATTTCCTGCTTGAATAAGGGAGTGTATCAAGTTTTGAATTTGGTAAATTAATGTGTTTTCTGAAAAGATATTTTGTAAAGCCTGCAAGGAACTGAGGGAATCGGATAGAATGAGGATACTTTTTACTAGAGGGGTAATAATTTGTTGGGTACTTCTCAAACAGTGAAAAATTGCGGTGAGTTCTGCTGTAAAAATTGATACAACATTATTGATTTTGAAGCTGTATGAATCGTTTTGAATGGAAAATGCCTATCCTGTATGGGTATTGGTGATTTTCGAGCCGTCTGTATAGCAATGGATGCAGCTGTGGTATGGTTCGAATCGTTGAAGGAAGAGTCTTTTTATGATATGAGAAGAGTTTTGGGATTTTGGGTGATTGGTCAAATTTAAGTTAATATTAGGTTTTTCTATTTTCTAGGGGGAAGTTCATTGAGGATGTATTAGTTTTTTTGGTGGGAAAGGTATTTGTTGTTGTTCTTATTTGTAGTCATATAAAAAATGTTCAACTTTTTTCTTTCTATACATTTTCTTCCATTCAACTCATAGTGCGAAGAGGTGGGAATTAAAATTCCTCAAAATGGGCTCAAAAGATCTCCATGTATAAACATCTTTAAAAGCTATTTTTCGAATTTACCATACGAGTTTAAATTACGATTCACTCAAAATTTGAAGGGAACTAAAGGATGCGAAAATTTCAACATTTTTGATCATGAGATCATATGACAGAATAAATCAAAGACAGAAATTTCAGCCTCTTAAGAAAATTTGGAAGAAGTTGAAATAAGAAAAACATCGAAATAAAAAATTTTTGACCTTTCGTGTAACTCTCGTCACATTTTCAGTTCGATAACCCCCTCCCCCCCCTCCAACAATATGTATGGAGATGAATTGGAGCTAGCTCCACTCAGATTTTGATAATCCGTTATTTTGAATCCATTTTGATTCAAATTGAAGGGGTCATATTTTAATCACCAACTAACCACATATAAATTTTGATCTTTTCAGATTGATTTGGTGAGGAGATATGAAAGATTTAAGAAATTTCATGACTCAAAACTTCCTCAAAAAGCCTTTCTTTGCTCTAACTCTTCTTAAAAATCACTTAGGAAGGTGAAATTCGGATATGCTGGAGTCTATAATTTACTCTTTTATATGAAATGAAAATCGAAAAATATGGGCTATTTGCCTTTTCTCCAGCTCCTCTCCAAATTTTAGCGATCCCCCATTTTGAGGTGTACCGAAAAAAGAAAAAAGCATCTGTTTTGCATTTTTAAGAAGAGTCTCTCACCAAGTTTTGAGCGAATTTCATGGATACCCGCCGTCGCTGCGCGAGTGCGGAAAATATATATATTATACCAAAAAGTTGGGCATTTGCCAGATTATTACAAATAGTCTGAAACGCAAATATTCGAGGACTCCCCCTCCCCGACCCCTTCCCAAAATAGGTAGGCTGTACTAAATATCGTTTTTAAGTTGAAAACTCAACTAAAAATACTTTTTCGAGAAGTTTTTTTTTACGTGCCTTGTGCTGCCATCAAGGCTAGAGGTACGAAGGTAAGTAGGGGAACTAGATCCTCAAAAGTAGACCTGTCTGTCTGAGGAAAGCTATAAGGGGTGGTAAGCTATCAGGATAATTATTCAGTATCTGAATCAAAGAAGTGGGGTTGTTGAATATGTAACGGAACGTTGCGTATTCAGGGCAGTGTAGAAGGAAGTGGACAACCGTGAGGGGAGTTTGATATTTAGTTTGAAAAGTTGTCAACATTAACCCATGTTCTGGGAGACCCTTTCGAGTCACGATAAGTTGAGAGAAAATTGAGGATTCATAAAGCGCGGGAAATTTTGAAAAATATGTATATAGAAATTTTATAAAAATTGGATACAAAAAATGATAATTTCATGAATTGACTTCACAAAATATTATAAGAAAATGAGCTATTTTTCTTCTGATAACAGATAAATTTTTACAACGGAAACTTCAGTAATTTTGAAATGATGAAAATTGTATGAAAAACTAGGAAATCTTCACCTGCGCCATCATTGCGCCAGAAAGAATATAACTTATCTACTCATTCTTCATTTTACGCGAAGAAAGGAACTATTGGCAAATTATTTCTTCGACATATTTCTTCTTCAGTTTCGATAACCAGAAAATAATATTTGGATCTCACCCTAACGTTCGAAATAAGTATTCTTAATAATCAGTTCACGTTTCTTCAAAAACGCAAAAGGATTTCACGGTTGTTCAAAGAAATACGATATACGTACGGCAAAAACAATATGAAAATCTGCCGCATTTACCGATTCGCATACGTCGCGTGTTCACGCTCTTTCGATTTTATAGACGTGTTTTTCGCCAGATTAACGTTCCCAAAATTTTACGTCGATGGAAATGGGCGATATATTATTTATAGCGAATTCATAAACTCGCCATCGTACATATCAATAAAATTATATTTTCTCTTTCATCCCAGTTATCCTACTCGTTTTATCATTAATGTGGCCAAGTTGCAAAAATACGGTATAGAAAAAATACATAAGTATACCGCTATATGCCCACTCGTAAATATTATTTCGTATAGGAATATGGGTACCAAAACGTCAGAGTTTCTCCACAAATCTCAACCTTTCAAAAGTAATCTTTCTAAATCTAAGGGAAAATGTTTACGGATTAAGTCGCAAAACTTATTTTAAATAACACGCAGTATTTTTTACCTACCTATTTCTTGACTTTTTGTATCTCAAACCATATATAGCGCAGTAATAAACAACATATATGTAAGGCGTGTGTGTAACTACAAACAAAATATTTTTTTAAATCCAGGATGAAAGGGAAAAAATCTGATTTAAATGGGTGTTTTGAAATGTGTAAGATTTTTTATTAGTGTAAAATTATTCATCCTAGGTATATCTTTGTATGCATATATTTTTGCTGGAAAAACAATAAGAATTTCACGTCACACACTATACTGTGGTAAAAAAATTTTAACACTACGTGCAGGAAAATAAATTTTAGCTGTTAGCTTGTACCTATTCCTTACTTCATCATATCAATATAATTTACTATAAATATAAGTATCTTATAACTTACATTAGTGTCATAAATTTCAAATTTCATTATTGATGGCTTATTATGTCAGCACGTTACATAAGCTGTTATACTACGTATCCGTTAAATTATCGCGAGTCTATATTACAAATTTTCCAGCGTTTATTTACTTCAACGAGAAATACGCTGCGTCATCAATTTTCAATTCCTTTCTTAAGTGAAATGTCAAGTTAGTTTTCAACTTAATCTTATACTCCACATATGACGTCAGCATTTACTGTATTGTTATGATGGTCATATTGAATAAAGGTGAAAGTTTTGTTTACTTCCTCTAATACATTTAGACCCAGTTTCAATTTGATTTCTGTAATATTTTAGAAAGCGCTAACTTAGTTTTAATTTCTTAATGGTGCTGAATGGAGCAAGATTTAGCAAGGAATTGAATTTTGTTTTGGCTGCTATCTACGAATGTTTCATTCAATGTTTTCAATGGTTATATAATTTATATTAATAACAAGAAAATCCCATAAGGTTTCTGCTGCTCTGTGTATTCCGCAAAGTCGTTCTTTGTACTTTTTAGTATTACCAGTGCTTACATTTTCGGTCATTTTAAATTTGTGTGTAAGAATAAATTGCTTTTTTGATTACACAGTTATTTTATGGTTCTATCCGATGTTTTAATAACTAGTAAATTACGATTATGTTTTTGCGCAAATGCTCTGATATTTTTCCTTTTCTTTCTTATTCTTTAAAAAAAAACTTTTTTCAATCTGAAAATGAAAAAAGTTCGATGGTTAATTTTTAGTATTACACATCCTCACGCTTCAAAGAATGCTCGTCTGAAAAAATGTTGGAATTGATTGATAAATGTTGAAAATCATTTCCATTCTTTTACTTCATATCTTTATCTTCAACATTTTTATTACCTATTCAAAAAATGTGTCCAGTTAAACAAGAATACGACAGAATAAAAGGCGCATTATTATTCTCTTAGTAAGAAATTTGTTTTGAAAATTCATAACTACCTTGTGATGTTTTACTTACTTTCAAGTTACAACTGTGAAATGAAAAACTGTTGAAATATTTTCTTCTTGGTATTCCCTATTGTAATTACAAAATCAGCAGAAGTCTAAAAAAAATCATGCATGAAAATGGAATGGGAATAGAAAAAAGAATTTACTCGTACATTTTACATATATTTTTACATTTCGATACTTTTATCGATTTTAACGTTCATTGCGAAAAACAATAATGAACAAAATATGAAGGCAACAACGTACAACGAAGCTTTAGTACGGTAACTTGTTAATTTCATAGGTACCTTTTCTTTGGAATTTGGTAATGCACCTACTACATACCAGTATTGGTCGAATCTCGTATTTTTAAGTGTCAGAGCTTGTAATATAACAATGGCTAAATGGCCTCTTAAGAATGTAAAAAAATTTAGCTCTCATATGTACTTACTAAAAATGTTCCTCAAAACTGCTATGAATTTCTACTTAAATAATTAAAAAATATTGAAAAAATTTATTTAAGGCTATCTAAATTTTTTGTGGTTTGATAAAATTTTATTTTATTGTATATAAAGACTGATATAATTATTATCTGCAATTTTTTTCAAAATTTTTGGGTTAAAATTTTATTTTTATTTCGTGAAAGCACAAATCATGTTCATTAAATAGGTATCTGCTTATTGTAGAAAATTGCTAGAGATAGAATATTTTTCATTACTCACTTTTACTCACAAATAGAGTAGTTTGCGTGTTTGAACTTTTTTTTGGATTTAAAGCAGTCAAATTTCCCAAGTATTTTCAATAAAAAGTTTTAAATAAATAACGACGTAATTTTTTAAGTTTATTTTAATTTTTTCGAATCACTTATAATATCTATACATTTAATATACATTTTTTCAAAATGCTTTACAATCAAGTGAAACCAAGGATTTCAAAGGCAGTTTCTTGGATTTTTTTTAATCCACAAAGGGAAACATATAGAGATTTCAAAATTTTGGCTCATCGTACTGTACAGAAAAAAAAGCACCTCGTCGCACAGAGAAAAGGAGCATGAAAGGCAAGCTGATATAAAGTATAGTATTGAAAATACCTAACACTGAAAAACTGAAAAAATAATCTTTCCTTCAGGTTTTTACATTAAATATCCTACAAGGTATATAGCTATATATACCATGCATTTAAATATGCTCATAGATTATTGGGTTTCTCTCACTGCCTAATTCGACTTTCTGAAATATTTTATTATTTACTCGCATTTTGTCACACACTATAATAAATGCTTGTTTACGCATGTGTTATGAAGTATCGAGAGCCTTCATTTTTCAAATAATGTTGTAAAAATATTCAATATGCAGGCTCTATAAGACATCTTACATTTACGCTCTCTTGTTATTATTTTCATTTCTCTTTGAGGCCTTTTTCATCATAGACATGAGATATGCCATATTTGCTTTGTAACTATAGATGTAAGAAATACAATTGTTATTCTGAAAGCCTATAGCTACCCATATTGTCAAATACGTAGGCACCTCATGAACAAGTTATAGGGAAGCAATATCAAAATTATATATCTAGACTCAATGCATTTATTGTATGGAAACAATTCAGAAAATTTAGTATCGTAGCGTTATACACTGGGCAGATGTACTCGCAGCCAGATATAAAATAGGTATAAGTAAAAGCGGCAATATAATAAAGGTTTTATATTTTCATTGAATTCCCACAAAAATATCTGTTACAAAAGTAACGCTATTTTTCCGAGATCATTGTTTCACGGATAATGTCAGAAAATAATAAAAGATCAGCGCCAAGCTGTCTTCATCAATCATTAAATTCCCCATCAAAGAAACTATAAGCGTTGAGAAAAGCACAATAATTAATTTTTTTCAACTTTATTTGAATTGATTAATAATTTTTTTTATTAGAATTTCCTCGTAATGAAGGTGATTAATTTGGAAAAGAAATTGGAATTTGAAAAGAAATCTACTTTAAATTAGGTTTAACTCAAATTCTTTATTTTATTGAAGCTGCTTGTAAATTGTGTCAGCTCGTGTTACAGTATACTTATATTTGTGCTATTTTTTTTTTCAATCACATTAACCTCATTCATTCCCAGATCCCAGTAGCTTTTCCTCACAATAACGAAAATATGTGATATGTAATAAAGTCATTTCATTATCATTAAAAAGTTTTTTTTTCTTTCAATGAATAACTAGTCGCTTTTATCTATTCGCTACATAATACGATGGTATTGATAAAGCTACGTTCGAAAGTTATCAGGGTAACTGAGGAAGACAGGGACCATAACTTATATAACTACAAAGGTACCTACCTACCTAACTGAAGTGAATTATACAAGAACGCCCAGCACCGTGTTTAATGTGTATTACACTGGTTCAAAATAAGACACTATCAATTTAATTATCAACAAGGATATGAAAGTCAATTGTCTAAATAAAGGATACTATCACTTTGTCCTAGTTTAGGAGGTCATTGGGTTACTATATATAAAATGTTACGATGGTATAACATACAAAACTTGATGTATTTTTACCTTAAACCATCAATGAATATCACGAAATAATATAAATTTATTTCTTATAAGCGATTTTTTTTTCACTTCAATTTTCGAAAACTATGCAGTTATAATTTTATTCAATGGACGCATCTATAGTGCGAAGTGTTAAGACTATAATTTTTGAATCGGAAAAATTATTAGTTCGGCAATTAACATTGTGATCTAAATGCAAATACCTAATTTGTTTTTATTAGGTAATTAAAAGTATAACAATTTTCAATTTTTTTTCTTTTGGATTCTACGAATTTATACAAGTATACATGATGTAACTGAATCCAAAATTTACTTTATTCATAAAATATTTCTGCATAATTTAAAAAAATGAGGACAGCGCGGGGGGGATGCGGATAATATCCTCCTGAGGTGTTGCTTAGTGATTTACATCCAAAAAATATTGTCATGCCAACTATAATAAACTTTCCTTTTTCCAACTTACCTCAGATTTCGTTTTTTTTTTTTATGAAGACATTGTAACCACTCTAAATAAATTATATCTATTTAAATTATTTATCTATCCATGTTTTAATTTAAGCAAAACGAAGCAAAAGAAATAAATACATTTTATATTTTTCGATATGAGAATTTAGTGCTTAAGGACAGAAGGGCTAAAATCACTTGGACACATCAATATTATATAAATTTTTTGAGTAATTTTTCCGCCATAAAATGAAAGTTTGTAAGTTTTCATTGCTATTGTTACGCGCATAGTTGTATTTTTTTCGTTATAATGACGAGTTAGTGAAGGATGAGGATAACAAAGCAAAGCAAACACATCAATATTCTTGCGGATAGCATGGGATAGCAGTAGCACATGGGAAACAAAGAATATTACACGTTTCAACAGGAAGTTTCGAAAACAAAATATTGGCGTTGTTTAGTTATAAAATCGAAATGTAGTGGCGTTACGTGCTAGCTCGAATTCCTACTGCGTTGACGCGTTCTAAATGATCGTGAATACAGAGATACTTCCATGGTTTTTTCATTGTTTATATCTTGAAGATATGTGAAAATAGTGGTATTCCTAAAATCCATAATTTATTATTTTTAAAAATAACGAGTCTCGATAAGAGGCAAAAATGCAAAAATTGAAAGAAAAGTGAAACTTTCGAACTCCTTAAATGCTAAGTAATTTAATCAGAATGTTCAACGATATTCAGTACCGTTGATATTCGGTGGAAATGTTTCATTTCCTGTAACACCTTATAAAATGGTAAGGAATTCTGAAAAGGCAATAGAGCTTTTAGATGACATCCTATAACTCTGAATTTCTCCCTTACGCTGTGCTTTCTTTTAAAAATTCGTCTACATTTATCAGCTTTTAAGATGATTTCGTTTCCGTGCCTGATACTAGCCCCCGGCTTATGCAGAAATCTTCGGCACTATGTGCGATAATGCGATTATCTATGCTAACTGTCCTTCTTCATTACTTCTTATCAATTTTATAACCTTTTTGATATATGATATTTTACAGGTTTCGCAAACTTAATTCTAAGCAAGAACTATTCTCTCATGAGTTGAATTGAGAGAATATTATGGAGGATTGGTTGGCATCGCTTAAAGCTAGTTCAAATAATCAAGTGAGTTATACGTGAAAAACGTAATTAAATTAGTATTAAATTCATAATGTATTAAGCAAACCATTTGAAATGAAATTCTAAAAGCTCTACAATGATAAGCTGAATCACAAATGTCAAGATTCATTCCATTTCCACTAGGTGTGTGAGATATATGACTCGTGAAAAATATGTTTTGTCATTCGATAATTACGTTTTTCGTCATTACATTACCATAAATTCCCGCTACACTTGTTACATTAACTGTGTACGCTCATTTTAACACTTTCAAAAAGTGTTTCGAAGTGTTCAGTATGGCTCACACGAAACAAGTAATGAATTCGCGTGCATCTGTGTATCCTTTATTTTTAAAATTAATTAGAAAAACTTGACCTTTACTTGCTTGCAGGGTGGCTCGGATATCCAAAAAATTTTGTCAGGACATCATGCCTGGCACGCTACCTCTCACGCGCGTCCAACTTACTGCAACGTGTGTCGCGACCAGTTATCAGGTAAAATAATTTTATTAGCCGAGTTTTTAATTTTTTTCTCATTTACAATGGTCAAATGTTCCATTATAGTCACGCAATACCATTTATCTCTTATGCTGATGTAAAATATAAAATTTTATATTATATTTAATCCGAAAAAAATCCATATTTCTAACCGACTTCATAATAACTTCAGCAGTTAAAAATGTGAAAAATATTGATTTAAAATTACGTTTGGTTTTTCATCGTAAAATCATACCAACCAAATGGGTTTTTTTACGAGTGGATAATAAAAAAATTTCTACGACCGGAGGTTCATATGTTTTCGAAATTGTAGTATTGTTTTTTTGTAACCACTCGTTGCATAAACCATTCTTCATTTAAATTCAAATATTTACGATGCATGTGCTACATGTACTTCGTAAATTCGACAAAAAACGTCACCGATTGTAAAAAATTTTCATTTGTTACATTGAAATGGTTTATTTCGTTTATTCCATTACGCTTTACGAGTTTTTTTTATTAAAAAAAAAAAATATGAAAAATTCTAATACGTTTGCACACTGTGTGGTGATAAAAATCATCGTGTTTCTGAGTGCAATTTTAGGTCGAGAAGTACGCATAAAAACCCGCGATATATTTCATTCGTGAACTGTTGATTTATTATTCTTAATGATCGAGTGATCTAGGACAATCGTTCATGTGACATGTGTTTGTGAGCATTTATTGTTCCACTAATTGCTCGTATCGGGAAACAAGAACCATATTGTATCTGTCATTTTGAGTGGAGTGCTATCGATTAAAGCCAGTATCGGGGTTTCTTCAATTCTATCTAAAGTTTGTCCATTTTTTTTAAGCAGTTTTGTGTTTTAAACATAATAGGGTATCGAGAACATTATTCATATTAGTCCAGGCACCTCACATATGAGAAAAAAGAATTTTCTAATGGGCTGGAAATCGTTTTAAATTGTGAAGAATGATCTCGTAATCCATGGAAAGTTAGTAGAATTCCCCTCCCTTCGGTCTTCTTAATAGGTACTGCGCTCTCCGAAGTAAGTTTTTCGCCAATATTTCGCGGAAGGAGAAGGCTACGACAAAAATTATTCAATACTACAATATTTCTATTCCTCCTTCTGCGTTGAATCGAAAGCTTGAGAACTTCATATAAAAAAGTAAATTTCAAAATAAATCTCTGTTAGAAATCCAAAAATGACAAAAATTGATAATTATATCATAAAAGTTGAGCATAAATTTATTGATACACACTGTAACTTGGTCTGGAGTAGTAGTCGATATCGTCGGCACCTTACCAAAAAATATTGAAAATTTTGCTGATCTTCAAAAACCTGGAAATCCATCTAATACAATAAAATCAGCAAATTCATAAAAGTAGTCAAAAACGGTCATCAAGTTTCTGTGGCATTTCTTGCATTTGGCTCAGGATTTTTCAAGTGCTTGGGAAGAAATTACCTTACCTGACATTCCTTCTCGAAATCATCACTTTGTTTAAAAAACAAAAACAAAACACCAAATTATAAACATTGTAGCTGTTCTCAAGACAATTTTACCGTATATTCAGTTGCACCTTTTATGTCTCATAGGACCTGTATAATTGCTTTTGAAAGTCCAAAAATTGAAAACCTATAGAACTTAATTTTAATTCTCGCAATTATTGGTAAAGATATCCATCGAGAACGATGAAATTTTCAAGAATATAATTCTTACTCATAAAAAAATGGCTGCACACGTTCCCGCAGATTTTTAATTGAAAAAAAATCGATTTAATGCAGTACTCTATATTTTCATGTTGATAAGATGATCTGAACAAATTTGTGCGATGTAAATGATCGTTCAGGATCTGAATACACGAAGAGTTGTTATTATAACGATCGATTTTGACCAATTCCTCCAATTTTAGATCAGTTTTTTCTTGATAAAGTTTTCTTTTCCCAGATCCTTATATTTCTCAATTCACTTTGCATTGCTTGTTCAAAAGATGCATCCAGAAGGTACGCAAGTAAAGCCCCTTATTTGCAAGCTGTAAAATAAATCCTATCATTGCATTCTATTTTATATCACTCAACGAACACTTTCAGTTTCACAATAAAAGTCGGTTGAATAAACAGCATTTTTTTGGCTTTCACACAAAATTAACATTTTAGGTTGCCGTTTTATGTAGGGAAGTTTTTTGAGAAAAGTCGAAAATTCCAAGTTACATAGTTGTAGGTTATATAGGTTAGCACTTACATGAATGCTTGCATGTGACAGATTTTCTATATGTTATTTCCGAGTGATTGACGTTGAAAATTTATCATATATTTCGCGAATTCTCGCCCACTTAACTCTTCTTAAATAAAAAGAAGAAGGAATAATAAAAATACAGCAACAATGCCTTTTTAAAGAATTTATAAATAAACTATATCGGTTTATCGGTGAGAAATAATATATCTGAATTGGCATCGAAAACGAACCTTTTCTCGTAAAAATGTAAACAAAGAGTATTCTTTTAAGGAACTAAGATATGGAAAAAAGGTATAGAAATTGAAACTCTTGGAGTATTTCCGTTTAGCACCAGAGCGTTATTTCGCTCAAAATATTATAGGGTAAACGAAAAGTTGAAAATTCATTTTATGGCATCAGATCATAAAGTGAGCGTAAATAAAGAAACTACAATTAAGAACTCAACTCCTGTATTGCAGCATAGGTGCTTGCTTTTTTTTTTAGCGGACTTTAATTTTCAAGTAAATCCGCTATTGCGTTCACTCAGTTTCTTAGTTTGTTTGTTTCTTTATTTTTTTCTTCGCGTTCTCACGCGATAACTCGAGTAGAAGTGGTCGAATCGAAACCAATTACGGAGAAAGGGTTGGAGTAGTTGAGTTCTCGAGCTGATTAGTTTTTGGACGTGATCGGACGTGAGTTGGCGTGAGGAGGCGTGTGTCAAGGTTTTTAGTTCTCGCGGGATAACTTGAGTAAAAGTTAACGGATCGAGTTGAAAATTAGAAGAAGGGTGGGGATAGTGGTACTCTGAAGGTGATTAGTTTTTGGACGTGATCGGGCGTGAGTTTGCGTGAGGGGACGTGAGTTGAAATTTTTTTTGGTTCTCGCGCAATAACTAAGATAAAAGTTGATAGACTGAATTGAAAGATGGAAGAAGGAGCATGATAGTACAGGGAAATAATGATTGAACCTGGAAAAAAATGGTAGTGAGCTGAATTTCACATTATATGTGCAGAATGGTGTCCTTAACAAGGTATAAAAAGTTGTCACCCCTAGGGGGTGAGCTAACCTCAGGAGGGGGCTAAAACCTCGCAAAAAACAGTTTTTCAACTGTTTTTTGCTAATATCTTCGAAAAAAACGGTTCTATGTCAAAATAAGTTATATCAAAAAATGTTCCGCATTAAATTTCCTACAGAATGAGTGGAACAGTTTTCTCAAAAAGTCATTAGTAAGCCCAAAATGGGGAGGTCAGAACATACCAATTTTTAGAATTCTCTTTCGAAAATCAATTCTTTGTTAATATCTTTTATACGATGCGTCCTACGCAAAAATTGTTAATATTGGAAAATATTCCCCGTTCAATTTTCTATAAGGTAATTGTAAAACTTTTTGCAAAAAGTCATAAAGGGCCCAAAATGTGGGGCCCAAAATACATTAATTTTGGAAAAATTTATTCATATGTCTTCAAGTCTTCATATCTATTATCAAGTGACCTATGTAGGTGATAAAGATTAACAAATAATTTTTACTGATGATTCCCCCTACCCTTCCTCCCCCCTTCTTTTGAAATCCTTCTCCAGATTTACATTATAGAACAAAAAAAATTACAGATATATTTTGAAATATTTGTTTCAACTCGGTTCGGGATCATCTATTCCCTCTTCATCACTCATTTTCACCTCCAATTGAACAGAATGATTAAAAGATAAAAGAAGGCGGGGGTAGAATAGTTTGAGAGATTATTAGTTTTATGAGGTGATCGGACGTGAGTTTTGTGTGAGGAAGCATTCGTTGAGGTTTTTCCATTCTCCTGCGATAATTCGAATAATACTTGATGGATCGAGTTCAAAGTTGGTGGAAGGGTAAGGATAGTGATGCTGTAGAGCTAATTAGTTTTTGCAGGTGATCAGTCGTAACGTGGCATGAGGAGGCATAATTTGAGGTTTATTGGTTCCCGCATGATAGCAGGAAGGAATAGTTGAGCGTTATAAATGATCAGATATCTAATTTATCAGAATGTGAGATGATTCAATGAAACGTGAGGTCACGGTTTTTCCTTTTGTATCAAAAATTTATCAGAATGTGGTGCGGATGGCTGAAAGAGTAGGCGTAGTAGTCTTGGAATTGAGTGTTTCTTGGACGTGAGTGGATATGATTTGACGTGGCGTGACGTGACGTGGCGTGGCGTGACGTGACGTGACGTGACGTGGCTTGAGTCGAAAGCGATCGACACCAAATTAGGAGGATAGGTAGAGTACGCAGATTTTCAACGATTATTAGTTTTTCAACTTGAGGAAAAATGAATTAACATGAGGTCACGGTGTTTTGTAAACGTTCGTTCTCTTCCTATAACTAGAGGAAAACTTGACATATCGACTCAAAATTTTGAGGAGTGGTAGATTGAGTAGGTCTCTAGAATTGATTGATTTTTGAAGTCGACTAAGCGTAAGGTAACGTGACGTCATGTAATTTTAATTTACAATTTAATATATGAATTTCAAAAATTTACCTTGGAATCGGAAGTAGAATACTTTGTTATTTAATTATTTTTGTCGTAGAAGCTCTCCTTCGTAAGATATTGGCAAAAAAATCAATTTTATCGGCCACCTCCGAAGAAGAAAAAAAGAGAGTAACATAAAATAATTCATTGACTTTGTTCTGGTGAGTTAGGGGCCCAGTGTATGGACCGCACGTTCAGTACAAAAATTTTCTGCCAAAGTAATGATCGAATGTAATACGAAAATACATCTGCGCATGCGCGACGCTAGTGATAATGTTCACTGAAATTCTAACCATTGCACGAATGGAATTCGAACGATCCATGTACTATGTAGTCAAAGGTTAAGGTATTACTTTCTACGAACTAGATCTATAAAATCGTGTTTCTAGAATGTTATACAATTTTTCTTTTTCGGGTCTTTTTCGCATCTAAGGTACCGAGACTACATGTATTGGAATTTCAATTTATTTTAATTTCGTTATTCATGTTATTCGAAATGTTATGTTTGTCTAAAAACCCCTCTCTTTGAGTCTACTTCTTTCGAATTCTACAGGATTTGTCCAGTATATTTTATATCACACGCAATAAACGTGAAATATAACGAATTAAATTTCAACGAGGAATTCATACGCTGATGGGTATTTGATAAAGTTTTCTGCGTAAATGAAAATAAGCGTTCTAAATAAAAACACGACTCGATCGTATATAACGTATACTTCTCGCAACGTTGTTTTTTCCCCCTTTCGAAAAGTACGTGTGACATTTGGAACATTTCACTTCGTCGTTATAGCAGCGATCGGAAATTTTAATTTCACGGCTTGAAAATGGCTAGAAGCGTATTCGAATTGGAGAGAGATAATGCTACATTATCTGTAATGGCAGTTGACAAGTTGAATCAAAAAACCAATTCGCTTATTCCGTTAAGTACATTTGAAAAAAAAAAAAAAGCGACAAGGTAAAATGAAACCTTTACAATTCCAAGAACGATTTTATTTGGAACGTGATATGAGAACGATTCATTATTTGCTTGTATTTCCTTGTTTCGCATCTTGTTGAGTTTCCATTTCGATTTAGTCGCTCTCTTGTTATTATATTATATCAACATAGTTTTATGCAAAAACCCATAGTGCGATGAAAATTTCACGTGAAGTTTTCTTCAAAAAAACAAGCGTCATACGTAATTTTTAACTTTCTGCGACTGTTATAACTTTTGACTTTTTAAGTGGAAAAGTTTACCAATTTCGTGGAAGCATCGTTACATTTAAGGTCCGATAACGATTTTAAGAACGTACTTCTATCATCAGTTGATAAATTTCAACACATTTTAATACGAAAAAGATGCCATAAAAATATTTCCTCTTTTTTCACCAACTGGGGTTTGGCGGTGCAATAAAATAACCGATATTCATTTTTATCACAGTATAGATGTTTTCGTCGCGAGGCAAAAAATTTAGAGTGTATAAGGAAGTGGATACATTTTCTGAAGCAGATTACACCACTTCGCAATACCACAAAAACTTTAAATCATTTTCCTAGCTCATATTGACGTAATCGCATATAAAATGTATTGGTGACGTCAATTTAAGTAACATGAGTTTTCAAAAGTTTTAGTGGTCAGGGCGAAGTGGTGTAACCTGCTTCAGTTAGTCAATCCAATTTAAGCGTGAAGGTAACTTACGAAGTGTATTTTGTTTTTTATTTTAATTTCTTGAATTTAAATTTTGTTAAAATTAACTGAATTTATGTTTATATATATTTTTTTTAAGTTAACGTGCCATTTACAGCAACTGGGCTAGAGCCCGTGATCAGTTGAGGTTAGAAAAGTTGAAATAGGCCTGTTTCTTCAATAAATTGAAGAAAAGAGACTTCGTTATCTACGAGTAGGTCAAGATGAGTTGGTAGAAGTTAAAGTTAACGATGTAAAGAGGTGTACTGGGGGCAGTTTTGTAGAATACGGCTCACAGATAGTGGAAGTATGCACTGGTTGCATGATGGTGGTAGGGTGCGTGAAAGCAGGTAAGAATGAGTAAGATGAGTGTGACCTATTCTTAGTATACACAAGAGAACCTCTTCTCTTCTGGATTTGCGCATTGAGGTGCGCCAGAGAAGCGTATCTGCTTTAACATATCATAGTTTATTAGACGTAAAGCGTCGACGAGCTGCTACTATCGCAGAGGAAGAGGAGGAGGTCAGTCACGCGAGTGGCACCTTAGTGCAAGGATCCGAACCCTGGAGATCGGGACCAAGTAGTAGTGAGGACTACAGGGGCGAGAGGAGGGGCCCATGGCACCCCTGCCACACACGTTTCAACTTGATGTGGTTGGTTCTTAATGTGGCATGGGTAGCGCATGCCTGGTCAGATGGTGAACGACTCTAGCCAGATGACTGGGTATGTGTCATGGCCTCAAGTCCCATGCGGTGGATCGAGTAGCTGTATGGGCGGGGCTACGAACTGATTGCGGACCGCCCCTACCTTGCTTCATGGCTTGGAGTAAGGTGGGATGACGCAGACAGAAGTAGGGCCCATAGAGTGTATGACCTCTGGTCCGCCTGCGGGCTTAGTAGGCTGTAAGAGGCAGAAAGGCAACCGACGGGAATCCTCAGAAAGGAGGGGAGATGCGGCGCGAGGTGAGGGCTGGAGACCATCTTATACTCGAGAAGAGCGCATTGCGCAGACAAGGCCGTAGAGAAGAATTGGAAATTGAAACCCACCAGCGGGGAGTAGGTTCTCGTTGTATTAAATGCTTTTCTCTTATTGATTTACAAGTGTTGACTGTTTATGTATATGAAGCATATAGTCCGCCGTCTGATATGTCTGAAGAGATTAGAATTCGCAAATGAAATATAATACGGTAAATAAAGGTCTTTTAATTTCATCAAGTTCTTAAAGAGTGACGAACATTCTAAATGAAGATATCTACTTTCTTGTTGACGATAAATTAGGGTATTAAAAAAGTTTCCACAAATTCTACTTCATAACTTTATTTAACGCCATTTCAACCCCCAAAGGAATGGCGACACGAATTAAGTACTCGAGCTAAACGTTCAAAATATACTATGAAAGTTGCCAACTTGGACGCGTACATTTTTAATGCGACTACTACTAGATGAGTGAGAGTATTAAGTAATGGATGAATGATTAAATGTTGAGGATAACCAATGCTATAGTAAAGTCTCTTTACCAGTAATATCATTTGGTTTGTCCGTTCGTGTATTTCACCTGTCTGAATCTGTCCACATTTCTGCGAGACTATTTATCGAACTTCAACGTGTATTGTCGTTTCGCTTGATTTATAAAAGTAGTGCGTCGACGATTTCAGCGAAAGAATTTTCAAACGAATCGAATCTCTGCTGTTTATGAGATTAAAAGTATTTCTCGTTTTTGTGGGCGATTTTAACGATTATTCTGGGTTTGGAATGAAATGGCAAAACTTAACATGATCATTATTGATCAAATTTAAAAATTATATAAATCTTGTAAAAGCATGATCTCATGAATTTAGAGTTGAAGTTAATAATCATCAGATTTCAATGAAGATGGCCAGTTTTTGATCGGTGATATAGACAACCATATTACTCCTCCTGTTAAATTTGCCATGTTGGCTGACGATTTAGCAAACTTCCTTCCATGTAAAGATCCTAAATTTGGTAAAGTTATCCTATAAGAAACTATAACGGAGCTCCAGTTGTGGTTACCTCTTAGCAGTTTCTTACGAAAAAAAAAATACATAGCTCATTTTAGGGTTTCCACGCATTTTCCCGAAAAAATTTTCCCGAATGACATTTTCTTGAATACAGTTTTTCCCGAAACACTGTAGCCCGAACATTTCTTCCCCTAATGAATAGGTATAACACAATGGAAGCGAATTTTACATTCAAATAATCGAAAAGGTATCTCTATAATAGAAATACTGGTAAGCATAATGCAAAAAGGAATAACAAATATTTACGCGAATTATTGTATCAGAAAAATTATATTTAGCTGTTTACACTTTAATAAAAATACTGTATACTATATAATAATTTGAATTTAATATTTTAAGACGAAGGCTTTTTTGTTTTCTTCATCGTAGGCGCGTTCGCTGCTTCTGTAACAAAAAATGAAAGGCGCTCATTAGTTTCATTTGAAACTAAGTGAGTGCCAGACACCAACCTGAGAGAAATAGACTTGGGCATAACAGCGACTTCAAGCATGCTAGAAAAATGCAAATAATAATAAAAAATTATACAAAAATATAACCAGCACTCACATTAAATTCTTCGTGGTTATTCTCAACTGGACCCGTCCCCAACGGGGCACAGGAACCGCTGCCACAAGCGGTCTTTCTTCGGCGAAATCGAGTAGCCAGCATCGTCAAAAATTCAAAATAATAATAAAACAAAAATGACTATAAATTTTAAGTAAAAAGAGAAACTAAACAAAGTGTAAAAATTCACTCAAAAAAATTCAGTAAAGTTCACGGAACAGAAATTTGTGAGTCGATTAATTTTAATTGACGCGTCGTCGTAGTTCTGTATGTTAAAACAAGTGTTCTTAGAGCGGCTGGAAAGCAAGGGTTCAGTCTGGCGAAAGCAATATAGTAGGGAAAAGTCGGAGAAAGTGAAGCATGGATGATGTAACCAGTTTGAGGGTTGGTATACGCTTGTGTATGTAGTTTCGAATAGGTTACATCCAAATCGAAATTTAGATAGGGAAAAGAGTAGGTAATTTAATTTAATGCTGTGTGCGTAACCACAGAACTAAAGTCGAAAGATTCTCTCGTTCGGATTAAGGCGCTATAAGAACAGGTATAATGGAGCCGCAATCTTGGCTCGTTCTTAATGTAAACAACATGGTTTTGAATGGGGAAATTCTTCGTCTTTCTCCACTAATTGCTGGAGAACAGTGAGTCTGAAGAAATTTTTGATAATGACAATTTTTTTGGAGAATGTAAAGAGCTTTCCAATAGTATATTAATATTTGATATTTGATGAAAATTTTCATATGAAAAAATTTCAATTTTTTTCTACACTCTATTACAGATTATTAGTAAATTAAATTTCAATGATCAGTATGTCAATGGAAAGCTCTTTACATTCTCTATAAAAAATGTTATTATCAACATTTCTCTGGAGCCACCGTTTTCGTGTTTTTTTAGTGTTTTAGAAGCGGTAAAAAACGAGCCAAGATGGCGGCTCCATTATACATGTTCTTATAGCGTCTTAGTTCGGAGGAGTTGTTATTTTCCCTGATTTGGATGAGGAGTGAACGATTCGGTTCATTATCATTATAAAAATGAACGATATTATCTCCATGATTATCTCCCATCTGAAGTCTTAGCTTTCCTTCCAATTTTTGGATTATAAAACGTAGTAGTTAAAACAATGAGAATTAATTTCTTTGTATGTTTCGTTAGTTGACTTTTCTATTTCTAATTGTTCATGTGATGACTTTCAAGGTTTCTTGTTTTTTTTTTTTCTATTTTTTTCTTCTCGTTTTAAAGATTGTTATTCGAAGAAAAAAATACAAATTTCGAATGTGAGAATTACATAGTTGATGTATTTTATTTAAAAAATAATTTAAAAAAAGAAAAAAGAAAAAAATGTGTGTTGGTGAAAAGAAATACGAAAAAATATTCCAAGTTCACCGATAGAACTAAACTGAAACTAAAAGAGAACGAAAGAGATTCACTTTAACAACTGCCTCACTCAAGTCAGGGAAAATAACAACACCGGTTCGGATATTATGAGCAATGAGCAAAATAATGAATTGTTCGAGCAGGACTGTGTAATTTTCGACAGGAAATGTTTTCAAATGGTCACATAAAAGTTTATGAATAGTTCTCTAAAAAATTCTTAGTGTAGTATTAGTTTACTGCTTAAAAGGTTTCCCATGAAACTGTCTAGTTTCAACTGGTACTAAACTGTCAGTACATATTTTACTTGAGGGAAAATCTGAAAACAGCGATCACACACCACATTCTCTCCATACTTTCAGTAGCCTTGACTCTTCTACCACATTTGCTATCAGTTGCATCGTACTAAGTTTTATCGTTTATATTACGTAGCAGTTTTTTGAATCTCGCTTCTGAAATCCTAATTTTGATTTAGTTCCTTGTAAAATAACGTCAAGAGACGCTGAACCCATAAAGCGATGATGATGACGAAATTAACAATTTTCTCGAATAAAAGACATGAAAAATCACACCAATAATTGATTCCTAGCAAAAACCTAAATAACTTGATACCTAAAACTCGTACTTGAAGCTTACGCAAAAATGAGAATAAACCTTTAAATTCACAAACGACAAGCTTAGAAAAATCTATGCAATAAAAACACAGGACGAGTATTTAAAAATTTCCAAGTAATTCTTTAATTCGTATTCGATAAAACCACTCCATACGTAATCGACTAGTTGATCATTCAGTTTCCAAAATCGCGCCATTCAACATGAATTGGATGAAAATTTTCGGCCGTAAAGGCAGCAGCAAAAAATCTGCACGGCCTAGTTTAACCGACCAGGATGCTTCGGAAACATGTGCCGATAAAAAATCGCATTTGCAAGTATTGGAAACAGAAATCAAAAAACAAGAACCGAGCGAAGTAAAACATGTGGACGATGGTCAAGCGCCAGACGTGGCGTGGTCGAAGGGCTCTCGTTCGACGACGACTACTCCGACGGTTTTTATCTCCACGACTACCACTGATCCTGGTCTATTAACTGATGAAGAGAGGGAAGATAAAGCTAAAGAGGCGGCTTTATTAGACGCCTGGCGTAGAAACACCAAACCTAAGATGTTACCAATTCCCAGCGATTACCCAGATTACATGAGAGATTCTCCGAATTTAAAGTACGCCGAAACGGATGCTTCGCTTAGACGTAAACAATATAACATGCAAAGAATGAAAATGATCAAATCTCGTAATTTACCGAAACCAGTGAGACCATCGAAGCCATTGCGCGAAGGTCCCACTCCAAAATCGAATAGAAGCTCCGATTTACGTAAAGGCTATTCGAAGAAGAAACCGATTTTGTCGCAGCACTTCGAGCATCATTTCGAAACATTTCATCGTGCACCTTTCAAAAACATAGCGAAAATGAATTCTTGCAAAACATGATCACCTTTTCCAACCACTTGTATTCGTTTATTAGAAGATGATTTATTCTGTTAAGAAGCGAATGTAATAAAGGCGCGATTAATTTTATCTACGTTGTTACTCATGGGTTGCCTAAAAGTACCTCTGAGGTCGTGATAATTATCGGTATTCCCTTCGGTACCTTATTTTCCCCCTTCTATCCTGGCTCGTTAGTACGAGAATGTAATTCCAGTAAAAGCATCGCCCGATCGAACTCAAATACGATGGATAATATTTCACAATTAATTGGCAAAGAATAACTTACAACCTAACGTAGAAAATATCACGTCGACAAAAAAATTCAGCCCAGATTCTGGTGGTAACGATCTACCGCTCGGATATCTTACACAGAGCTCGAATACCCTATACGTTTTTACAAAGCTGATTGATTTGGCTTTTGCAATTTCCAAATTGAATAACATTAATCATTCGAGATACCCGCCGAATGTACCTAAACATACTTGAGCTTGTATCGAAATCTAAAAACCAATCAAATTTCGCCCTTTTCCAGGCTACCAAATTGCCACCAAGCTTTTACCGTAATTCGCACGAGCTGATATGCTGATTGCTTTGCCATAAACCTTACAGATTCTTCGCTTTGATGACGTTACCGTTGCCATATTTTCCACATGCGTTATATTTTCAAAAAGCGATCAGATAAAAAAATATTTTCCATTAGAGCAGTCACGCGGTACGAATGTCAGCATTATTGTATTCCCTTGAAATCGTCTAATGTACTTTTCAATTATTACCCTTCGACTTTTTTTTCTTTTTTCTTTTTTTTTTCGCTGAGCTCTGAAACGAATGAAGAATTGAGTTTTATTAGACTAAAATAGTGATGAGTAAACTCAATACTGTTCAGCGACAATAACTGGAAACGATATTTTACGCTGTTGTTAACATGCGGATGCTAAGCGGAGAAAATGTCCGAGTGTATTCAAGTTAGAATTACCTACTCGTAGAAGTTAAATTTGCTCTTCTTCTGCGTTATTATTTGCTGCCCTAAAACTTAGTCGCTCTAAATTCAATTCAACGAATTTCATAACAAGCAGCTGGTGAAATTTGATTTAAAAAAATAACCAAATAGAGGTTGATACTGTAATATGTTTTATGTACGATCAAACTTCATGAGTAAAAATTTGAGTAAGTATACGTAAAGATTGTTATGAAAAATTATTATCAGTACTTGGAACTGAAATTTATTCCTCTCGTGCCTCAGTTTCTCCATACATCCATACTAAAATGGAAATATACTCGTATTACCACATTTTATCCGTAAACAATGAAACGTCAACAGGTTACAGTAACTAACTTGATTAATTTTTTTTAATCATTTTTGGTTTTAGTTCATTCCAAAATCTTTTTGCATTTCATCAACTATTCCGTGTTTAATTCTTAATTTTGTTATAACAAATTGATAATTCATATCTCTCACACTCTCTCTTTCTCTTCCTCCCTCTCCCTCTCCTCTTGCTGATCATCCTTATTATGTTTGTTTTTTGTTTTTGATTTATTTGTATATTTTCATTTTTTTGCTGTTTTTTTTTTGGTTGTTTTTTTTTTGTTGTCGTTTTTTTCTTTTTGTCACTTACATTATGAGACATTAGCCGGTCGCCTGCTCACCCATTCTCGGGTATTGGAGAGCAGCGGCCGTATACATTATTTATTTTGTAATTTTCAAAGTGTTTTTCATGAATAAAACTCTGCCTGTCTGTCACTCCCCGTCACTCTATCACTCTCTCTCTCACTCACTCACTTTATGAGTAATGAGTGAAAAACACCAAGGTGACCCAAATATCATTTTTAGCTGAGTTTTTAACTAAAAAACGACAGCTATTGCATCCTACCTGATTTGGGAAGGGACGGTCGGGGTTTCAAATCTTCAGACCATTTGTAATCATCTGGCAAATGCCCAACTTTTTGGTGTATATATAGACTTATCAAAAGTATCAATTTACATCCAAAAAGATTTTCATTGCGACAATATACCTCTGTTTGGTCAATTCACCTCCGATTTCGGAGGCACTTTGGCATCGCTGTGTATATAGTGATAATTAGCTTAGTTGCATGCTTATAGGGTTATAAGCAATTTTTCAGCTGTAGGTAATTTCAACCCCTTTACGAAAATTATATACATCTAATTTACATGATGGTTTCACTAGATGACGTCATCATCGAAAATGTATCGGTAAAAACTGTTTCAATTTGCTTTCAAGTATATCACGAAAATAAAAGATGTTTTCAAGAACAATTTATGCTTCCTATTTCTGACCGCTAGGCACTGTTATCTATCAATAATATTTAATACGGAGGCAAATTAGAATTTGTCGTGTGAATATCGGAAGCAAATTGTTCAGTTGGATGTACCGGATGCAAACTGAAATCATGCGCAAAAGTACTTTTTTTGTTTTTTCGATAAATTTCAAAATGGCGTACTACTCAATTTTGAGGGAGGCTGTAGAAGAGGTAAATAACTCAGATTTTTTGTTTTTGATCTCATATAAAAGAATGAGTCACGGACACTTACCGATCCAAATTTCAGCTTTCTAAGTGCATATTGAGAGGAGTTAGAGCAAAAAACGGCTGTTTGAGGAAGTTTTGAGTCATGAAATTTCTTGAATCTTCCATATCTCCCTACCAAATCAAGATAAAGAGGTCAAACTTTGTGTGTTGAGTTAGTTGGTGACCAGAATATGACTACTTGAATTTGGATCAAAATAGATCCAAAATGTCGGATTATCAAAATTTGAGTAGAGCTTGAGGAGCCTCAAATTAGTAAAAATGTAATTAATATGAACTCATATGATTATTGGGGATAAGAAGTATACCATATCCTCAATTCGTCTCCATGCATGATGTTGAGAGAGAAGAGGGAGGGGTTAACGAACCTAAAATGTGGTGGGGGTACACGAGAGATCGAAAATTTTTTATTGCTATGTCATATGATGAAATAAACCAAAGTGACTAACTTATTCTGATTTTAGCTTCCCAAGTGAATTTGGAGGGGAGTTAGAGCAAAAAACGGCTTTTGGAGGGGAAAATGCAGCGGGAAATTTCATGAATCTTCCATATCTCATCACGAAATCGGCCCTGAAAGGTCAAACTTCGTGTGTAGGATTAGTTAGTGACCAGAATATGATCTCTTAAATTCGAGTCAAAATGGATCCAAAATGGCGGATTATCAAGATTCGAAGATAATTTGAGGACCCTCAAATAGTTGTAATTTGAGAAATATCTGTTCACATGATTATTTCATGGCAAGAAATACTACGTTTGTGCCAAATTCAACTTCTTAAATGTTTTTGGAAAGGTTAGGGTAGGGTTTTTTAGACTTGCTATTGAGTGTGGCATATAGGGTTAAGCAAGGTTATTACTAAATCGAAACAAGCCCCAGTTAAAAACTCAGCTCCAGTTTGTCTGCTTACTTTTTTTTTTTTAATGGAGCAGTGATGGGATTAGCAAATGATTTCATGTCTTTGGAAAAATGAAAAAACTTTAATTTCCTATATTTCAAATATAAGGAGCCCAATTTTTTTCAATTTTTTTTTAATGCCTCAAATTTCGTGTATTTTCAAAAATAAATAATAAATTTGTAATTTAAATGCATAGTATGGGCTTGCTAAGTAAGCTCTCTAAGACTCATCAGTGTTCTCAAAGCATTAGTTATTTCTGGTAAAACATCTAAATGACTTCATTTAGAAGCAAAGCTGTGATATTTGCAAACCCATGTATGGTAGAATTCAGGCGTAATTTTTTTTTCAAGTCCTAAAGAGCTTAGTTCAAGTTCATACTACGCACTCAACAAATACATTACCCATTTATCATTCATTTTTGAAAATACCTAAAATTTGTACTTTTTCAAATGAATTTAAACCCCATTAAATTTGGAAAAACTGGCAGTTGAACATTTTTTCATCGTTTTCAGATAACAAAATATGATTTGTGAATGTAAAGAAAAATTAACAAGATCTTCAAATTTTTGAAAAGTTTGCCCCAATTTTAACAAGCGTTCTGTTCAACTTCGAGGGTTGTAATTTTCTCACATTTTACTTGGATATTTAGCATTTGCTTTTTTCATGTCTTTTCCTGTTTTGTGATGAGCAGTGAGCAATGGAGCTCCTTAAAGGTGCGTCCACACGAGGATGATCAGCTTCGTTCAACCTGGATGATCAGCCTGGGATGAATGTAGTGTGGACGTTTGGATAATCAGCCTCGTTGAGCTGAATTAAGCTGATCAGCCTGTCATCCTCGATCGACTTGATGTCGGTCTGTTCAAAGGATGATGAATAGTGTGGACGCGACTGCATCATCCACATTCGCTCCTCCAAATATAATTTTTCGTCATTTCACATACAATTTATTGTTCAATGGAATGAAAATTATTTTAATATCAGAAAGTTACTTTTTTTGGTCATCTGACCATTTTTCTGAAATTAAAATAATTATTTACAACGCAAAATTTACTAAAGATTATGCTAATTTTTATTTATATATTTTTTTAAGCGTTTGTGCGAGTAGCAATGTGTGAACCCTAATACATTTTATTTACCAAAAAATTTAACATAAAATAAAATTATCATTAATGTATATATTTTTTCAGTAAGTATTACTAATTTATTAGTAACAAAATTTTTTTTCATAAACTTGACACCTAAAAACACTACAATAATTTTAATTATTTTTAGTAAATTTTTTCATATAAAATATTAATTTCTGATATTGAAGAATTATTTAAAAACTGAATTTATTTTTGATTGCAAAATTAATTCCTAATAATTTTATCACATATTTTAAAATTTTTTTTATTATAAAATGAATTTTTTTTCATCATTTTCACCATTTGGGGGTGAGGGTAGAGTAGAAATTACTCATGCTGCCCTACTTTTCACCACCACCGATTGTACTTGTCGCGTATCCCTCGTAATGACTGACTCTATTTGGAGAATAACCCGCAAAAACACGTAAAAATGTAGTACTTAACTTCTTCCTCTCATATTTTCCTTTAATGTTATGTACCGATTCCTTCTGTTGATGGCAAAAAGCTGAATAAGTGTGGACGTCGACAGATGATCATCCAAAGCTGATTAGCCTAGGCTGATCATCCAAGCTGAACAAGCTGATCATCCTACGTGTGGACGGACCTTAATGTTACACCCATCGGAGCCTGATTTCAGATGTGATTTGTTAAAATTACATTAATGAAATTTTATGAAATCACATATAATTAGAAAAGAACATCCAATAAGATATAGTTGAATGAAATAAGATCTATTTATGACATATTTGCAGAAGTTATGAAGAATACTGTTTAAAGAACTTCTTTCATCAGTGTGTAACTGTATATTATATTTTATTAGTTGAAAAAATTTTTCAAGTCCGAATGAAGCTGGAAATTACTTGTCAATTGAAAAAATACATTCTAAACTTATAGTGATTTCATTAAAAGATAAGATCTTCTGTAAAACTTTTTTTCTTATTCTCATCAAGCGATATCATTTGCATAACAATTTTTCCAAGGATTCTTTTCATTTTCAAATGTAATCATTTCATGTTTATTCGACGCGTAGTATTTCTGTTTCATTTATAATTGATGTAATTGAAAATTATTCATCCTCCTTTATCGCCGATTAAACTGCCACAGTGGTAAAAATTAATCGATTTAAATTTTTTATTCGCTTTGTAACCTTGTAGGTCCCATTTCAAGCCCATCGAAACGATAATTAGCCAGTAATTATGAAAAGGTTGGGTTGCTTTCAAATAGATTTTTTTATGCTTTGAAATTTCGAGTTAAAATTTCCTTCCCTTCTCACTATTCAGTATTCGCGTATTGAAATCTAAAAAATATTCGAATATACTTAGAAACTTCTACTTCGTATCGCCATGTGGAAAAATAGCCCAAACTATAATGAAATCTGGCCCATCGAACAAATTTCCAAATCTTTCATTTTCACTGTTAGGCAATTTATTTGACTTATTTTATATCATGATCTGCCTATTTTAACCTAATACCCTGTATGATTAAAATAAAAGAGAATTCTCATATCTTATTTATGAAAGACCACGAAAAGAAGAAGGAAATATAGTTCGTGATGTCATCTGCTTCATGGTTTCAGCTGACGACACGACAAAGGCAAATACTCGCGTAGGTATATACGGGTAGAATCATAAAGTATTTAAGCTAATCGTAACCTAGGAGGAAAATGAAAGATTCTCGAGATTACGTAATGTTTCGAAATTTATTACAATTTCGCACAACGGAATATAGATTCTCGTATTGGCCGACCGAACATGGCGACGAGTTGAGAGAATAGATGAAGTATTAAGAATTTATGCGTCTGTTAAAACAGCAATTTTTCGCCCATCTTCGCACACTGCGAAAACTTTGATACATGAACGAAGCTATAGAACTCGATTATATGGCTGTATTATACGTATTTTCATTATACCCGCAATCCGCACGCGTTTCGTAGAAGAAAAGAAAGACAATTCTGGTATCGGCGGTGTTTTCATTGAGACGAAGATTTCGGGCTGAAAAATTGAAAAGATGGAAGTCTTCGCTACGTTTCATAAATTCCTTATGAAAGTTGTAAATAAAAAAATACCCCTTTCGTGGAACAATTTTCCGGGATTTTAATTAAAAATAGTAAGTTGCGTTCGGTATTCTGGTCGCCTGATCACGTATACGTTATTACGCGGCCGCGTAAATGCCATCCGTACGTATGTGTTCTTTTATTGAGTTTCGGGTTTTTTTTTATTATTTTTTATTTTCCAAATTCCTACCACCTTCGAATGTACCGTAGTCTTGCATTGTAGGCGAATTATGATTACGCCAGAGACGTGCGCGAAATAAAAAGACGGAAATTTTCATTAGAGAAATCGTAATAGGTAAATACGGCGGGTGAAAATTTTCCTATGCTAAGTGAAAACTTAAATACGATCGATTTTTCAAATTGCCTCAAGTATACGCAGCTTTATATGGTCAACATTAATATATAATTGGAAGTCGGATTCCATTAATTTCGAATTCTTTTTATCTTGTCGTCAGGTGTCACTTCACATGGATTCAGCTGCGAGGTATGCAAATGCAAAGTACACAAACGTTGCGTGTCGAAAGCAATCAGCAATTGCAAATGGACCACGTTAGCCAGCGTCGGAAAGGATATTATAGAGGACAGATATGGGGTATGTGTAGAACTGAACGTATATTTTTCTTTTCGCACTCTAGCGCCCTATCCCTCTGATGTTTTTCTTTTGTGTAGAATATTCTAATGCCGCATCAATGGATGGAAGGAAATTTACCCGTATCCGCAAAATGCGTCGTTTGTGAGAAAACATGCGGATCAGTCTTAAGGTATGTACGAGTACATTCCTACGAGAGCGTTTTGTCTGCGAATGTTCTAAATAACTCAACACTCGTAGGCGTAGCGTTTTTATTCGATTTTAATATTCGTACCGTTTCCGAACGAGTACATAAAATTTAAGCATAATTAACGCGCCCGGATATAAATAGCTGTCGTCGGTATGATGTATAAGTTGCCTCCGTCAAGTTGGCAATTCTGGTTCTTTGTTATTCGGGTAAACGGATAATTGAAAAAATGTTAGCAGTTGGGCCACATAGATGCATTTACATCCATTGGATAAGCTAGAAATCCCTAATTGTCCCCTTTAAAACCATGATGAAAAGTGGCATATAATATATGTTGTACTTCTCGCATTCACTAATTATATGAGCAATGAGCATATAGTCACTGGAATTTGAATTACTTGTGGTCGTTCGAGTATTCCTTAAATTTTGTTTCCTTCCATTTTGGTTCCATTTCAACCAAACTTAATAGTTTATACTGTATAGTTCTGAACTTCAAAGTAATTATACTTGCTGGTGAGAACGTAGTACATTTGGAGAATCTAAATCGTAAATAATTGCAAAATTAAATAAATATATTTAATTAATATGAGAGAAAAAAATGCTTTGAATTTTTATACTATGAATATATAAATTTTAATAACAACTTCAATTTCTATGTAATTTATAAACAAAATTTTAATTTAATTGAAACAGATGATGGAATAATTATTCCATTTAATTTTCCTATTCAGTTAATCTTAACAATTTTTAAATTTTTTATATGCATATATACAATAATTCAAATTACTTTCAATTGATTAATTTTGTATAATATTATATTTATTTTTTATTTTGCATATTAATGATTTTTTTTTCTATTCAACCCGTTTATTTGAATTTTTCTTTTTTTTATTTTTTAATATTTTTTATTAAACGTGTTTATAAAATTTTCGTTTTTCCTTGCACTTTTTCAATTTTTATTAAACCCGGTTTTGAATTTTTTGTTTAATGTTTTTGACGAGCTTCTGAATTTTTGTTTTGTTTGGTTTTCAGCTGAGCTTTTAACTTGAAAACGAGAGCTATTACAGTCTCGCCTGATTTGTAAAGAAAATTAAAGGGAAGGGAATTTAAGGTCAGGGGTGGGTGGGGTCTTCAAATCTTTGCGTTTCAGACTATTTGTAATCATCTGGTAAATGTCCAACTTTTTTGTGTATATATTTCCGGCCCCAGGCATAGCGCTGGCGAGTATTCATGAAATTCGCTCAAAACATGATGAAAGACTCTTCTTCGAAATACGATAAAACTACTTTTTTGTTGTTTCGCAACACTTCAAAATGGCGGATCACTCAAGTTCTGAGGGGCGCTGGAGAAGGGGCAAATACCTAAAATTTTTGGTTTTTGGTCTCATATGAAAGGGTGATGCACGGACACCAACATTTCCAAATTCTAGCTTCCTGAGTGTATTTTGAGGAGAGTTGGAGTAAAAAACGTCATTTTGAGGAAGCATTGAGCCATGAAATTTCTTAAATCATTAATATTTCCTCACCAAATCAACATAGAAAAATCAAACTTTGTGTGTGAGGTTAGTTGGTAACCAGAATATGAGCTCTTGAATTTGGATCAAAATGGATCCAAAATGGGGGATTATCAAAATTTGAGTAAACTTTGAGGAGCCTTAAGTTGGTAAAAATGTAATTAATATGAACTCATATGATTATTGGGAATAAGATATTATACTATATCTCAAATTCAACTTCACACATAATATTGCAGGGGAGAAGGAGGGGTTATCGACCTCAAAATGTGGTGGCGATACACGAGATGTCGAAAATTTTTTATTGCTGTGTCATATGGTAAAATGAGTTCATTCGATTAACCTATTCTGATTTTAGCTTCCCAAATGAATTTTGAGTGGTGTTAAAGCAAAAAACAACTTTTAGAGGGGAAATCGCTGCAGGAAATTTCATGAGTCTTCTATATCTCCTCACCAAATCGACCTACAAAGGTCAAAATTCATATGTAGGGTTAGTTCATAACCAAAATATGATCTCTTAAAAGTGGTTCAAAATGGATCCAAAATGGCAGATCGTAAAAATTTGGGGATGATTTGAGGAGCGCCAAGTACTCATAATTTGAGAAATATTGGTTCATATGAGTGTTGCATGGTAAGAAATACCACATTTGTTCTAAATTCAACTTCTTAAGTGGTTTTGGAAGAGATAGGGTAAGGTTTTTCAGAAAGACATGATGTGGTTAGCAACGTTATATGCAAACCTGAACTAGCCCTGATTAAGAACTCAGCTCTAGTAATGCTGCATGGCTATTTACGTTTTTTTCTCTCTTAATAAAGTAAATCTGATTTTCATGCATGTTGTGTAACTTTATTTATTTATTTTTTTAATATAAAATGAAATAAATCAAACGCATAAGCGGGTGCATCATAATTCGTTGATCGTTGGTCCCCTATATGTTTGACGCCGTATGGAAATGCGTAGCTTAATATTATAAAAGGCAACTATACAATAAGCGAAGGCGCGAAGCTCATTATGTTAGAATTGATGTTCACATTATTTTCCAATTGTTGCATTATATTTTCATGCAATTTTAGTCTTTAGTCGTCCATATCTATGCCTTTTATTGCGTCTTCTTTGCATAAAAGCCTCCTTGTCACAGCCTCGCCCCACCACTGATATAAAAGCCCACTTGTAATAGCTATCGTTTCCATCAGAATTTCACTAATTATCAACTAAAAAATTATCTTAATAAACATACGATTTTTCATCTATCATGTGATATCATTGAAATGGGTCGTTTAGCGAAATCGTTAATACTGCCTGTCCAAGCACGAGACCCGCAGAATGAAAGCATAATGTTCACTTATTCTTATCGCTGAAATATCGCTCTCAACTTTACTCTCCATCATACTTTTTTTTTTTGAGACCATCTTGTACACCTGAAAAGTTGAAATACCAGCATAATTTTGTCAACTCTGTTATTCCGAATAGAGGTATTTTCGCGTTAAAATTTTATACTTAGAAGCGCCCGTTTTCGATGGAAATATAAAGCGGGTAATTTGAGAAGCTGATGATATGACGCGGATTAATATTCGTGATGCAAATACACGCTCCGAAGATTCTCAAAAGCAGAAATGAATTGAAAATACGTGCTCCGATAATACGAGCGCATTACGTTTTATACGTCATTTTAAACAATGAATCAAACACTTTGTTATTCATGGGGCGTGTTTGCAGTATTTGTTTACGTTCGCTAGACCATAACTATGAGCTTTTAGATAAGTTAATTAGCGTACTTTTTTACGCGGGATTACTCGTTTGGTCTGGGCTGTTGTAATACGATTTGCTCGATGGGTAGAAATACATATTTTGTATTTCTTTAGTGATATGCGAAGCAGCATTTATGGATTTGCCGCTTTAGCATGCGATTATACATGTATGAAGTCGCCTTTCGTGTAAACAAAATAGTCTAAATTTTTCTATTGATTTTTATTGTACATTGTGACAACCCACAGTTGCTTACTTAATAGGCAACCCATTCCTCTATGCGATCGCTGCAATTCAACGATCTCTTTCTCACATGTTCTAGTCGAATGCCTTAAATTTTTTGCTCGGAGAAATACGCATTTCCAAAAAAATAAAATGAAATTCATTCGTCATAACAGTCCCTACAACATATCAGAGCTAATTTGCTTCCTTCGTTCAACATCCCTTTACCCACTTATTTAAAAAATAAAATAACATAAAAAATGAAGTAAAATAAAATCGCTTCTAGCCCAGATCTGTATAAGGTGCGGCATATGATTAAAAAAAAAAAAAAAAAAATTAAAAAATGTTTACAAAAGTATTAGTAGATGAAGGGAAGAAATTACTGTAAAATATGTAAAAGTAGTCTAAAGAATGAAAAATGTCTAAAATTTTTAACGTCTTTAATTCTTTTTGCAAACGGTAACGAGTTAATAAGCATTTTCATTCAATAGGGATCGTCAAACTACGTCATCATCATCCTTATCTGATTGAAGTGGTATGTAAACAATAAGCAAAATTACACATAAATATATGGAAATACATTGGAGTGGTTTACTTTAAAAATTAATTAATTTTCTGTTTTTCAACTGTTTTGAAATTATAGAGAGAAAATATAATAGTGGTTTGCTGAAATTTCGGCTCAAATTCGTCAAGTGAATACGCTTAAAATTTAAAGTTTCCTCATGAAACCAAATAAACTGATTCATATTTTAAAAGCTCAACTTTCTATGAACTTTAATGAAAAATGTACAAGAATCAAAGTTGTAGGGAATAAAACTTCTTACAACTTTGTTCCTGTATGTTTTTCTTCAAGACTCTTTGCAAAAAAACTAAAAAATCTTTAATGTTCGGAAGCTCCACTTTCAGTGAAGGGATCGATTTCAAAAATCATATGACTCTTACGCTTCATACTGTCTGCCTATCTCCTAAATTTGGAGTCACTCCATTGTGTTTTACTCGAGTTAACGTCGGAGATTAAAAAAATCAATTTTCAGAGAACAAAACGTATCAACTATTAGATTCTTCACTTTTAGTTCATTTTTCCGGAAAACTATAAGCTTTCGTGAAAATTGTATGAGAATCGAAGTTATAGAGTTTAAAATTTACAGCGACCCAATTGCTATTCATTTTTCTCTCCGATGCCTCGTTCTTGAGATATTGAAAAATAAAATAAAAAAGCTTCAAAGTTCAAAAGCTTAACTTACGAGGAACTTTCGTGAAAAATGGATATAACCGATATTGTAGAAAATAAAATTTCCCACAACTTCGTTCATATATATTTTTTCTTTACAACCCTTCATTCCCGAGATATTTGCAAAAAACTAGATGACTTTCAGCGACTTCAAAAGCAATAGGGTTCTTAAGCTGCATTTCTTTTACATATCCTTCAAGTTAAGAGTCATTCCGTCTGTTTTTACTCGAGTTATCGCCGGAGTACGAAAATTTAAATGGATTTTACTTGAAAGTAAACTCCACTAAAAAAAGAGGTCGTGGATTTTTTGAAATTTCGACGATTCCAAAAAAATCGAGGTAAGTGTCGTTTTCGACTATTTCAAGGTCGCTAATTCCGAATATGGTGATATTTTTCGGCGCTCTCCCCTCCATCTCCTTCAAAAGTTCATTTCTTTAATAAAAGTAGCGAGTTTTCCATGAAGAAGGGAAAAGCGCCAAAAAATATCACTATATTCGAAATCAGCAACCTCAAATTAGTCGAATACGACACTTAATTCGATTTTTTTGGAATTGTCAAAATTTCAAAAAATCCACGCCCTGAAAGTTCTAATCCACAAACCCCATCCCCTTAGTTAAGGCCTTGACGAGATTTGTACAACTCATAGTTGGTGCAGCGCTCTCGATGGAATTATATTTTCATCTCTCTATATTACTATATTAATACTCAAAGCCTTTGACTATAACCCACGGACCGCTCGAACTGTAGAGAAAAATTCTGTCGATATCAAGTGAACACTTTCAGACCATAATGTGTCTGCGCATGCGCGAGTTAAAGATAACAAGAACAGCTGATACCAGTTGGACTTATAATCAATTCAAAATATATTCGAAACCTTTGACTATATACTACATGGACCGAGCTAGCAACAAGCAAATTCCAACCCAAAAACGGTGATACATTACACAGATTTTCTCAGAACACTCGTGACTAAATTCTAAATGCGCATGCGCAAATTTATTTCGCGCTAATAGTGCAGCAAGGGGACTCGATAGTACTGCTTAAAATCATAATAACATGAATGTGATAAAGGACTTCAGGCGTGCGCAAGATATAAAGTTGCAACGAGTGTTACGACTCTGATGCATGTAATGTTTCACCGCAGTTTTCCTACACGTAACTCGGTCCATCTAGTATATAGTCAAAGCTCAAAACTCAAAATAATATTGATAACTTTGAACTCGTGCATGTGCAGACGCATGTTGGTCTGAGAGCGTTCAATTTGTGCTATTCTAAACAATCAGTTCAAGCGGTCCAGGGGTATATAGTCAAAGCTCAAAGCTAAACATACCTGCCACCCCTTGAAATTTAGACAAGTAAAGCACCATACCCGTATACTGAATAATGTAGCGAATAAAATATAATATTGACGCTGACTTGCATTGAATCTAAATGTGAAAAATTGAATTAATTCGGCAAAAAAAAAATCTAAACCAAAAATTGATGTAAAATTAATGAACTCAAGAAGAAATTAATTTTTCATTATATACCAATTATAAACAAATTATGTTGATTTCTTTTTTCAACATAAAAAATGAAAACTTTCATCATTATTGCTACAGTTGGTGACAAATTTCATATTACGAAAGGGAATTTGGTGTTTTGCTTGTTTGGATTTCAATATTGGTCACATATAGTTTGAGGGATAATAAAGCCTTTGAGAGCGTGAAAATTCGGTCTTAAAACTCGATTGTGAAACGATTACGCTCACAGCGGTAGTTAATGGAGTTCCGCTTTTAAACGTTGGTAAAAAAAAGCTTTCGCTCGATTTCATTACAGACTTCAAGATTGGAGGTGTTTATGGTGCAGAGCAACGGTGCATACAGCTTGCCGTCCAAAACATACGATACGCTGCCCGCTGGGTCCAAACCACGTCAGTGTAGTACCTCCCACTGCCATTCATAGTATTGGTAAGTTTAATTAAATGCGGTATACGGGAGTCCGTGCTGCCCGGTTAAATAAAGCGATTGCGTTTTTGTTTTAAACGCGTATGACGTTGTTTAGGAACCGATGACGCTTGGGAAGCAGTCAGACCACATGGGTGTTCACCGTTATTAGTTTTTGTAAATTCGAAATCCGGAGACAATCAAGGGGTCAAGTTTCTACGTAGATTTAGACAGATTCTGAACCCCGCTCAGGTGTTCGATTTAATTACAAGCGGACCAACTTTGGGGTTAGTTTATACGGTCGGCCGTATTTCCATAATAATTCGTCGTTTCTCGACTTGTATTATTTGTCGTCGTGAATTTTAATTATATGGCTTTTGAAATATAATCAATTTGCGCGCCTATAACGATGTATTTTTTCCTCGTAATACTCTTTTGGCGCGGGTTAAATGTTTACTTTAATTGTTTATCTTTTGGTTTTGACAGATTACGACTATTTCGTCACTTCGATCCTTTTCGCGTATTAGTGTGTAGCGGCGACGGCTCGGTCGGATGGGTTTTGTCTGAGATTGATAGGCTCAATATGCAGGTAAATACGCGACACCTCTGTATTATGTAAATAACGTCGGTCGCGGGCGACTACGGTTATTTTTAATCTATCAATTATTAAAGGTCCAATGCGAAGTAGGCGTGTTACCGTTGGGTACTGGAAACGATTTGGCAAGGGTGTTAGGATGGGGCGCATCTTGCGACGACGATACGCACCTTCCTCAGCTGCTAGAACGGTACGAGCGCGCTAGCCCGAAAATTCTCGACAGGTTTGTTTATTTTAATGATAAATTCATAACGCTTTTCCCCGGAGGCTTGCGATGTTTGCAAGATGATTGTTGAAAGACTCCAACGAGAGTATGGCCTATCAAAATGACGACGTGGATTAATCTCAACCTCTGAAATTACGCTCGTTGTAATACGAATCGTGTTTTGTCATCTGAGATTTCCAACGAGAATTTTATAATCAACTTCCGAAAATTTTTCACATTCTGATGGCTACATTTACAATCTTCGCGTAAACACGTGTTATATTTTCATTATTTTTAGATGGAGTATTATGGTATTCGAACGAAGTATAAAAGTCGGAGATGTCGGTAAATTAACATTGAATACGGGATTGATACAAGGAAATAATCTGGTAACAACGGCAACAGCCTATGAAGACTCCGTTCTTTCCCATTTGACCAAAATTTTACAATCAGATCAACACACCGTGGTTCTTTCTTCAGCCAAGTGAGCATTGAATATTAAACATATTTATTTAAGAAGAAGCAAATGAAGAGAAATCAGAGTGAATAGTAGAGCGGAATGAATTTGCTTTATTTGGGGGGGGGGGCGGGAATTCGATGACTCCCTAGGGTGAAAGGGTTACCAAATTACCCCAGTAGCACGCTCATAAAATGTCACTCCTTGGATCAACGTTGAACTTCGTCATATTGAGGTTAAAGTTGAAAAATTTTCAGTTTTTTTTAAATAATAGAAAAAATGTAATATTTCTTGTCATGCAATAATCATATGAACACATATTTCTCAAATTATGATTACTTGAGGCTCCTCAAACCATCCTCAAATTTTTACGATCCGTTATTTAGGATCCATTTCAACTCACATTTTTTAAGAGATCATATTTTTGTCATGAACTAACTCTACATATGAAATTTGACCTTTGTAGATCGATTTGGTGAGGAGATAGGAAGATTCATGAAATTTCCTGCAGCAATTTCCCCTCTAAAAGTTGTTTTTTGCTCTAACACCACTCCAAATTCATGTGGGAAGCTAAAATCAGAATAGGTTAATAACATGAGCTCATTTTTTTACCATATGACATCGTAATAAAAAATTTCCAATCTATCATGTATCCCCACCCTATTTTCTGGTCGATAGCCCCTCTTTCTCCTCTCTAATATTATGTGTTAAGATGAATTTTAGATATAGTATACTTTTATCCCCAATAATCGTATAAGCTGATATTAATTACATTTTCACTAATTTGAGGCTCCTCAAGCTCTACTCAAATTGTGATAATCCGCCATTTTGGATCCATTTTGACCCAAATTCAAGAGGTCCTATTCTGGTCACCAGCTAATCCCACACACAAAGTTTGATCTTTCTAGGTTAATTTGGTGAGGAAATATGAATGATTCAAGAAATTTCATAGCTCGATACTTCCTCAAAATGATGTTTTTTACTCTAACTCCCCTCAAAATGCACTCAGGAAGCTAGAATTTTGAAATGTTGGTGTCCGTGAATCACTCTTTCATATGAGACCAAAAACCAAAAATTTTAGTCAAAAAATCAACTAAAGAAAAAAAAACAATTTTAGTGCAAATTGAATTTTTTTGCGTACATTGGTCACATTATGTACTTATAAGAATTTTTTTTGAATGTAGGCATTCAATTTGTTCATATCTATAAAGAGTGTGAAAATTTGTTTAATAATTTGAAGAAAAACATATTCCATAAATTTCAGAAAATTGTTGATAAATAATAGTTATCTATTATGAAAGAGTGTTTTGTACATTTGATTTTGATTTCATAGCATCTACGACGCAGGATTTGCCTAATTTTTGTCTTGCATGAGTTCTCAAAGCATCACACATTGTGTTACGAAATGGTTTAAATATCTGTTCTGCTCAATTTTAACACCAAGTAAATAATACTTTGAGAACCCCTAATTAGTGAGAATTCAACGAATCAAAATTAAAAATATACTACACATTTCTGGCATAAATGACCTACAAATATTTAACAACAATTTTATTTTTATTTATTTTATTTTTTTTTATTAGTGCTAAACAGTTTTCTTAAATGGATAAAATATGTTATTTTTCAAATTATGAAAAAATGTTTAAATATAAGTATAAAAAAAAAAATGGTGTGCAAAAAGTTTTCATTTGATCCAGAAATTAATTTTTGAGGATTTTTTCATAAAAATGAAAAATTTGTAAACCTTGAACTCAGTATGACAAAGATTAACGTTAACCTAAAAAACTGTACAGTGTACATTTTTAAGCTTTGTGTTGGAATATGAATAATTTTAAAATCATTCTTCTCTACAGGTCACTGTTTATAAAAAAAAGTAACTCTTTTCTCTCTAGTCGAATTTTTATCATTCATTTTTATTTTTATATGCTTTCATTTTTTTCCACAACAATATTGACATCACAATGCTTATTTTGTTATAGGATATTATGTGAAACCGTGAAAGATTTTATTTCAAAAATATCCGATGTTACATTAATGCAAGGAGATGATGACTTCAGTGAGAAATGCCAACTTTTGAAATCGAAATTGAATCACCTTTTGCAAGTTTTGCAAGAAGAACAAAAACAAGTTGATTCTGCTTTAGCTGCGGTATATTTATAAAATTTTTACTCGCTTCTTATTATTCATATTTTTCCGTAATAATGCTATTTATACATTTTCAAAAAGAAAAAATTGTTCAATTTTCTATATGATGAAAATTTTTCAAATTTATTTAATTACACAATAAGAATCATTTTTTATAGATGATTTAATCATAATTTGTTTGTGTATTAAACTTCATAAATCCTCAATCTTTCTTCAAAATTGAATAAAAATAAATGAAAAAACGTGAGCAGTCATGCTATAATAATAAAACTGACATTTTGATATATGTACTTATGCGCTGTGTCCTACCAACCTTAGTACCCCTTTAAATTGTTAAGTAATTTTATTTAAAAACTAATTCCCGATGTTGAATATAGAAATTGTTAGGTATTGAAATATTAAACTAATTTCTTACTTGACGTTTCAAATGTTTTCTTTGATTTCTAAAAAAAAAAAAAAATTAATAATGCCGTAAACCGTTTGAGTGCTAAAATCAGTTAGGCATTAACCAAATGACCGGATAAAATTATAAGGTTTCCGCTCAGTCTCTCATTTCAGGTGGGTTAACCAAATCCTAGAGGGGCTTTGACTTTTTTTTTAATTTTTGGTGGCAGTTTTCTATTGAATACTAAATTTTCTCGAAGAGACTCAAGCAGGGGTTAGATCAAATATGTTTTAATAGTTTAATTTTTCGTTGAAAACTCAGCTAATAATTGTATTCTGTTGAGTGTTGAGCATCACTAAAAGTTCAATTAAAGATATAAACATAATTCTAGTTATGTATTTTAAAATAAAAATTAATTTAATTCAGCGTCCAAATATTTAGCATGTTAATTATTCGTACGAGCTCAACAAGAAAAGGTTTAAATAAGTACTAACCTTGAATGAACTAAAATTCTTGATTTTGCAGGAAGCTCAGGCCTCTTCTCAACCTGAACCACCGCCTGCTGAAACAAAACCGCTAGATGAAATGTCAGAAAAATGTGATTCGCCTGCGAAAAATAAACATTTAAATGTGGTAAATCCGTGAAATATTTTTATTTCGTTTTTATTAAACGACGAAAAAACTTATCGTATGGAATAATTTTGTAGCTTCGAAAAGACCAACTATTACTGCGAGTAAATAGCTTAAAAAGGGCAGTCCGTCGAGTGGTAGAGCATACCGAAAAAGCTGTCGACGAACAGAACTTCAACACCACATTATTTCCTAGTAGTCCCGGCTCTAGAAGCGCTAATTCAACTAATACCATTAAAGTGAGTACATTTTCTTACCAGTAAAGTAAAAGAATTCGACTGTAATATAATTCGAGTACTTTGTATAGGATCCTAATATCGCCGACGGTAATCGTTTATCACCGGTATCCCCGCCGTCGGTAATTCCGAACGTTATATCTATCTCACCGTTACCGGATATCCGTCGAGATTCTTCGTGCTCCGCGGAAATTAATTTAGAATCGTTACCCGTTCCTAAAGAGTTCGCTGATTCGAGGCATGGATCGTTCGCCGATTCGCGGCATGGGTCGTTCGCTGACTCGAGACATGGATCTTTCGCCGAAACCAACGAATCAGAGAAGTAAGAACTGAGACGAATTATTAACTAATTAATCGTCTCGATGATTTATATTCGTAATTAAATTCTGTTGCGTAGAAGTAAATTTCTATTCGAATTTCCTGAAACCGAAGCATATCATTTCGAAAGCAATATATTTTATCAATCGGCGAATCATATGGCGGATATTTATAATAAATGCGTTGACGACGATGTTAAAAAAGACGAAGGCGATGAAGACGATGAAGAAGAGGAAGAATATAACGATGAGAATGATAATATGTTTTTTGAAAGAACCGGTGAGTATTACGAAGAAGATGGCCAGACTGAACATAAGGATTATATAGGTTCGTTGTCTGAAGGATTGGCTAACATTGGACATATTGATTCTTCTGAGACTTCTGATGATAGTCCTGAAGGTTAGTAGTTCGTTGGCGGATTTTTATTGGTTCGATGAAGATTGCTTTTCTTATAATCATACGAATTTTTATTATTCGTTCGTTCGTAGTACGCGAGGGTTATGGTGCGACTGGGTAGAAGTGGATTCTTTAGTAGTATACGCTTTATTAATTCGATTACAAATGCTCTTCTTTCAAATATTTCGCTTTAATTGGTATGAACTCGACACGATATTAATATGTCGATGGTTTTTGCAGGTTCTACGAATAATAAGAAAGAAGTAAAACGCGTTAGTATCAATCGATCTAGTCTACGGGATTCCATCAAAGAATCGGAACATAGTTTCCCGATTAGTATAGAAGGAGTTTGTAATTTAGGATCTGAATTAGATATGACCAATTTATTCAGTACTTCTCCCGAAGAAGAGGAGGAGTGTAGTGAGGAGTATAGACGAGAAATGGGATTAGATTATAAACGATGTAGTATCGCTCATTTCATAGAAGGTAGTGATATCGCTCGTAAATCGATTAAATGTCGTCATAGAAAAAAATCCTTCGATGATTTAGATAACGAATGCATCGCCGTTAATCCGGAGAAGGATGATTCTACTGAAACAGAGCAAAAAGTAAATTTTTTTCCTAAAAATAAAATATTTTTATTTTTAAAAATTTTTTACTATATATTTTTCATTTTTTTTTTTTTTTTTTTTTTTTAGTCTGCCTCCACTGGAACAGTTTTGGAAATACCAAAAATCCAAGTATCCTTAGACGATACCTCGACCTGTAATTTAACAAAAGACGAAATAAATCTACGTATTCGAGGTTCCCATGGTAATCTAACCACTAACACCGAAGGATTTTTTTTAACTAGTCATGATCTTAAACGCGATAGACGAAGTTATACGTTATCGGAAACCGACGACGAGGAATATGTTAAATTCCACGGATTAATGAAGGGCGAAGTTATCGCCAATTCCGGAAGTACCGGGCTTACCGTCATCATTAATCCGCCGTCGCCTATTCACGAGCCAGTAAAGGAAGAAGTAATTGATAATGAGCAGAAACCACCGAACGAAACTATACGTAGACTTAGTGGTAGTTGTAGAAGATGTGAGTTGATGAATTTGTGGTCTGTAATGAACGGTGATTATTCTGATGTGCATCTCCGCAAAATTGAGGTTTCAAAGATTTGAATATAACATTGATTTCCCCTACATTATTTAAATTTTACTATTTTAAACGTGATAGTTTTAAAATAAATATCTGAATAATGAAGTTTGCCTAATGTAAGTATTTTTGGATACATATTTTCTTACTTTCATTAAAAATTACTTATTATTATGTACATTGTACATATTTCATAGAAACATATTTAAGTATACTTGAGCCTTTTTTTTTTTCTCTCACATGGAAAATTATCAGAAAATTTTAGTTTGCACCATCTTTAAGGTTATTAAAAATTCTAAAGAAGAACAGGGCAGTAATAAATATACTTTTTGAGTACTTTTATACTTTTAGAAAATATTTTTTTTTTATTTGAGTACATCAAGCTTGAAAAATCTCGGTCGGCATACATTTTCTTTCGTCTTGAAAGTATCGAATATTTTCACTTTTTCCTGCCGATTAAAATGGTTAGTTGGTTCTGTTTAAAGAGGCTAGTCTGTTTCAAAAACATTTCATATTTCAAAGACAAAGTAACATAATCGATTTCTTGTTTTTTTATATTATAATTTTTTTAAGGAAAAGGGTAGTTCAAAATTTTTATTGATGATCTGAAGGGAGAAGGTACCCTCCAAACAAAGAATGATGAAGTTACATACGACTATCAAGAATCAATTAATTTCTGAAAATAACACAATATTCAATAGAGAACTTTTTTTTTAGTATTTTAGTCTTTTGAGTTTATAGCTTATTCTGTTCACTAAACTTTCCTTTATGAATCAGTTTTGTTTGAACAACCCATTTCAGCCAATCGGAGACGTATATGGATTGAATGTATCTACATTTTAAACATATGGTGGAAATCTTAAAAGCTCCCTAGGTTAGAAATGTAGGCCTCGAAAATTTTTTGGCATTTTTCCCTTGTTTTGTGTTCTACTTAGGTACAATGATTTTGCAAAAAAATTGCCGAAAAAATATTTCACGTTATTGGCATTTCCTCTTTGTTTTGCAAATGGGTAAAAATTTTTCGAACATTTTCCCTAATCTCGCACATAAAAAAAATATTTTTAGTCAAAAAAAAGAAAGAAATTTGAACCACTGTGCGCTGTGTTCTTTACAAACATTGAAAAACATTTTGGGTATATGTAATTAAAAAAATTAAAATTAAAAACACTTACTTCTATGTTTTTGCGTCACAAAATGTGTATAATTTCAAAAACAAAAAAATTAAAATTGTTTAAAAATTTGTTTTTGTTGAAATTTGAAAAAAAAAATTAACTGATTTCGGCAAAGGTTAAAGTAAATTTGAATGCTGATATTTTTATAAGATTTATTTTAGGTCATTTCTCAAAAATTGATCATTCGTTTCTTCCATTTAAAAAAAAAAAAAAAAAAAAAAAAAATGGTCCTATGGTCAACATTCTCTGGAGCATTACACTCAAATCCCATTTCCGGAGATTTTCAATACATTAGTTAAGGAGGTAAAGGACTTATACCAAAAATCAACTTTATAACAATTTTTTTTCATTTCTTTCGCTTCTCAACCTTTTTAGAGTTTCAAATTTTTCTTTCATTTTGACCTGATTGAGAGTTTCAAATTTTCCTCAGAATAAACACCAATAGTAAAATTTGATGTCTCAACTTCACTATTTGTAGTAATTCTTTTTTCTCTATGTAGTGTCAGCAGCGTCACCATTGATGTCAGTTCATTGTTCACCCAGTCCTACTCGCAGGATATCGAATATTAGTTTAATACCATCGGAAACCTCCGACCAACAGAAAGATACGTTACCAAATAAATCAGCACAAAAAACGTTACCAATTATCAATCCTTTAGTGAGGCTCCCTCAGTGGCCCAGTTAGTTATCTGTTTTCCTTTTTTTTTCTTTCTTTCTTTATTATTACGATTTGAAATAATTTTTTTTTAACTCATTTTTATAGACGTTACAGAACCCGGGATTATCGGCAAAGTATTGCTAGCAAATGCTGATGCCCTTTGTGCCGCTGCTGTACCTTTAATGGATCCCGACGAAACGTTGATGTAAGTATTTATAAATATTTCGCATTTAATTTGAAAAATGTTGACTCCAAATGTTCACATTTTTAGGGAAGGATTTTTCGAACGTTGTGTCATGAATAATTATTTTGGCATCGGTATCGATGCGAAAATTTCTTTGGATTTTCACCATAAACGAGAAGAGCATCCGGAGAAATGTCGTTCTCGTACACGCAATTATATGTGGTATGGGGTATTAGGAAGTAAACAATGGATTCAGGTTAGCATTTGGTTTCTATCATCGATTTGTCTTGAAAATACGCATTTAAATAATTAAACCAATTTTTTTTTGCCCGTAGAAAACATGTAAAAATTTAGAGCAAAGAGTGCAATTAGAATGCGACGGGCAGAGGATTCCATTGCCTTCTTTGCAAGGCATTGTTGTCTTGAACATTCCAAGGTGCCAATGTCTTCACTTTGTTATTTTCATCTTAAGTGCTTGTTTTACATGGGATTTTTTTACAGTTTCATGGGTGGCATTAATTTTTGGGGTGGTACGAAAGAAGACGATATATTTTTAGCTCCTAGTATCGACGATCATATTTTAGAAGTGGTAGCTGTTTTCGGAACCGTACAAATGGCTGCGTCGCGTTTGATAAATTTACAGCATCATCGTATCGCTCAATGTTCTACGGTGCAAATTAATATATTAGGTGAGTTTCTTCATTTGTTAAAAAAAATTAATTAACAGATTGGTTTTTATTACGAGTTTTAATTTAATTTCAGGAGAAGAAGGTGTTCCTATTCAAGTGGATGGAGAAGCGTGGATTCAGCCTCCGGGTATGATTCGAATTATTCATAAAAATCGTATGAAGATGCTTTATCGTGATAAGGTACGAATGATTTTATTTAGTTGAAATAAATTATCAACCTGAGATTATTAATTGCTAAACTTTTAGTCACTGGAGAACTCGTTGAGATCGTGGGAAGAAAAGCAACGACATATACGTCAGAGTAAGAATTCATCTAAATTGGCTCCTTTAAGCGAAGATGAAATGACTATCTTGATGGAATTCATTGAATCCGCCGCATCTTTAGTCAAGTGAGTATATTTTTAATTAAAAAGGTATATTGTGTACACGTGTATATTATAATTGCCAATAGCGGCATCCAATCGACGTTATTTTTATTCTTATTTTTCATTTATTTTACAAGATACGTGAAAATGTTAATCGTACGAACACCGACGTTGGTGGAGCCTGATTTGTATAATTTAGCTGTGAATGTTGGAGCTAATTTGGAACGTGTTCATCCCACTGGTAAACTTCTCGGAGGGGTGAGTTCGTTTTTTATGTTATATTTAAACATTACAAATGAATAGTTGAAACATGTAAATATATCTTTCCCTAGCTCGACTTGCGAGCAGCTGTTAGCGAGTTGGCTAAAACCACGCAAACCTTAATAGACCAAACCAATGGAGTTCTGCAACAAAAAAATTGGAGCGGAAAGGTAATTGTTTTTATTACAAGGAATTTCGCTGGAGCTAAACTCTTTTGATTTTTCGTAATAAATTAATATTCATTACGTCAGCAGATTCTTCCGGAAATCGAGAGTAATCTGAATTCGTCTCTAATGCAAATGGAAATCGAAATGAAAAAATGTACCTTTAGCGGACCAGCTCATGATCCTGTGGTGTACTTCAAACAAATCTCTCCTGAAGAACACGTAAGTATCTATTTCTGAAGAATTTTCTTCACGATGAACGAAATTACGTCTACTTTTTGCAATTTCAGGAACGTAAAATCACGCACGGACGTAAAAGCAGTGGTGCATTTTGGCAAAGGTTTAGGCGCGGAAGTGGCGTTTCGGCAAATAAATACACCCGCAAGGAAGTCGCCGGATGGGGCGTAACGGATGTAACAAATTGGTTAGAATCTCTGCAGCTCTCCGAATACGCTGAGTCGTTCGCCACAAACGATGTTCGTGGACGAGAATTACTCACATTGACTCGTACAGATTTGAAGGAGCTAGGTGTGAGCAAAGTGGGCCACGTTAAAAGGCTGCTATTGGCTATTAAAGAGTTCATACCATAGTCTCATTGTGGTAGTAGAAAATAACCTTAATATTTAGAGCAATCATTAATTTCGTAGGTGTTAACGACAAGCAAGCGTAAAGAAAAACTTTCGGTTTTACATTATTGATTAATCTCATTAGTTCTCATGTAGGATTTAACTGTATTAAGTGTTTGTGTTTTTGTCTTTTTTTTTTTTTTTTCGTTGTCGAGCCAGAGTAATGAAATTTCTAGTCAAAGATTTATCGAAACAAATTTTTGTAAAGAGAATGCATTTTCTAGTGAAATATTTTAGTTATTGAGGAATCCTATATTGGTACTTACAAGTATGAATACTATAGAATAGTTTATAATTATTTGTATTGTGCCGGTTTTCATTACTGTAGACTGAAAGGGGACAGGTGTTTGCAAATGCATTATGTATATTTTCTTCCTCGATCTTTTACGATCTTATACTTTTCTTTGCTACAATTATTTTTTCCTCGTGAAAAATGTTTTGTGATTTTATTATCATTTTCTCTTATTATCTGTGTTATATCGTTTCATGCTATAAATTTTTCGAATTGATACACTCGCGAATATTATTTAATTTCCTAGGCAAAATATTATAATATTTGTATTTTAAAAAGAAAACAGCAATAATATTGTTATTCGTCTCTACTTAAGTTTCACTGTCTTATTTTTGTTTTTTCTTCAGTATATGATGACTTTATTTCTTTAATTCTATCGATAGGTTTTTTCCCTAAACCCCTATCCAATTGTTTATATGTTGGTAATTGTTTTTAATTTTGCTTATACTTGATCTTTGTTATACGTTTTTATCCGATTTTCAATTCTAATTTTTAAAATTTGATTTATTTTCATTTTTATTTTTTTGTTTGCTGTGTAATTCAAGCAGAGAAATTTTAAACGTTTTCACAGCACTAAAATGTATACTTTGACGAGCCCAATTTTGCTCAACAATAAAGGAAAATTAATATTAGTCTTCCAAATGAACTCAAAGTAAAATAGTAATCTCCCTCTATCAAATATTACTGTCGTAAGTGGAAAAGTTCTTGTTTCTTTTTTAATCTCATTATGCAAGCTTTTTATTTATTTTTTATTTTTTGTTATTTCTGGTATGAATCGCTTTTTGTATATATAATTTTTATTTTCATTTTAAAAACTTTGGGAAACAATTTAATATATTATACTTGATAACAATTTTTTTAAAATATGAAATATTTTATTGAAGATTATTTTATTACCATATTACGATTAAATCATAGGAAAGGGCACCAAAGTCAAGATTCATTTTGATTTACTCGCATAAAAAAAATAAGAAGGGTTTCACTATAAAAACATGTAGGTTTGTGGAGTTGATTTTCTAATGGTTATTCATAGTTACCATGATTTCTTTACTTAATCACGTAAACATGATAAAAAGCGATAGTAACAATCATTTTATGTTTAAGTGTGTATTTTTTTAGTATTTTTTTCCTTTTTTGTCCAAACGTATTAGTGTCGCAAGAAAAATTTTCACTGTATTTGTAGCGTAATGATGTGGAATAATTTGTTTTTATGCAATGCATTTAACCAATGTAGCCCGTCGCGAAGTTGCATTTATATAACGGCGGGATATAAACAAAAAATGTTGAATAATGAGTACTCTACAATTTTTTTTATCTAGTCGCTAAAACTGAATTTTTCATATCATTCTGTTTTTTTTTCTTTTTGTTTTTTTTTTTCAATATATTGTATTGGAATATGCGATTGCTCATAATTATTGATTTGAAAACTTTTGTCTCGCACCAATTACACTTTCTGTACATCTACCAAGTTTCTACGATCATTTGAATTTTTTTCAACGTGTTTTTTCTCACATTTTCAGTATTATTTTTTGTTTTTTTTTTGCATTTCAGCGAAACTGTGTAGTAACTTTAATGTGTACTAAAATATCAAATTATTCATTTTTGGTTTTAGATCTTTTTTTTGTAATGAATTAAATTCGCCATTCTAGTATACAGGAAAGATTTATTTTGTGATATAATTCTTTTTGTTACACTTACTTATACTTATTGTTCCTAAGTTTTGTTTTAAATTTGTCATCTTGAAAGCAATTCTGTATTTCTGTTGTTATTTATATTAAATTATTTTAACTTTCAAATCGTCGTTGTTGTTTTGAAGGGCTTTTCTATTTTTTTGAATTTTTGTTAAATAATATTCTGAAAATAATTAAAGGCTGAGTTAAAAAAAAATTTATTACGTTTGTTTTGAACATCGTGTATGAGATGATGGCATAAAAGATTAATATGGAAGTATTCTTCATAATTTATGATAATATGCTTCATGTACAACCATTTCCTTTTTTATATCTTTCAGCGATTGGCAACCTAAAAAATAATAAAAGATTTAAAATGTAACCTTAGTAACCTACTGAGTGAAATTTCAAAATCACTCATTTATTTTCACATTACAAGTAATGTTACTGCTATTGATTGGTACACGTATTCTCAGCGCTTACTACAGCAGCTTATCTTATCGTTATACACTTTGAAATAATAATGTTTCACCCAAAGATTGAGTGTGAATGTTTCGTTTACTGTGTTGATAAAACGATAAGACCATTTTAATCAGTGTTTAAAAAATTAACAAGTAAATGTGCCATAATTGCCTAACAGATTTTATTACCTGTTAAACCCATCGTAGTTGTGAATTCATTTTCTAAAATTTCTAAAACTTTGCGAACGCCTTTTTCTCCGTCGTATGTTAAACCCCATAAAGCAGGACGGGCAATGAAAACCTTTAGAAGAAAAAAAATCATTATTCTTCATTACCTCAGGTAGGGAATAAGTACTTGGTATTTTAGCAGTCACCATTTTAGCCCCAAGGGCTAGTGCTTTAAATATATCTGTTCCAAATCTAACTCCCCCATCGAAGAAAATTTCTATTTTATCACCTACTGCTCTTGCGATTTCGGGCAAAGCTTCAATCTAGAAAAATGTGAAATTAGTTATCTATTACGTTAAAGTACATTCTTTGATTTTAAATTCTTCGAGAAATATACCGAAGCTGGTGCAGTGTCTAATTGTCTTCCGCCGTGATTAGAAACCATTATTCCAGCTACTCCATATCGAACTGCTTTAACTGCATCTTCTGATGTGAGGATACCTTTCAGTACGATTGGTAAAGTAGTTATTCTGGAAATGGTATTAATCGAATGTGAAGTCGAATAAAGAAGACGATAATTTAAACTTTATGTAAAAGAAATTCATAATCAAGCCAAAAACTGACAAAGTGTAAAATTAGATTGAATCTATGCAACAAACATAGATTGCCATCAATTCCTTCCCTATTCCTAGCACGTAAATATTTTCTTGAGTCATAAAAAATACCGAAAAATATCCACGAGTGATGCATGAGTAAAAGGTAATTGTAACTTAAAAAATGTAACTTGATAAAGCGCTTTTAATTAATTAACTCGAAAATATTAAATAAGTACCAACTTTTTGAGCCATGCAATATCGTCCCAACAAATGCTCTTATCAAATAATAATTTTGTGTATTCATATAAAGCTGAACTATTGCGGCCATTTGCCGCACTCATTTGTGAAGTAAGTCCGTCAAAATTGGCCAACCTGAAATAAAATAAATCATAATTTCGTCTTTTTTTTAGCTGGGTAATTCAAAAAAGAAAATTGATTTAGCACTCACTTCAAGTGGGGTGGTAACTGAAAAGCATTTCTTGTATCCGCATAGCGAATTCCAAACACATTGGCATCTACAGTTAAGACCAAAGCTTTGAAACCAGCTTTTTCAGCCCTTTGTACTATTTTCTTGGTAATATCTCTGAATTTAAAGAAAACTTGTAATGAATCTGAATATTTTATATTCTTTATTCCTAAGTGAGATTATTTTATTGTGAGAATTCCCAGAAAATGATTACCTATCTTTGAAAATATATAGTTGAAACCATTTTATTGTATCCGGGGCCCCAGCAGCAACATCTTCTATGCTCGTCGTAGATAGAGTAGAAAGTATGTAAATGCCACCAAAAGCTCCAATGGCTAAATTGAAAATCATGTAACAAAAATATTTGTCTTGAATATTTCATCAAATTATATTAATAAACCTGAAACTTCTTTTTTACCTCTAGCGTTTGCGGGCTCGCCATCCGGATGAGCTAATTTTTGCATAGCGCTGGGAGATATTCCAAATGGAATTCTCACTTTACATCCTAACACTTCGGTACTGGTATCTATTTTTGTCGCATCGATTAGTACACGTGGCCTGATTCTTAACCTACAAAATTTGATGAATATTACTGACTAAAGTTTCCAATAATTCATTCGGTGCATTCAAATTGCCAAATATTGATTGAGAATAAATATCTTTAACGGGAAAACAAGAAAAAATGAAAATTTTCCTAAATTAACTAGTAAAAGTTAAATAAAAACTAATCTCAGCATCAACAGTCGGTAATTGAAGTTGTCAAGTAGGTACCTATACAATATATAAGACAGCTTTGCTTTCAACAATATTTTCCTATTATATGTTTTCTTCATCCGAATTTAATGCATAATTATTAAAAATTTGTATAATAAAAAAAAAAATTACTTATTGAAGGCATCTCTGTTATTTTGCAATGTTTTCTGCTGACAGGCTCCGCTGCGGTAATAATCTAACGTTGAAAGTGGTAGGGTTTTGAATGCATATTCTTCGAAATCTGGTACACAACATAAACGATCAGTTGATGTCATTTTACTAATAAGTATCGATTAACAATGATTACTAAGGCATAAAAAAAAAATAGAACACGAAGATGAAGCGTCAGAATAACGTGCAACTTATAAACATTACTGTGTACTTATAGTCGCGGTTTGTGAAATATCGCATGTCAGTAAATTCCCATTCGTTATAACAGGACGTAAGCAAAGCGGTTCAAATTATGCGCTATTGATAAATTGAAGTACTACCTCGCTAGATTATTCCTTATTTTAAAATTCATATGTGTAAAAATAATCATTACGTAAATAACTAGTTATAAATTATCATTTGAGTGATGAAATAAAAACCTTTATGCGAATATGATCGCTGAAAATGTATACAGAATAACACTTTCGCATTTTTTTATTTGCGAAGATAAAATTGCTTTCGTCTTTGCCAATACAATATTTTATCTCAACTACTTCGGCGAGCTTTGTGGAAGGGATATTCAATGTCACTATTTTCAGTTATTTGGCCAACAAGAATAATTACTATCGTTCAAATCTAATGTTCAATAGATTGGAAATACCGTAATGCATAACTTTCTAAATTTATTAACCCTGCTCTGACAACGAGTGCCAAAAACGGCACTACTGTGTATTTTATTAAAAAAAAAAAAAAAACAGGGTGCCAAAAACGGCACTTTAATGTATTTTTAGGTATTAGCATAGTATCCACCATCAGATTTTTCTTCAAGTAAATTCAAATAGATTATAAGTTGTCGACTACCATTAATATACAGTATTATATTTTTGATGAAATATTTGCGTATAAGTAGTTGAAAATTATAAGTGTTTCTCTCAAAAAAAAATAACGCAACGAAATGATTTGAAATTATAATATATTTTAATGTAATGTAATGTAATGAATTTATTGCATTAACGATTACAAAATTAAAATCAGATACAAATGGGGATCACCTTCACTACATATAATACTTATAATCTAGGAAGATGAAAAGAGAATAAGAAAGAGAGAGAGAAAAAAGAAAAAAAAGGAAAAACCTAAGCCGCATCAAAAACTAAACAAAAAAAAACAACAATAAAGAAAAACTAAAACACGACCAGGCTGAATGAGCAAAAATAGAAACAAAAACAAAAAAGCAAAAGCAATAAAAAACAAACAAAAAAATAAATAAATATATAAAATAAAATAAACAAAAGATAATCAATATTCTCTTCTATTTAACAAATAAAGTTTAAGGTCTTTACTAAAGCGCTTCCTATTGGTGATCCCCCTGAGCACAAAGGGAAGACCATTGTAGGTGATGGAGGCCGCATATGCCCCCTGCAACCTAGAGTAGAACTTAAATCCACCTAGGTACCTCTTCTTACTCTTAGCTGGAGCTATACACTAAATAATTCTTTTCTCCTGTATACATGGCAGTAGGCACTGTGGATAAACAGCTCTTGCAAAGTTAAAAATTTTAATTCTTTAAATCATTCCACAGTACTGTCCCTCGCCCTAATAACTGCTACGCTCCTAACTGCTCTGTTTTGCAGTATACGAATCGGATCTAGATGATATGGAGGAGCTTTTCCCCAATAAATAATGCCATACCTAAGCACAGATTCAAAAAGTGCAATACATATTTTAGCCAAATGTCCCCGAGAAAATTGCTGTGCTAGGTAATACATCATATAATTTAGTTTTTCAAGTCTACTCTGTAAATGTATAAGTTGTAAGCACACCAGGTCAATCTTGAGTCAAGCATGATTCCGAGATATTTAATTTCCTGTACTTGTCCTATGGGCTCACAGAGGCAATAGGCTTGACAGTCTAGCCTGATATGAAGTATGATTTTGTTCCCCAAGTTCAAAATGTTTTTATAGCCAGAACCCACCAATTTTGTTTTACTGAGATTTGGGAGGAGAGGATGACTGTGAAACCCGCTAAATAATACTATCATATCCTCATTCATTAGTCTAATCAACGCCTCCTCATCCTCAGCATTACATAGAAATGAGGTATTATCCGCAAAGGAGTATAAGAATCCCCTCAATTTTAAGAGCAAAAAATCATTAATGTATATTAGAATTAGAAGGGGGCCCAGAACACTCCCCTGCAGAACCTTGTTAGGTACAGGGGCACTGCTGCTCAGCATACCATTAAATTTAACAACCTGGGATCTCCCACGTAGGTAAGAGTCAAACCATGACAATATACTACCTCGAAAACCAGCAGCTTCTAATTTATCAAGCAGTATTTATTATGTGACACTGTATCAAATGCCTTGGTAATATCGAGGTAAACAGCCGCAACAGATCTTCGCAATTCAAGATTCCCCGCTATCTCTTTTACCTGATACACCAACGCATCATCAACACACCTACTCGGGAGAAATCCCAACTGATGATCACTGAAGAATGATATTTTTAATAAAAAATTTAGGACTCTTTCTTTAACTAGAACCTCCAACACCTTTGAAAATACTGAAAGAAGAGTAATTGGACGATAGTTTGTCATTAATTTCTTATCACCACTTTTATAAATAAGAACAATAATTGCTGTTTTAAGGTGGTGCTTCGGAAAATAAGTAGGTAATTTCAAAAAAGTTGATTTTAAAATAAAGAAATGAAAAAATTGAAAAAATAAATGCTAAATGCCCTCAAACAAAGTCTCTAAAACAATATATTATGATTTCAAATCATTTCGTTGCGTTATTTTTGAGAAAAACACTGCTAATGAAAATTATATCCTATTTTCATTGGCAGTGTTTTTCTCAAAAAAATAACGCGAAATTATAATATATTGTTTTAGAGACTTTGTTTGAAGGCATTTAGCATTTATTTTTACAATTTTTTCATTTTTTTTACTAAAAAAAACAACTTTTTCACATTCACCAACTTATTTTCCGAAGCACCGCCTTAAGCAGTACTATCGATGTCCCCTTGCCGCACTATTGGCGTGAAATAAATTTGCGCATGCGCATTTGGAATTTAGTCACGAGTGTTCTGAGAAAATCTGTGTAATGTATCACCGTTTTTGGGTTGGCATTTGCTCGTTGCTAGCTTGGTCCATCTAGTATAATATAGAGTATTTATAATGACTGGTCTAGGTTCTAATTGGTCATATGTTACTTGCGTAATGACCAATTATAACGCTAGAATGTGATAAAATGTAGGTAGTTTCATTTCTACCTTCCTGAATAATATCGTTCAGTTTTCAGGGAACGACTAAAATTCGTTTGTGATTTGAATCATCAGCTGATTTGTGTTTTCATTTTATGGGTTAGTCGAGGTAAATTTATAACATTCCAACTTGCTGATTGGTTGTTACAGGCGTGACGTATGACCAATTGGAACCTAGACCAGTCATTATAAATACTCTATAGTCAAAGGTTGTCTTCCAATGCAGTGATGTCATAGGTAAAGTGCAAAAAAAAATTACAAAAGCCAATCAAAAACAAAGACGAAAAATCATCGACGAAAACCAAGCAGGACCTAGTGAACTCGATACTTGATCACAACAAGCAAACAGCTGATTGGAAATTTTATCTTATTTACTTACAATTACACCTTATGACATAATCATAAAATCGTATTGCGTTTCACAAACAAAAATGTCTTTCGTTTTCAATCAAAATATGTATTAATTATTGACTGGTAAGCGTTTTAAACTATATATATCTAAGATTCATTTAACGTGCAAACGTTGTATTTAGTATATTACATAATTGAGCTTGTTTTTGCGTGTCATTCTACGATGATCGTGTCACTCGAATAGTCATAAAATGGAAACGCAAGTTTCTAGAGGTTGGAATGATATTCCAAATGTCGTACTCGATCAAATTTTCGCCCATCTTTCATGGCCCGATACCGTGAATGCGTCTTCAACGTGCAAACGATGGAGGTGTGGTTTATATCATCCGTGTTTTTGGAAATCCATCTCCTTCTCGTTAACCGCCTTAGATAAAGATAAAGAAGAGAAGGCAAAATATTTCATGCACGTATTTGGCAAAATTGTCAAATACGTTGATATCATATTCGACTCGTTGGATCCGATGAGTTCGTTGCTAACAGATGATTTATTAAACGTATTGGCTGATAATGCGCAGTTGAAAAAATTAATGCTAGTTCCAAATCGTTATGCGTTGTACCCAACCCGGAGTAATACTAATACGCCTTTTATTCTTGATTCAAGGTAAGTATAAACGATAAAAATTTCTTCTCTTTTATTGCGCTCTTCAACCGAACTAACTCTTGAATTTTTCTCATCAGTCGAATGTACTACCGTATTCTAACCATACTTAACCAAACCGATAAATTGGAAGAATTGAGTATCGGTTGTTTAGAAGATCTAGCAGTGTATTCGAATAAATTTCTAAAAGTTATTGCCGAACATCATTCAAAATCTATACGTGTTTTGGGTATTGCCTCTTTGAAATACGATCCCGAAGAGTATATTTATGATTCGCTCGATTTTCATCACTTCGAACACTTCAGTAATCTTCAAGTATGTGAATTCAAGCTAAAATTATTTATTTGTATGAAATAGGTAATCAGAAATATTTTTGTAGGTGTTGAGCGTCAACTACGATTACGTTAATGATAATTTCCTCAGTATCTTGTGTAATTGTTCTTCGTTAAAAAGAATCGTAATTCACGTTCATTCTAATTTACAAGACCATCCTGGTACTACGGAAGCGAAATGGGCAGAATTGACCAAATATTGGTATATCAGCGTTTATTTGTTATTCTAAAGTCTAAAGGTAACGCTCGAGAAACGCGAATAATTTTAATTCTCTATTACAGTCCAAACGTTGAACTTCGTTTAAATATAATTCACGCTTACTACGCTATAATGGAATTGGAAAAATCAATTTTGAAGAAATCCATGCCATTGACTCATCTAAGAGTTTTTTTCTGCGAAACGGTGAGTATTTTCTACGTCATTTGTATCCTAGAAATTTCCACGAAACGATGTTTCAATTAATTTCTTATTTATTTAGCTAAATTTGGATGCTTTGAATTCCCTCCATATATACGGAAATTCGCTTCGAAGTCTTTGGTGGGTCGATTCGCCCGTTTATTCAGAATGTGATTTATTGGTCAAAAATGAACTCTCTTTTGGAACAATGAACCCGTTTATTTTTGCCTCATGGAGGTGTGTCAATTTAGAAGAAATCGTGCTAATTGGTAAGCAAGCACAATATATTTTCATTAGTGCATAAATGATTCTTTTTTATTATTGCTTTTATTTAATTAGGATATAAATACTTCGCTGATAATCTTCAAGCTATTTCTCGCTTACGCGGAAATATTTTAAAAAGGTTAGATGTTCTACGTACCGAAATGATGGAAATCCCCGACGACATGGCTTCGCCGAATCTTACATCCAGAGAAATTGAACAGGTATTTTCTTAACCTCAGTTGAATATTGAAGAAGAAAATAGTTTGTCCTCTAATACGATTGTCATTTTTTATTAAATATACAGGAAGTATCGGCGTGTATGGGTAAACCTTGGAGAATTTTGAAAAAACGAGACGTTCATCCAGTCATATTTCATCCGGATAAATACGATTCCGATGAGTACCTCTTACCTATATTATGTAATGACCTTAAATTATAAATGTCCTGAGGGAAAATAACATCTTATTTTCTACCTCCATCCAAGTCGCAGGATAAGAATAATTTTTTTTTATCAATTTTTATTTCTTTGATTTCTCAAAAAAAAAAGTGAAAAGTCATTTTTATTTTCTTCAGTTTCCATTAGAACGTTTTTATTTTCCTGTATTTTCTTCTTATCGAGTTTTCGCTGTTATTTTATTTGCTGTCCTTGAATTATTATTCATTTTATATTTTCATTTTAGAATTTTAATGAAAATGGAATCATAGTTTTCATTTCTTGAATTAGTCGTAAAATTCGAAGAAATATTGCGAAACATATATGTATGTACGATTAATTGCGAAAATACCCTACTGTTTTTATTTCGTAAACCAACGAAATGAAACTTTCGATCGGTTATCGTTTCTTTTGAAGTTCCTGTTTGTTAATTTTTATAATTCATCGTATTCTTTGTATTGTACCTAGTGTCAGCTAATAATTTCTCGATGCTGACATTTTCCTTAATGACCAACGGAGAGAACGGTTCTCCCGAATGAATATCCTAAGGTAATTATTTGTTTTAATGTTATGCATAATTTGAGTTTAGACATTACGATGACAAGATCTCAACGAAGCGCTCTTTATTTGGTAATCGGATTAGCATCGTCGGTCTCGCTATTCCCTTTGTAGAAGATAGTTAATTATTTTTTATGGTACTTTCTTTTGGTGGATGCTGCGGTTAGATTGTTCGACCAGAAGGATGTTTTTTCAGCTTCTATTTTCGAACTAAAGTAATTACTCAGGTTTTTTTTATTTCTGTTGTTTTTTTTTCATCGTAGGAGCTGAAAAAAAAATGTGGATATGAATGTTTCATTTTAAAGTTTAGGAAAATTAGATGTGCTTTTTGTCAGTATTTATATTTTAATGAAGCATCTTTCTACCTTCTTTAGACTCAGTATGCCTAGAGAAATTGTTGATATAACCCATCGAGGTATTTGAAATATCGTCAGTAATTACTTTCATTTGTAAGTCTTGAGAGTTGATTTCAGTGTTGAATAATTCAGTATCTTTTCAAGCAAAAGTAATTTGGTGGGGTAAATTTTAACTTCTTTTTTCACATTTTCAGAAATTATTTCTTGTATAATGAAATAAAAAAAAAACAATAATAATGATAAAAAAGTATCTCTATTAAGTAATAGGGTAATCGTCGCAGAATGACGTTATTTTTCAATAAATTTCCTATACGTTCAGTATTTGTATTAAACTCGAAAACGTTCGAGTGTAATTTGACCTTGGCCAATATTATCTTATCTAATTAAATTATTGAAAATCAAATGATCGCGTTAATTAATCGTTATTATTAGATAGGTACGAGTTTTAAATGTAAATCGATAGGTAGTTAGCTACGCAGTTGTAACAACAAATTAGGTGTAGGCAATCTGCCATCTTATGAATTATTCAAGCATATTCAGGTACATATATGCTATTTTTAATTCTCAACCTAGTTGGAGAAGTAATTTTGAAAATTGCATCGTCAGTTCGATTTAATGCACCATTTGTTAAATGTGAGAAAGGTGTTTAATGGGAAGAAATAGTTTATCATAGATGATATGCCATTCTTTCAAGAATTTTTTGTTTATGGGGATACAGCAAAGAAGCTTTGGTTGTCTTCGTCTAATAGCTGGTGATTGGGAAAGGAAGCAGCGTAACTCTGCCGATGTTGAATTTCAAATAAACGTTTTTGAAAATGTCTCTCCTCGTGGGCTGTAACGTACCAGAAAATTTATCGGTTACAATTTTTTCTTTTTGAACGTGGAACAAATGTTAACTGTGGATAAAATGCATTTTTTTGTATTTAATTTAATGACTGGAGCGTGAGCCCTACCTTCCCCCCTCCAAATTACCGAAATTGACTCCATTTCAGTTCCTAGTTCATCATGTTTTGCTGTTTGTTTTTCTCGTTCAGTGATTAATTTTTACGAACACTTTTTGCGGAATTTAAAAAAGAAATACATTATGAATTTTTTTTTGTCATTATTTTTTGCAATAAGGAAATGTATTCTTTATAGTCTGCGTAAAGAAGATAAAAAAACAATTTTTATAGTGGCGAATCCTTTTAAACTGCCTAAAAAATTGTTTTAAAAAATTTTTTATTCTTTTTTTTTTAAACCATTTCATTTTTTAAATTTTTGGGCATTTTTTTAATTTGTGAAAATTTTCTTCTGCAAGAAAAATCGCTCACAAAAAAAAAATATTATTTTGTTTTTGTATTAGATAATATCCAACAATTCGCAAACTTCCATCTTTCATTAAAAATTGTGGTTTGTTTTCTCTTTAAGTTCTCAACACAGAAATGGCATAATAACCGCAGTAGTTAAAAACGACAATATATTTGGAAAAAAATAACAAAAATAACTTTTCTAATGTGTAAAAAATCAATATTTTGTATTTTAGAAATTTTCCTTTCTTGTTCCTTCTTGAAGTGTTTAAATTTTTGACGATTTTTTTTCTTTCGAAAACATTTATTCGTCATTTTCTTTGAACAGCGTTCATTTTTTCCTTTTTTTTTCTGTGCCGTGTACTGAGCCGAGGACTAGAGGCGCGTAAGAGAAATTTATTTTAATTTGAAGTAATTATAAAATTTCTTTTACAACTAAAATTACTCACTAAGGAAGATTTCGTAATTTTTTTTCGTACTGAAGAATATCCAAACTTTGATTAAAAAAAAAAATGAAAAAATATTTATAATTTTTTCAATTGTTAAATAATCAATTGCATTTTAAAAATGTTCACTTTTTGATTTTATTTTGAACTTCGTTAAAATTTTTTATAATTTCGTAACGATGTAATTTATGAAAAATAAAAAATTTCTTTTATAATTACAATTAGAATGATAAATGATGGAATGGTTCATTTGTCAAATGAAATTTGGCATATATTTTTTTTAATTGAAAAAATGACCAAAAACCAAAATTGTGTAAAAAAAATAAAACAATGTTCCAAAAAAAATTATGTTTAAAAATGTTGCAAAATTTTTTCTCAAATAGATCAACGGGTAACAGGTAAAAATGAAAAGCCTTCCTTAAAATGAAGAGAAAATGTCTAAAAAATGGAGAGAGGTATAAAATGAAATGTATACCCATATCTCTCATTAAATAAAACTTAATTATCGAGCATATAAATCAATCATCGTATCCTAGTCAATTAAATATAAGAATTAGAGCGGCATCGTTACTTTACCTTTGCTTATAGTGCTCATCTACTCGAGGAGTAACTCTCCCTCTGCGTAAGATTAAATGCGGATTTCATTTTTTAAATGAAAATTATTCTTGAAAAAAAAAACTATTTTATTTCTGAGTTAAAATAGGTGTTTCTTATTTGATGATGCTCCAAGTTAGAATATAATTACGACAAATAGCACATCCAGTTGAAAACGATTTACGTAATCAAAACGATACTTTGTCGATTCATCATATACTTAATACGGTATAAAGTAGCGATGATATTTCGATAACGATTGAGGAAAATACAACCGCAGCATAGATTTACGATTATGACTATAAAATTTACGTGGACGCGTATCAAAGTGGAATTAGTGCGACCAACGATTTGTAATGCTATTGTACGAACGAATACCTATATCGCGAGAACAGCGAGCAAAGGAGTCGCCGAATATTTACAATTGTTTATTTGTATTGTTTATCAAATCGACTGTTACCAAAATAATTATTTCCATCTTCCGAACTTTACTGTGATATGTGTAGCGTTTTAGTCTAGGAACAAGGTATTGTGAATAAATATTACCGTTCTCGTTTTACGTTCGTAATTCTGTGAAGTTTTTAAACGTTATTAATGATGAATTTTTTCTACATACGATCGATACTAGAGCGGATTAAAAATGGCATTTTGTATTGCGTTCGAGGAAACGTCCGGCTCGATCGGGCGGTTTAATTGCCATTTACAATTTAACCGATAATGATAATGTAGCGAGATTTTGCGATTCGTACGAATACATTTCACAAATATTAACGCGCCTATGCCATTTTTCATCTTCATAGTGTTCGGTGTTTACCAAGTGAATGTGATTATTTAAGAGCAAAATGATCAATGTTACCAACCTTTTTTAATTACTAACTTAATGATAGGGTCACTCTCTGTTATACCGAAGAAGTTATAATTTTATAATTGCGTTAGAATGTACGTGGTATTGTTTTTTTATTATCATTGACAAACATTTTATCAGACTGTAATTATTAGAGAAAGCCGTTTACGACGAATTTGGATGATATTTTGCGACAGCTCGGCGTTCCCAGCATTTCACATTTCGCTCATCCTATGTGTACCCAACTCCGGTAACTCGAACAGAAGTAATGGTGGGTAATGGTTTCGGATTAAATTTTAATCACCGTCGATCGCCTTTCGCCGTGCTTGATTAACCTTCTGTAACGATCGGCGATGCTGTTTTTATCAATTAAAACGAATTATCTTCGAGGGGATTTGATTTGGAATACGTGGTAATGGAGATATCGACCAATTTAAATATATGATCTCGTATGACTGTGATCCAAAGCGAATTTTCATATTTACCTATTTATCGAAGGAACATTTTAATTTAGGTACGCATTTATCTCCTCCATCCTTTTCCCTTCCCCATATCCTTTATACGCGAACGCTTACATTAGTCGGAAGGAAATTTCGAATTTTCAACGTCGAAAAGAATCGTTTTGACATTTGTTGCGAAATTAAGACAGTTACGAATATTTTAGTTTTTTGAAAAATACGTACGATTCGATTAATAAATTTTTTTGACGTTAATTTTTCATAATAAACGCGAAAGAAGTCGCATTATATTGTTCCAATATGTCATCGCTGGCGAAGTACTAGGGTAAATTTTAAAGACCAAATCGGAGTTGGAAAAATTCTCTATGAAATGTTTGTCAAGGCATTTAATTTTAATTACTATCTTGTTTACAAGGTAAACGCACTTCTTCATTACGAGACTGTGGTATTTTATTGCTAGTCGTAAACACAATTAATTATTTTCCATCGTGTTATTTTATTTTACCTTTACCTTTTTTTTGTATTTACTTTGTTTTGATATGGAAAGATGGAGTTATAATTTGATATAAATGTAACGACTAACATCGTGGATATTTTTTTTCCGTTAACGAAGATGTATTATTTTTGGCCATACGATCGTTTAAGTATTGAATTAACGTTTATGGTTTCGCATTCGCGATGTAACATTGTTAAATAATTAAAATGTTATCATTTAATATATCATAAATGTAATACCTTTAATTCCTGTTGTAATGTGGTACTTTTTAAGGGTTCAAACACTCTATTATTAAGATTCGATGATTGGTGAATGTAGTCGATTTATACCTAATCTGGTCTCAGTATATAAAAGACACCGTGTAAGACTGAAAAATTGAAGCACAATATTATATGGTCGCGCTTACCTATCACTAAGGTGTAGTTTTTAGATAGTACATGCTACAACATTTTTTCTTTTTGTGTAAAATTTGACCGTAATTATTGTTGAAACGAATTAATGTTATGTGCACATTTCTTAATTGTATTACCAGTTGAAAGTTAAGTTTTATTCTAAGGTTTTTTTTTCGTTTTTTTTTTTTTTTTTTTTTTTTTTTTGGAAGAGTGAAATCTTATTATATTGTTTTAAATGGATATGGTTGAATAAGTGTTGCAGATGATGTGGAATAATCCTATTTGTTTTTTTTTTTTTTTTTGCTTTTCAATTATTAGTGTTATATTTGTCGAGTGTGTACAGTTATAATTGGTGTACAACTTGGGCTAAATATTATACTTTATTGATATTCCTTATTAAATGTTTATGAAGATGTTGAGTGGTATTTTTCATTTAAACGGATTTTTTTCAACCGTCTTCTTTCAAAGAATCAATTCGAGTGCGAATTTAATTGCGTTACTCGAACGTTACGATGTTACGGTAAGTTTACGTTACATCTTGAAATTTCATTTGTGCGCGCGTAATAATCTATTTTCATGTTGGTCTTCACGTGATTCGAGAGCCTCTAGAAATTATGGATTATTAATTTCTTTTGAAGAAAAGTTAATCGCAGTTTTATCGAAAAGGGATGAATTATAGAGGCGATGATAAGAAAAATTCGTCTTGTATAGAATTGGAAGTTCGAATTAGCCTTAATGAGTGCTTGAAAAGTTGTTAATCGAAGTTTAATTATTGTAATCAGCGTTGAAACTCTTTATCGAATTTGAAGTATTTCGGAGAATTAACTTAGCAAATCGATTGGTTGAAGGGGAACAGTGGCTTGCCCGAAAGAAATCTGTATAAGGGTATGTATAATTACTATAAGCCTCAACTGTTATGAAAGTATCTATTAGGTAGTGACAAAAAGCCAGTTCCTACCTATAATCATGTTTTACTCGTTTAAGTGACCAACAAGAGGAAGGCGCAAGGGGGCAGATTTCTTCCGAGCCTGGATTTTTGAGGGGGTAGGAAAATCTAATTTTTAGATTTGAAAAATGTTCACAGCTTGAATCAATTTTTTTTTTTTATTAATTGTTTGAAATTTTCATTGGCTTCGTGAACAAATTGAAAAAGAGAAACGAAAATTGTTGTTGCCCAGCGGCCAGTTCTGCTCGCATAGTTAATGTGTAAAAGAATGGTAAAGAGAGTGTATAGCATAAGAAATTGTCTCACTTTGAGTATTTTTGTAAGTATGATGGAGGGTGATATATTGAATCATATTTTCAAAAATTAAAAGATATCTTGACACCATTTACATGTACCTGATAGCAAAGAAAAATTGGGTTAAGAAAACAAAGCTGAAAAATTAGTAGAACTAAATACCTATTTTGTGTTGTCGTTTCGCCATGCCTATTAAATTTATTGAATAAGTAGGTATAATATTTTATGCCTTCCTAATACATTTATGATTAAATTGAAAAGCTATTACATGTCAATGACATATCATTTGCGATTCAGTCCATAAAAATAATACGTCGATGCAATTGAAGTAGTGAAATAAGATTGTTTTATTTCACCTTCTAAGGCGCATTAGATTATACAATAGGCTATAAATAACTAATGTACGGTAAATTAAAATCGCGGAGTTTTAATTTTTTCTGTGTTATTAATATCAGAAATAAAGAAGAGAGGGAAACAAATGCATGTATGTTTTTCGTATTTCTTGACACTGCGGGTTTTGTGTCCTGCATATTTGATGACAATGAGTCATACATTTTCGTACTAGGTTTGAAAGCAGGGATTTTATGGATTCTGTGACTGTAACCATCCCATTTCCAGTTTCATGCATGCAGGTACCCTTATATGTACTCTGTATTTATAATGTTTAACCATTATATATAATTATACCTTAGGATGGACCGAATTACGTTTTTCTTTTTCTTCAAAAAGTAGTGAGGTTGAGAAAAAAGTAACTTGTAGTCAATGATGTTCAGAAAATGTACAAAAAAATTATGAGAACACTGGCCAAAATGAGATCAACATTTTTTTAAAACGAGAAAAATTCAAAAAAATATATTTTCAAGCAGTATGAGATTGTTACCTTTCAAAATAAAATTACAATTTTTCGTTGGCTCCAAAATTTTAAAAAGTTGCAAGGCATAAATGTATTACTTTTTCCATTTTTTTTTTTTTTTTTTTTTTTGGAAAATAAGCACATTTCGTGTATAATGATAACTGGCATAACGAGATGTTTATTTTTAGGACCCAAGAAATGGTATATACTCGATTTTTACCGCAAAGAAGTTTCCGAAGTATCAAAAGTATTAGTCATCTCGTAGTAAAACATCGAAACAATGTTATTATGAAGAGATCAAAATTACGATAATTCGCAAACCCCTTGTGAAGTTAAAATAAGGCATTCTCCTACTAATTCCTAAAGTACTCAAAGCAAGCCCACATTATGCACGTCATCCATAGATTAACCATTATTATTCATTTTTTATAATGTACATTTTTTTGCTGAACCCTTAAATTTTGAAAAAAATAGCCACTAAAAATTGGTCTCAGTCTTTAAACGATAACATGTAAGTTTTGAGCGCAGTGATATTCCACACTGCCTAAGAATAAATTTTTTGAAATTTTTTGATCATTAAAACTTGACTCCACTTCGCGATAAGTATTCTCATCCATTTTGAGAGCTAAAATTGTTTTCACGTTTTGTGGGTATCATTCAGCAATTAGTTTTCCCTCCAGTCTCACACAGAAAGAAGAACAAAGAGAGTAGATTACTCCGGGCTTGCGATTTGAAAAGAAACTGAAATGTTGGTATTCCAAAAAAAAAATTAAAAAAAAAAGAAACACCAAATTCAGATTTTTTTATATCTTAAAATAATTTTTACTTCATATCAAATTTCTTTTCTAAATTATCTCCCAAAATTATAATTTTTTTGCCTGAAAGTAGTAATTAAAAGGTATTGCCATTTACCACTATGTAAATTTCTTTCTTTTTTGAACGGCTGAGACTTACATACTACTCACAAAATTTATGCTTTGAATCTAGCCAACTTTTTCTACAAATATTTGTATATGCGTTTAAATTTTTCTAGGAGATTCTCGACTCTCGTGATATTTCTTTTCACAAAATTACATAATATCTCGTACAAAAGATTAGAAAGGTGTGTGTATAAACTATAAATGTTTATCAATTGAGAATAAAAATATATAATAATAATGAATACCAAAACAAAAATGTAGGTATAAATATATTTATTATTTAAAAAGATACATGAGGGGGCTGGGAGCTTGTTTGCCCATGGGACAATCATGGATTTGGCCGATCTGTTTCCTTCGCGTTCTCAACTTGGAAAAAAATAAATTGTGCCTATTCTACTTAGTAAACATCATGTTCATTAAGAAGGAGAGAACTTATAGTTGACTTTCTAAGCCTTCCACCTGCTTTATTTAAAAGAAAGAGAACCTATTTTGGGTAAAATTGAGAGTAGAATATTCTCACACTAATAAGGTTTGTCGCAGAAGCTCCCCTTCACGAGAAAATATCTCATTTTTGGGAATGAGGGAGTTCAACCCTCTTATTCCTTTTGAAGAAAGTATCCATCGAACAAGATATTTTTACTTTTTTCTAGAAATAGGATAATCTGATTCTATAAACCCTTTGTAACTCTATAGTTGAGTAACATTTTTATTTACCATTTTTCAATAGGTGCCCAATGCCCATTTAATACAGTTTGACTATGAACTTGTCATAGATTTATAATTATTAGAAAAATTCTTATTTCGAAAAATAATAAAAGTCTTCCGACAACAGATGCCAGCAGGCCCTCTCAAGTATATTGTTCGTATTAATCTGAAGTCATCACTAAATTAAATTTACTACGCATTATTTGGAGTACCCTCAGTTTCTTCCGTAAACCGGAAATCGCGCCAACTGAAACATTTGAAACTTCGAGACTTCGAGTTAAAATTGAACGAAAAAGAGTGTAACTGCCTAATGACGTTTCACATTTGTCAGTATCCAGTTGAACATTCACGTATGTAGGTATCGCCTACATCTGAATAATTTTTAAACTTAGGCTAAACTTACGCCAATAAAATAGTAGGCCTAACCACAGGTGTATCTGAAATATACTTAATTACCGAGGATAATACCACTAAACCTATAATTTTGGAAACCAGTTTATAACGGATGAAAATTTTGGTTTGTAACACGTGATCTTCTCTTGTAGTATTAAATAAATACGATTTTAATGTTTATACAATACCTAAAATAAATATAAATATTCGATATCAATTAATCGATGACGATTAATAAGAAAAAAATCGCGATAAATGGGTAACACAAATATTTCTAAAAATACCGTTCAACTTGGATCAATACCAAAGGTTTTTGTAATGGCGGTAAAGAAGAGAGAAAAAGTACTCAGATGAGATAGAAGGTTGAAACGGCAATGATTTGATGAAATAGCGTGATACGTGGGAAGTTAAATATCACGCTTGATAGCTGCTACGAATTCGAACTACCGTATCAGTATCATCGGATTTTGCGAAAAATTCTTACACCTCCATTATGTGCATTCGTTTCAACACTTAATGCATCCGAAAAAACCCTTTCGAATGAGCGAAAAGAAAGTGTTTTTGAAAACGTGAAATTACAAATTAAATAAACATACAATGTTGATTCCGGCATCATGACAATTTCACGAACACGTGCTCGTACCGCGCATGCGTCGATATTTATGCCTACGTATCATTACATAACAAAAAGAAGCTTCATAAAAGAATTTTGTTTTACTGACCCAAATCCTTCACACTGCTCCGGAGTCAAAGGATTAAAAAATTTTCTAATTATACATTTGATTTTCCCATCCATCCTTCCATGTAGTACTAAGTGACAAATACTAACAGCCTTCTTTACGTTAGTCGAGCGAAAAAAAGAAGATCTACTCGACGAGTTTTAATTACTGCGGTTAGCGGCTACGTTTGCTAGCCTGGAAGTATACACTAGGATATGTATCCACCAATCAATGGTTCGCATTTGTTGGTGGGGGGTCACGTGCATTCATTTTGTTTATTGTCATTTTCATCTGTTTACGGAATCCGTGTATTACAAGAGACGAGACCCTATAGCGCCGCGGCGTGCTCCGTGCTGTTAAACGAGTATAGAAGAGAATGAGCGACAAAGATAGAATGAGTAGTGAACCCAATAAGAGAAAAACAACAAGGCCACGCCATATTGAATCAGTTGTTAATTTTTGCGTGTAAGTTTCTTCCTCGGTTATTAACGCTTATAGATTTAAGTATTTACGTTGATGGTTTTTTTTCTTAATAAATTTTTTTCGCTTCACATCGCAAACACGTTATTATCTTCGGAATACCTTTTAGTGTACGATTGTTTGGAAATTCGCGTAAAATGTAATTAACACCTTGTGTCGGTTCCTTTGAAATCGATTTGTCTGCCAGTCAACCAATTTAAAACGTCCTTGATTGACCCCCAAGGTATGTACTTAAGAAAATAAAATTTTATTTTTCACCCTGGCATGTTGGGTATCGTTGAATTCGTTATTTAATTTCCAACATGTTAATACAAGTGTTATTGCAAATTTCATTCAAATTTTATCACCAATTTTACCCATCTCTCCGCATATAGTACGCTAAAACTTGTTGATAAAATATTAAATAATACTCGATTTATGGAGTTTTCATTTTCAAGTATTCCGTACTACGTTACATTTACATACGAAATGACACGATTTCAATTTTTTCATCCTAGTACGTAAAAATTCATTTTTTTTTAATTATCTCACACTATCGGTCGTTTACTGAAGCAAATAAACAATTCGTCGAAAATCATATTTTCAAAAATATTCTCAATATTAACGCCGAATAAAGAATGAAATTCGTGAATACGTCGCGTTCGAATGTGAAGTGTTGTCTGTTCGATTACTGTTTCATTAGGTTTTAAATATGCGCCGAACAACTATTAGGTACGAGATGTGAGTGTGTAGCGTTGATCGGCCATTTTTTTATCACTACCTGTGCTAGTAATTTCGGCGTTATTATAAGTACTAATCAATAAAGGTTGTAACGATGTTTGTATTATATTTATCGCGTGTTTCTGGATTTATGAAAAGTTAAAATCATTCGTATATAAATATTACTTGATTTTTCATGATAACTGTTCGTATGTTTTACAGAAGTACAATTAGTACCCTACTTCTTTGATAATTACTTCGAATGGAGGTAGATGATGATTCGTTTATCGTTGATCTCAGTGTTTCAAGGTACGTAGTATTTTTATTGAAATATAAACGACGATATTTTGGTCTTATAATAATCTTATGTTTTTATCAGTCGAAGACCCGATTCGTCTGGATCAGCACACAGTAATAAAAGAAGTCCTTCCCCTAGTATGGGACAATATAACACCACTAAACGCAGTTTACGTCCCAGAACTGAAGTGAAAAATTACGTTGAAACAACAGACATAGTGGTGGTTTCCGATATAGACGAATATAAACAAAATGGTTACATGAACGGATACGATTATTCGGACAGCGACGAAGGAGAATTACCACCATTACCGCCGATTAAGGTATCTGTGTGTTCTTTGTGCAGGAACGAGTTACAGTAGTAATATTATCGCAAATATTTGATTAACTTACATCTCGGTTGCCATCGATTTATCAAGGTTATCTCGAGCTTTAGACTAATTAAAAGCTTTATTTATAGGAATTATCGACAGCCGAAAGAATGGAAGCGGAGAATAAAATCAAACTGTTGAAAGATGAGTTGAGAAACGAAGAGATGAAGCTAGTTTTACTAAAGAAGCTGCGTCAGTCGCAACAAATGAAGGAGAATATCTCTATCGTACCTATAAACAATGCAAATACCAGTCAACCGGTACCACCTTCTACGCATCCAGTTTCTAGTAAATTATCATCTACGAATACTGCCCATAGATCGTCATCAGCTCATCATAAACCTCCAACCACTCCACCAGTACCTCCTTTATTGAGAGGAGTAAGTTACCAAGTTTCTTATCAGTTTTCGTTTTTGAATACGTGTAAGCGTACGTGAACACGTAGTCGTCGGTCGAATGAAATAGATGCGATAAGGAATTACTTTTTTACTAGAAATTATCTACGTTGTGAAATTTTTCGTCGCCGAAAACCAAACCTTTCTAAGCGCAGTTATCAGTTACCAGTTGGGGGAAATTCTAAAATGGAGAATGCTTTCTAAGCGACTGCGAAGGAATCTAAACGGCCATTTCTTTTTCCTTATGTATTTCATTATGGTTCTAGTTATCAGGTTTTACATACGCCACGATGTGTAAGAATGATAAGAATATTTCGAAATACAAGAATAACCGTATCGTATGGGTTGATGAGGTGAACACAGATAAGCATTATGTAAATGGTGTCTACGCTAGGGGCATCGTGGTATGAATTTTTTCTACTCGGTGATTTGAAATTTTTATGTGCGAGGCTACTTCGCTATTTGACCAACACCGAAGAATTAATTGCCATATTTAATATTTTAACGAGTATTTAAGGAAATGACGCCATAACCAAGATCCTTGAATGTATTTCGAAATGTAGAAAATACACATATAGGACTCGAGTTTTTGTACTTGAAAATTACTTTATTTTTCGAGTGGTTTAACTACTGACGAGCTAGTTGGGTATTTTTATCGAGTGATAAGGAGAAATAATTTGTCAGTTTTTAATAACGACGTTTTGTGAAAGAGTTTAGGGTCATTTTTATCATGTAAAAAAAAGCAAAAAATTTCACTCAATTATTATTTATTTATTTTTTTTCAAAGAAACCAGTTAATGTAATATAATTATATATTTTTCAATTTTTTGTGCTTGCATCTTGGATTATAGAGACTATTATGCCAGTATTTACCTTTGATTTGATTCATTAGTCTCGACTTTTAAAAAAAAATCAATAATTTTGTTTAAAATGTTGAGTTCATCTGCGATACTTATTTCTTTTACTTTTAGAGTTGTTGTCTCATTTTATTTGAATAGTAGGCCAATTTGAGCTTGGGTCGGTGAGAAAACGCCTACCATCTGATCTGGCCAGGTTCACGCTGTGCACTTCTATTTGAGTACTCATTAATGCACGTTTTATAATAATTAGCTCTTTCTTCGGATTTTTGTGTGGTTATTTTTATCAGTTGGATCCTTCTTGAAAAGAGTTTTTTAACGAGGGATCACGCGAAGAACACCTTTCATGAGAGGTTCCCATCAGTAGTCGTATAAGTAAAGCTGATAAAAATTTCTTCCTTTTTTTTCTCTCATAAACGCCTGAAAACAAGATAGTGATGAATTTAGCTTGATATTTAATTTCGTAATTTTAATGGTTTTGCAAAGTTATATTTGTGTATGAAAAGACATTTTTTAATCATCGAAACAATCATGTGATGTGTCGATTAACAATTTTTTTCTCCTCTGATTACAAGTATACTCAGCCGGATTAAGCTAATGTGGGACTGGAATTACAAACGATTTAGGCCTTCATAACTTTTATACCATAACCTTCCCTCCCCTACATCATTTTCTCATTGGCACATTCTTATTTCTTGTTGAAAAATTTCAGTTTTTTTAATAATTATTTTCTTTTTTTCAAGTTTATTTTATTGCACGAAGCGTAATTTCTTTTTTCAAAAATTATGCATGCAAACTTGAAAACATTTGTTCTTATTCATCTTGAACAATTTTTGATTCTTTTCAACCTTTTGAAATTTTTGTTTTTCATAATTAAGTATTCTTAAAATCAATCGATATGCTTTTTTTTTGTCAATAAAAGAAGATTAGTGAAGAAATGCACTTATAGATATCTTATATGTATATTAAAAGAATTTGTATGACTGCCTCTGGTAACATTTTGAATATCATGTTTTGATATATCATGTTAAGACATCAAAAATCATACATTGTGAACCGAATAGGCAAATAATCATCGAATAGCGGACCGGGGCTTTAGCTTTCCTAGTTCCCCTCCTCTCTCCTTTAATCCAGGCATGGGTATACTTAATAATACTGGAAAATGGATGAATTAAAAAAAAATTGATTGAAAATTTTTGATAACAATTTGTTCATCAGTTGAAAAATGAAATGCGCAAATGACCAGCAAGTAAGATATAAAAATGTTGGGGAAAAAAAATCAAAATATTCATCATGTTTCATTTTGAAGAACTGATGAAAGACTAGAAGAAATGAAACAACACTACTATCGGCCGAATTTTAGATTCTTTCAATAGAGAGTGCTTGTCTAGTAATTACGAAAGAGCCTGGAAAGAATGTGATAGAAATTTCACCCTCGAAATTCAAATTTAAAACCATCAAAAATGAAAAAAATTAGAACAATAGATTTTCGTATAATTTGTAATTTTTTGGTGCACCAAAGTTCATTGTGTTCTAAAAACGAAAAAAAAAAAAATAGTCTTCATATTTTTCAGAATTTTGAGGGGTTTAAACCTTTTTTTACTTCATTACTTACCTTTTTTAAGAAACATTAATATAGTATACTTCAAAAAAATAATTTAGTATATAAACTTTCAAGGTAGTAATTTTATTCAAAACTTATCTATGTGAGTGTTTGAAGCAAATTTGCACATTCTTATTCTTGCCAAATTGTTATGACATTTGTTTTTTTGGTCATCATCTTAGTATGTTCTCGGAAAAAATTTAGTTTGTATAATAGGCCCATTTGGGCTTGCGCCGGTGAAAAATCGCCCACCATCTGACCTGGCCAGACTCACGCTGGGCACTTTTATTTTATTACTCATTAGTGCACATTTCATAATAATTAGCTTTTCTTCAAATTTCTGTGTCGCTATTTATGTAAATGGAACCACTCTTGAAAAGAGTTTCTCAACGAGGAATCACTCGAAGAGCACTTTTCACGGGAAGTTCCCATCTCCATTCATATAAGTAAAGCTAATAATGTTAAAATAAAAGTGAAGATATTTCTTAGTTATTAGGCTTTCAAAGTCTTTTCCATGTCCACGTCTAATCCACCCCGGAATTATTTCATATTTTTAAATTATTTCGTTAGTATTTTGAAAATGAAAATCGAGGAATACGAGGTAATTAAATATTAGGGTAAAATGATTTTTTCTTTTTTTCGTTAAATCTATTATTGGTTTTGAGTTGAATAGATGCAGAACGATCCCAATAGAATTTAGAAACAATTCCACCCTCCTAGGTTTTATTTACTTCACCTATAATGATGTGGAAGTTGGTGGTTTGGATACCTTCTAATTGCAACAAATATGATTTTTTTTTTAATTATATACAAAAAAATTGGTAGCTTCTTAAAATGCTGATATTAATCAAAACTAAATTTTTTTCGCAGCAATTGATACCGCCTAGCAGACCAAATGTACATGCTCCTCCGCCACTATCGCCAGTTGTAAATAACCATCAAAGCGGTCGCAGCGTCGCGCCTGGAATGCCGCCTAATTTGTTCTCGATGAACTCAGTTCCAGGGCACAGAGGTTTGTTCATTTCTTCGGACCGATCATCGGCTCGAATTCACCTCATAGTTATATTATTTCTATCGAGTATGTGATTTCGCAGGCGCTGGCAGTTCGAGCAGTAGTCATGCCAGAGATTTATTAAATAGCAATTCGAGTCTAGTAAATAGCGGCAGCGGACGTAACGCGGCATCATTGTCGAATTCCATTAATAGTTCGAACGTTAGTTACCAAAATAATATTAGCTTGCAAGAACGAATCAAAGATGTACCCCAGTCAACGGTTATTTCATCGGTAACTCCGTCGTCATCGGCGTTCAGTATTTCCAGCGGGTCTCCGCAACAGGTACGGTATTAAAAAACGAGCATATTCCAAGTGCACGAGTTTATGGAATTATCGCGAGGCATAGTTAATTAGTTTTATCGACGAAAGAATGTTCAATTAAGGTGATTCGAAGTGTGATACTTTTACGATTCGGTTTATTGTATCCTTCGCATTTATGCTGGATGCTGGGAGTTTTTTAATGTTTTTTCGATAAATATGCTCGATGTTTAGTTCGTTTAACGCGCGTTTCTCCGATGTCCTAGCAAATTTTTTGGTTTTGAAAATTGTAAAAATTAAGTCCCTTCAGAATGTATATTTAAAATCCCCTAGGCCTTAAACAAATTCAGTTGTTCAGTTTTTATCAAAATTTAAGGTCCAGTGCCTCTTAGAAAAACAGTCGAAATCCAAAAATTGACATTTAGGGATGAAAGATTTATAATCAGTTTTGAGTGTTTCGAGAATGAAACAGTATCGTCGTGAATGTAACATCGTAGCAAGATATGTGGAGAGGATGATGAAGGAAGCAGCATCCTCCAAAACTGGAGATCCCTAATTTGTGACTATAAAAAAAAATTATAAGACATAAAGAATAGAAAATGATCTGGAAAGAGTCTTAATTTTAAGGAATGAATCAAACGTGATAACATTTTTTTTCCTTCACTTTTCCAAAAATAAATATGAAAAAAGGTTTTCTACCACTTCAGAGACGTATGCAGATTTTAATTTAAAAAAAAAAAATCGAAATTTTTCCTAAATTCTAAGACTTCAATTTTACGTTGTATTTTTTTATCTCTTTTCTTCTTCGTATGGCTGGATTCATGCGTCAAGGGTGAATTAAAGCTGTTTGAGGAGTCCGAAGGAGCTGAGGTATGAGAAAAGGGACTGTATTGTAGTCTCTGTATCTCTTAGTCGATCGTGAAGGGATTCTGATAAGCCGAGCCTTCGTCTGTGTTGATTATATTGTAGGCATTCTGTGAGAAAATGATGTACTGTTAGTTGAATTATACAGACTAAACCTCGAGGCATCGCTGTTTCGGAGTTGAATGGCATATTTTTTTCTGATTTTATTGGTGTGAAAAATTCAGGTATGCCTTTGCTGAACTTTTGCTCTTAGGTTCTTAAATGTATTGCAAAGGAAAAAAAATTTGATGAATATTTTAAATTTCCGACTAGAGTAATCAACTTTAAAGTGCAGGAAGCCTGGAGAAATTTTGATTTTTTTTCTCATAAAAGTTTTGGAATATTATCATTTGAAATTTTTTAGGTTGTTAAACATTCTTCCTAATCCTGCAAGTCCAGTAAAACTTACATTTGGCCTAGTGAAACTGCGAAGAGAAGAGATTCTGTAAAAGTACTACATTAGACTAAGAAGTTTAGTGTATTTCTACTCAACATCCACCCTCTTGCTTCCTTACAAAAAATTGAAAATTTTGTTTTCTTCGATTACGAAATGTATGAAGTGGAAAAAATTTATTACTTAGTTTTTGAGATTTTCTTTTCATTTTTTCAATTTCCATTTCGATCCAAGCACTAGAATTTTTTTGTTTTTGAAAAGTACCGAATGGCCAAAACGTAGTTCCCCCTCCTCACGCCAGAAACGACATTTTGGACGGTTTGACCCGATGGAACCCTGGTTTTCTATTACTCTCTTATCACATGATATAGAAAACTTTTTAGGAACAGAATATGACCTGAAATTTATCGATTTGTTAGAAACCTGTAAAAATTGAATTTTTTTTCATAATGATTTTCGGAGAAAACGGCGATTTTTTTCGCAATTTTCGATTCGCTTATTAGTCCATTTGGAAATGAGAAATTGTTTAAAAATGAAAGAAATGTACATAAATAAGTGTCGTATGACCAGTTTCACACTCGTCAAGACGGGAAAAAATGGTTCTCGTCCAATTGCGCTTAGGCCACTCCCTTTAAACCCACTCTTATCTTTTCGGTAGACAACCTCTTCGTACATGTGAGTAATGCCAGACCCTACTTACAATCAATTATGTCCCATCATTCTGTTTTAAATATGCCCGTATTAAATCCGATGTGAAAACTCCTTCTAACTTCCTCTACATCTCGAACAACTGCCCACATATTGTCAACCCTTTAATAACTTTCTTGAAATAGTCATGAAGCCTTATTTTTTAAGTTGTAGCATACAGCATAAAAAAAATGGTTGAACAATTTTTCAACTTTCTTGAAGAGTATTCTCATTGAACATTCCACGAAAGGACCTGAAAAAATGATTCCTGTCCTACACTCAGTTGTAGCTCTCGGAAATCATCTGTCGTAATGCTGTATAAATAAATTACAATTTGAGAACCCGTAAATGGTGAAAATGGAATTAAAATGTACTTTCATCGTTCCAAAATAATTTGTTTTTGGAATACATTAAAATAGGATATTTTTCCTTTGAACTGAAAAAATTTGATATACCTTGATATGTTCAGAAAAAATGCCAGCTAAATGTGTTGTGTCTTTGAGGAAGTAAATATGATTCTTAATTACAAAAAAATATTCAGATTGCCTAAAACTCGAAATTTTTCGAAATCGAATTAAGCTCTGTGCTTGTTGATATTTTTACGGGTTGAAACTTTTTGAGAGTTCGTATGTAGGAGAATAGAAATGTTTTTCGCCTAATACCATTTTACAAGTGGTATTTCTAGTAAATTCATGAATTGTTTAAATTTAAAATTGAGTCACTACTCATGTAAACTGGAGATAATTCTATCATATTGGAAAAATGTTCCACATAAAATTCACTCGAAATTTTGCTGATCATGTAATGCACGAAAAGTTGATTCAGAATTGTTCAGTTTTGTACCGATTTTAATGATGAAAAATGTTTCGATTTTGTGAAATTTATTTTTCTTGATTTCTCAACAGCGTGATATAATAACCGTCATTTTTTATGTTATCACTTCGTACTTTGCGAGCAAAATGGCGTAAATATTTTCGAAATTTTGCTTCAATTGTGATCGAAAAACTCGTAATTGGTGCTTCGTACATATTGCGTGTAGGTAGGAAAAAACCATCGTTCGTCGTATTTATTTATTTATCGTAAATTTTCAAAAATTGTGTATTCCGCATCACTGTATAGGTTATGGTTTCTTTTACCATATGCCAAACACGTGTAAATTACAGATTGGTGGCTAAATTTTCGAAAACAGCGTGAATAAACGCGGCTATAGGATCGTGCGTATACCTGCGTCGTAAAATATTAACGAGTGTGAAATTTATCGCGGTGATTTTTTCGCTGGTCACTGACTGTGGAGAAACCTCGCATTGATAAATCTAGTGTGAATTACTCGACGCTCGGACGATAAAATCGCACTCGAGGAGTTTCGCGTTATCGCTTCAATTGTCGCAACAAACGAGAGTTTTTGTCGCGGCTATAATCGGTCGCGTAGGAAAACAAAATTTGCTGACGAGAATTTTAATACGTGTTACATAGCTTGAAATTTGCCGCCAATGTTTATTTAGTTGGTGCGCACGAAATTCGCGAAAACGGGAGTCGAAGTAATCGAGGAAATGCTGAGAAATTCGCGCGTTATAGATACACTTCGATGAATGCGAGTATAGTCTCGGTGTTTTTGTAAATTTCGCTCGTCTGATTATCGTCATTCCACCCCTACATGTTGCAGTATGTGGTTGAAAGCAATTCGCGTTATGTATGTGTACTTATGTGATGGTATTCTACTGTGATGAAGGATTGCTGATGATAGTAACGACGTTGTATTTCATTTAAATATTTATCTTATAGGATCGCAGAAACGATGACGCGCAGACTCCGGCACAGAGGCAAGCTGCGGCTAAATTAGCCCTTAGGAAGCAATTAGAGAAGACTCTGCTGCAAGTAAGTGTCCTGTGATTTCATTCATTCGTAACACCGTTTGAGATTACGTGAAAATACGTTGCCAAGGTTTAACAAATAGGATCAAGGTTAGCAGTCAATTTTTGGTGACGTTACAGCGAAAAAAAAAAATACGACGCAAAATACCGAATTAAAACATTTTGTGATTTAAGAATAGGATTTGATGGGGAAAATTTCCTGCGTGAATTAACGTAATTTTAACGCGGTTTCAGATACCTCCACCTAAGCCTCCTCCACCAGAAATGCATTTCATTCCGAATCCGTCGAATACGGAATTTATTTATTTACTCGGTTTGGAACACGTCGTCGATTACATTACGAAAGATCAGAAGACGCCTTCGCCTCCAGAACCGTTCCAGTGCTCGCAGTGTAGCACGAGTTTCACACCAATTTGGAAATGGGAGAAAAATGCAGCCAAAGGTGAGAATATGTTACCACCGATAGTGGTGCGTTAAGTGAATATTTCCCGAGAAGGTGTTCGTCGTTAGGAATTCGTATCATTGTGGTTATTGTCATGGATTCAATATGGCTAACTCGGTGAGCCGCACTATACCACTTGGTAACCCTGTAAATAATGGGTACACGTGGTTATTCGTTCTGCTTTCGCCAACATTATTCTCTATGTATTTTATTAAAAACGTGATGTGATTGACTAATGTCACGAGCACACGGGCCGATTACCGTGTGACTAACTAAGTGATCTTTGCTTCTCAGATTGCGGCCGAAATTAAAATTAATTTTTCCTAAAACTTGATGCAAAATTATTGGATTTAAATGCATAATTAATTCAACATTGAAATATTAAGTAAGCTCCACTGGAAAAAAAATGCTTTTAATTTGTCCTTATGCTGTGAAATATGGAAAGATCATTAGGTCACACGGTTTTTCAAGGTGTTATCATTGACTTTATGGATATGGACTGCTATTGCTTATGGAGTATTTTGATTTGATTTTGATGTTTTGAAGGAAAAATACAAAACGCATTTACACATGCGTTTCAAGTTAATGTATTCTTGTTTGGATGAAAATATCAAATATTCCAGATTATATCTAATCACAACTCGAGCATGATTTTTATTTTTCATTTTTCAAAAATTGATCTTTTTCCCTATGTACGTATCTACCGTGCGACCAACTGATCTGTTAAGAAATACAAACTCAGTCATTTCGTTTTCCAAGCATTCCAAATCATATTAATCAGAATTATACAATTCATACGAATTTTGATTAATTACGCTAAATTATTCGGCAACGCTGATTCTTCGTGAAATTTATTTAAATCAGTTAATAATGAAAAAATGAAATGTTATAAATTTATTATTTAGTTTTATGATCGTTTTTATCATTTACTATAGTATAAAAAACCAAAAGAAATGAAAATATTGCATTCTATTCAGAGGTAGGGAATTTCACGCTGATTGGTGCGAACGAAATAGTTTAATTTGTTTTTCATATGCATATAACATGGGAGTCGGTCTTACATTAGCTCTGAAAACTAATAACTGGGGATATATTATGGTTTCTTAAAAATTTTAAGTGACAACGAAGAATAGAAACAAATTTCATAATCAGTTATCAATAAAAATACAAAAATGTAAGGGATAGTGAAGGTCGAAATCGATTAATCGATAGTTGATTAAACGATTCTTTTTTCATTGATGATTTTTAGCTGAGTTTTTTAATAAAAATGTTAGCTATTACAGCCTACCTGATTTGTGAAGGGGGTGGAAGAGGTTGGGATCTGTAAATCTTTCATTTCAGACCATTTGTAATCATCTAGCAAGTGTCTAACTTTTTTATATATACCGTGCCCATGGAACCCCGAGCACTGAAGCGTCAAATTCGCTACTCTGATAAGAAAATGTTATTGGATGTTGGTAACACTGTTTTACAGCGAAAAGTCGTGAGCAGATTGAGAGGGGCTGGAGGAAGGCAAATAATTCAAAATTTTATTTTTTGATCTCTTATGAAAGAGCGATTCACGGACACCAACATATCCAAATTTTAGCTTTCCAAGTGCATTTAGAGGAGAGTTGAAGCATAAAACGGCTTTTTGAGTCGTGAAATATGACATTTTGAATTTAGGTCAAAATGAATACAAAATGGCGGATCTTCAAAATTTGAGGAAACCTTGAGGAGCCTCAAATAGCTTAAATTATAATAAATATGGACTCATATGATAACTGAAGATAAGAAGCATACGAGTATATCCCATATTTACCTCCACGCGTGATCTTGAAGGAGAAAAGAGGGGGATGTTATCGACCTCAAAATATGGTGGAAGTACAAGCGACGTCGAAATGTTTTTATCATGGTGTCGTATGATAAAATGAGCCCATGTGACTAGGTTATTCTGATTTTAGCTTCCCAGATGAATTAGAAGGGAGTTGAAACGAAAAAAGGTTTTTGGAGGGGAAATTGTCTCAAGAAATTTCACTAATCTTCCATATCTTCTTATCAACTCGACCTAGAAAGATCAAAGTTTGTTTGTAAGTTTAATTTTGATCAGAATATGATCTCTTTAATTTAGGTCAAAAATGGATCCATAATAGCGGATCGTCCAAATGAAGATTACTTAAAAAGCCTCATAACAATTTAAATCCAAGAGATAGGAAGTAGTTCACGAAATTAATCAGAATTAGGGTTTATTTGAGCATAATATAGCCATTATAAGCTCGCTTCGTGGCTGCTATGACAGTATTGCCATATTAACCTATTCGATCTATAATTGTAGTTGGTCGTACTCTTTGACTATATACTAGATGGACCAAATTACGTGTGGGAACGCTGTGGTGAAACATTACATATATCAGAGTCGGAACACTCGTAACTACTTCATATTTTGGGCATGCTCAAGTTATTTATCACTTTCGTATTACTTTGATTTGAAGTCGTACTATTAGCGCGGAATATATTTGCACATGCGCATGAAAAATTTAGTCACGAGTGTTCTGAGAAAATCTGTGTAATGTATGGCATTTGCTTGGTGCTAGATCGAATCAACGGTCGTGCCTATACTGTTGACAGAACTCACTGATAACATTATGGTTTGGAAACAGCATGATGAACAATATGGCGTATGAATGTACTTTGGTACAATGAATAGTGGTGTATATCAATAGATTTGTCCTCTCTAGGCTAAAATGAATTCATCTCTTTGACATTCAGTGAAATTTATTCGAATAATGGGAAAATTGAATTCGAAAATTTTACCCTTCCATAAAATACGTGACAATTTCCCATCTTTAAAACTGCTGCTCACCATTGACTTAGAAAATTCCCATTACATCGCCATAGTTCATCTAAAGAGTAACGAGAATATCATTAGCCTCGTATGTTTTTCTTTTCGCAGGTAAAGAACCTAAAGTAATATGCGAAGCGTGCGTAACGTCGAACGTGAAGAAAGCTTTAAAAGCCGAGCACACGAATAGGTTGAAAACGGCCTTCGTGAAGGCTCTGCAACAAGAGCAAGAAATCGAGCAACGACTAGCTCAGGTATCCCCGCAACCGATGGACGCGCCGATGCAGTCGTCGCAATCGCAACAATCGCATCAATCTCACCAGTCGCACTCATCGCACCAATCGCATCATCGTCAGTCTCCGCAATCATCTCAATCGATTTCGTCTACCTCTCAGTCGATGTCGACGAGTTCGGTAACGGCGGCGATGCTACATAATTCAATATCGAATCCGGCGCCACCGCCGCCACCTCCGACGCCCAAATCGTCGTCGTCGCATGGCTCGATGTCGCGTCGCAATCCAACACCTCCAATTCCGCAACCTTCGCCGACGCCTCCGCGAGAACATCCGTTATCGAAGTTGGCCTCGGAAACGAATAAATTCAGCCCGCATCACGCGGCCGCAGCTCTGCACCAGCAGTTGCTCAGAGGGTTGCCGTCTCATCAGCCATTACCGGCGCACATGATTCCTTTTTCGCCTCTACTGTATCCGTATCAGTTAGCGATGGCGCAGGCCGCCAGTGGTAAGAATCCGATCGCCGCCGCTAGCTTAGTGGAGCTTCAAAGACAAGCCGCTGATTTGCAGCGACAATATTTGTTGGATATGATACCGGCTGCTTCGGCGAACGCTAATTCGCGCCAGCACTCGCATTCGATTAATAATTGGAAATCGTGATAACGTTTTCCTGCGCGCCTTTGGTCTTCGGGTGTGATATGAATCGGCGAATTACGGTAATGGCGCCGACGCGAATTCGAAACGTGATATTTTTCGATTATGTTGATTCGGTTGGGTTGAACATTTTATGTGAAATTCTTATATAATTACCATTGTAATGTTGTTAAGTCTATCTCATGTAAACGAGGTAATTTCTTTTAATACGAACGCGCCGCGTTGTCGGGTTCAAACGTATTACATCATTATTATTATTTTTTTTGTAATATTTTTGGACATCAGAAAATTAATCATACGTATTTGACTATCGCTTTTTGTTTTTCAATATTTAAGCGCTTTCTCTCTCACTGTTTGTTTCCCATTTAATGGCGATACGCCACCGTTACCTTTGAATTCTTTTCGTTTTACGATCTTGACGATTGTATGTTTGGATTGTGGTGGAAACGCTGCGATAATTTCGGTGTAAACAGGTTTTTTTTTAGCTCTTTGACACTGAATAATATTTTCAGCTTATTCCGTCGTGAAAGCTAAATTCAATATCATTGTGATATTTATAATTTTTAAGAAGGAATACGTAATTAATTGTTAATTATATTCGCATAAACAATTTCTAAACCTTCTTTTTAGTACGTTTGATATGTACATAATGACGATTTTCTTCTTTTTTCTATTGTTTATTTTGATGTTTATAGATATATTACGATGGTATATATTTTGTACACTCGAATTTGTATAAATATTTATAATCTTGCCAACGATCGGATGCTTGATGATTTGTTCATTAGAAAATGCATTTTTTTTTTTTTTTCGTTTAAAAAAAAACGAGCCCATACGGGTTGGTGTTTTGCGTGTAAATAGATCCAAAATACCAGTGTAATTTACGGCTTCTTTAGAATTAGAATCATGTAGATAATCAGGGAAGCGTTATCACTCGGTTGTGATTTTAAAATTACATTTACGGATGCCGTCAAGTGCACGAGGACGCGTATAAATTGCTCAAAAAGTTACATGGTTTTTTATTGGTCCGTTAACGTTTCCCTGGTAGAAAGGCACGTATCGGTTTCCAACTACGAGTTGTGTAATTGAACGATGGAAGTTTTGTCGAAGCAATTTTTTATATAAAATTAATAAATAAGTATGAATTGGCATTTGTTTTAAATGTAAGCGCAAATACACGTTAGTTGACGAAATCGGAAAATAAAAATGAAAGAGAAGGATTTGTAAGAGCAGGTATTTTAAAATGAGTTTTGATATGACAAATTCCAATAGAGAGTGAAATTGATAGATGTGTTTGCAAAATGTTCCATTACACTACTTTTAAGAATGATTTTTTTTAATAAGCTAGTTTATTTTGTTGCCAATATTGATAATGTATTAGTCGCAATTACTAGCATATTTTACTGTATTTTTTTAAAGGATTATTTTAAAGAATTACGGATGTTTTCTTGTTAAGATACGAGTGTATGAAAAAGAAGTACGTATAGTTATTTTTATTTTTGTCATTTAATTTTGTTTAAATAAATGAATTGCCTAAAATTGGATTGATTTTTAGGGTTTCTGTCTCGAAGCGACAGCGAAAGCCTATTGCATTCTTTTATTCTTCATCGTATTTTTCATCGAGCAGCCAATCAGCGAATTATTATATCCAGAGATCCAATGAGCGAACATTATTAGAAATAATTTTTTTTGTTCTTTGATCAATTTGTTGCTGATGAAACAAATATGTTTATTTTTATAATTTTTTTAACATTTACTTAAACGATAAAAGTATGTACAGTGGAACCTCAATTATTTGACGCCAAAAACTTTTTCCCTATTATTTGACGCATGAAACCTTATCGCATTGACGAAATTCGAATACGTAGATAACGTCCATTCGTCCGATCACTGATTTAAAGAAAAATAATAATTTAAGGACTGATTTTAAAAAATATTGTTTCTTTTTATGTACATACTTACCTATTTTTAAGTTTAAAAAAAATTACTTTGGTAGATATACATGTAATGTGGGAGTTTTTTAAATATTTTACTTACCTTTTTCCCAATAAAAAAGCATTTAAAAAAAATCTCCGTATCATTTGACATTTCAATTATTTGACGGACCTCATTCCCCAATTACGTCAAATAATCGAAGTTCGACTGTACTTGTTTTTAAAATACATTCTTCAACTTCGCTGATTTACAAAAATCGAAGTCCTATTGCAATGAGCGTGTAGCGCATAGCTTGTTTAGTTCAAGTTCTTTGGATGCAGTTGATGAAAATTGTAATAATTATACTTCTTGTTAACAATAGATAATTAGCAGTACGATAGGCGGTGAAAGATTTAAGCGCAGAGTATACAAGCTGCTGCCTCGGGCAGCAGAATTTTGGGGAGCGGTAAATTATTTCAAGGCAATTATCAAAAAAATTTGTAGAAAAAATAAAATAATTATTTACGTGACGTCACATAATTTCAAGTTTTACATTATAAAAAGATGAATTACTTGAGGGCATTTTGATGAAAAGTAGGTAGGTCAAAATTTTTTGAACAAGAAAGATAAAATTCTTCTTACTGAAAAAATCGGTGTATGCATGTTATGATGTAACTCTTATAATGCTAGATATAGGTATTGATTAGACTGGTGGAACGGTAGAAGTTTTACTGAACATGAAAAAGCGTGGAAAAATGCTAATAATATTGGGTATACTTCAATACAACTTCCTTTTTTCTTCTGCACTAGAGGTTTTGATAAGCGTTCATCCAAGGTAATAAATTCTTTGAAGTAATTCTCTAGGGTGGTGAAAATTCATTGCTTGATTTTTTTTGTTATCGTCTCGCACACCAACAGAATTATGAATCAAGTGCAAAATTTCATCATTATTCGAGAACAAAGAAAGAATTATTTGAGGATTTCTGAAATTTTGAGTGAAATATGCACCCCTCAAAAAAAATTGAGTAGTCATTTTGGTAGAAAATCACATGGAGAATAATTATGGCATTACTTTTTTCGTGAAATCCATCGTTAATCGTTATGAAGGCCTATTTCTTTCACATTGAATTTTGTTTTTATCTCACTCATACTTATTGGGTAAAATTAGTCTTAATTGTATTCAAAACTGAATCACATTTTGTCTCAAAATGTAAAATATGTGTTTTTCAACATGATTTTTTCGGGACTCAGGACTACACAATGGTCTCATCTTGATCGTATGAGCTCATTTAAAAACTCTTTCTATACGCTTTTATGGCTAAAGCATACCAAAAAATTTTAAGATTGTTTTATTCAAATAACACCATTCAAAAATTTTTGAGAAAGCACGTGGAAAAATGTAGTACACAATAGAATAAAATTTTCTTAAGCTATTTTTAGCTTGTAATGCGAGAGTTAAATTTTGAAGCGATAGGGGAATCCCATTTTTTGAGGGGTGCGAACCCCTTCTGTGTTCCATGAATCTGATTCATTAATTGAGATTTTTAGTATTGTTTGTGGGCTATGCCCTTAATATTTATGAAAAAAAGGATATAAAAATTAATCCTAGAAATGGAGCTTTTACGTTTAGATTTATTGGAATTGTAAAGTATGAAATTTTGTGCAATTTTGTCAACCTAAGTATTACCCTAAGATAAAAAATTCATTCTTACAGAACTGGCGAAATAAATTGACAACAGAAATATTTATATTGATACACTAGCTGTTTCCTTGGCAACAGAAGATCAACACGAAATAAGCACATGTAAAGATATTATTTAGTCTGTGCATTAAATTCTAAATACAATGGAGCGTCCAAGAACTGCTCGTCAAAATGAAGATCAAACAAATGAAACGATGAAAAATCGACCATCTTCAAGAAGAGGAATACGAACTCCTCTAAGGGTATAGTGAAAAATTTGACGTAAAAATTTATTTTTATTTCTTGCTTATTTCTAAACATGAAATCTATCAAATTAGGAAGGTACAGCTCACGAAATGCGAACCGAAAGACCCATAAGTAGGGCCGCCTCTACGATTAATAATCAAGATGGTTGGAGGCCTGCATCTGGAATAGCTAGAATTCAGGGTACAGCGTCTCGATTAATGTCAACCGCTTCGCAGCAAAAGGCACTTTCCCGTACAATGACTCCGCCTCGTTTAGATACTCAAGTAAGTCGTTCCTGTTTTAAAAAATCCATACTCAAGGAGACACGTGAAATTTTTCATGAAATTATAGATGAACGTGACAGATCGCTTAATTACCCAACAAGGCCTCAGCAGTAGAGCTAGGAGCAGCGCAACTGGACTCAGAGGACCGGGAAAACGTCAAGTTTTAGATAAACGTTACTACGAAGGTTTACTACAACTGAAGATAAGAGAGCTCACTACCGAGATATCGTTACTTCGAAAAGAAACTGAAAATAGTAACAAAGAACGTGAAGCATTTGTTGTATATGACAAACAAAATAAAGAACTTGCCAAAGAATTAACCGGTGTGAAATAGTACATATTGTTCCAAGCTCTTAATTAGGAATAATATAATAATTTTATTATTTTTTTGCATCAGAACTTCAAGGAACATTGACAGATTACAACTTGGTCATGGATAAATTGCATACAGGAACCGAAGTAGCCGATATTGAAGCCGAATATCAAACTCTAAAAGCTGCCAACGAAGCAGAGCAATTGAAACTCGAACAAATGTTCGCCGAGAGGACCCAAAAGCAACAACAAATTCATCAAATTGAAGAAGAAATAGAAAAGGTTCTTTTTTGCCGCTATACAATATAAATCGTACCGACGAATAAATTTTCATTTATTAATTTCGTACATTATTCAGGAAAGGCATATAGCGGATAAATTGGTCGAAACGATGCCGCCAGAAATGCGAGAAAAATATGGCGAATTGTCTGAAACTAATTCCAAACTACAAAAAGTCATTGACAAACTACAAGAAGAACTGGACATAATTACCAAAGAAAAAACAATGTTACAACAACAAATTTACGCTAACCCAGTAAGTATATTTGAATTTACAAGCTCTCTCAGAGCATACCTACATAACGAAGTTTTATACGCTTACGTTTGCTTTTTTACAGTTGAAACAAGAAGCGATAAAATTGGAGCTAAAACTGCTAGAATTAGATGAAAAACGTAATAATTTAATAGCTGAAGAAAATGATAACAATCCTAATACCTTGCAACAAAAATATCTAAATCAAGTCAAAGAGGATAATACCGAAATTGCAACAATGGAACGTTCGATGAACCAGTTGAACGAGGAATTGAGAAATTATGAAAAACAATTAGAACAAGTGGAACAGGTGAAAATTTTATAATTCAACCGTTGAGAGCTTTAAAAAGGTTGAAATAATAATATATTTCATACAGGACTTGCAAGAATGTCAAAGCGATAGGCATAAAAAATACATCGACCTTCGCAGAAAAGAGGAAAACATTGAATCCTTTTTATCCACCTATGAAGAAACTAAAAATATGGAACTTGAACAAATGAAAAAATTAAAATCAGAAATAGTAAAAACCATGAATGCGATGAGTAAACATTTACTAACGTTACCTTCAACAGAAAATGAATACGATCTCGTTAATAAAGAATTGACGCGCATCGATAGCGGTGATTCAAGGACGCAGCATTCCTTACTGATACAATATAAACAGAAGCAACTTTATTTAGAAAAGGTAATTGATTACAATTAATTTTATTTGTATTTTCGTTTTTATAGAAAATTGTTATTTTTCGACTAAATATAAAATTAAAAATCAACTCACTGTTACAGTTGAAAGCTCTGGAAACAAAGCTCAAAACTGAAATCAACAATTTACAAGAAAAAATAGAAAAAACCAGACAGGAACTGAATATTTATACGAATATAGATCACTTAAAAGATGAAGCCGAAAGACAAAGAAAAGAACTGTTACAGAAAAAGCAAACGTTCTTGGAAACTCAGGATACCATAAAAAATGAATTGAAAAGTGTACAACAGGAATACGAAAGAATTCAAGTAAAATATATTTTAATTTGCAACTCATGTACACATTGTCTTAAAAATAATAACTTATATGGCACATTTCACGCAGAAAGAGCTAGATGGAAATGAAACTCATAAACAATTACAAGCTTTAGAGCGAAAATTAGCATCGATTGAACAAGATAATAAAGAATTGAAAGACTTCATAACTGAGAAAAAGAATGAAATAAATTATGAACCTGTTAAAAATCAGGCCATCGAATTAACACGAAAATACAATGAAGATTTGAAAGAAAAGTATAAAAGCCATTTACCGGAGATATAGAATGTAAATTCGAAAAAAAAAAATCATTTCAATATAAAATCAATCACTAGTTACATATATCACGTTGTTATAAGCTCACAGTTATTCATCAGTCTAATAAATATAAATAATATAACTTTTCTTCTTCCTCATTTTTAAATTTAGGTACAAAATTCACTCGAACTATTTCATTAAATCCTTCACTTAAATCTGGTGGATCCATTCTGAAATAATACGAAATAAAAAGAGTAATAAATAAATATACTAATTAAAAATTGAAAATATTTAATAAAGAAAGAAAAAACACTCACGAAAAATTATGTAATGAATAATTTGGAATAATTTCATGCGAGGTATCAGTTATTTTTCGAAACTGAAATTAATGAAAAGTCGTTCATGTAGAACACCTTACACTGAATCTATAATCATTACTTTATTAATACTTACGGTGTTATTGTGCTTAGAATGATCCAAGGTCGTAGCCATCCAAAAAGCTCTTATAGGAACATTATATTCTTTAGCAATTTTTGTGTACCTAGCTCTAGATTCTTTATCTGGGCTAGTATTATCGACAACAACGGATAAATTATTTTTAATGCTTTCTTCGGTAAGTTTAACACATTTCTGCCAAGTCTTCAAAGTGTCTCGATTAACATGAACATATCCTTTGGGTATAAGGTAAGTTTTAGAAAAAAAGGATTTTCCGGAACCAGGACTTCCAATCATTAAGATGATCTACGAAAAAACGATAACCATTCATTGAAGAATTTTACCATTATGATAAACATTATAATGATGTAGTTACCTCTGGCGTATCACCCATTAATTTCGTATTTGCTGGTTCTAACAATGGTTTATCCATCAAATTCTTGGGACAAAATTCTGGTAATTGATATGGAGCTGATTTCCAACCCAAAAAATATTCTTCTGGCGTATAAAAAGTAAGATTCAAATTCATAGCGAAAAGTCTATCGGATGAAGAAAAATCTTTCTTCTTTTTATGAGGCTCGCAATGAGCCGGTCTGCCGGCAGCATCTCCACAAAAAAACGATTCCTTAATATTCACCGGTACGCCATGATTTTTCTAAATTCAAATAATGATTCTGTTATAAAAATTAAGTATATTCTGGTAAGAAGAACTATTCTCATGTCACTTACATATTTAATCAAACAATTCCACATTCCTGGTCGGGGTTTCCTATTCATATCATCTTTACCAGAGACGAATACTTGAATTGGTAAATTAATTTTTCTGGCTATAGCTTCAACTTTCCTCTTGAAATCCATTACCTTTATTCTACCAGTACCAATACCACCTTGATTAGTGAAAAACACTATTTTGTAATCATCATCGTGTAATTTCCTCAACTTCTCTATAACATTTGGATAAGCAATTTTCCAATCGTTACAGTCTTTGGGATACACGTTACCAGAAAGCGTTGTTATAATGGTACCATCTAAATCAAATGCGGCTATCTATAAAACTTAAAATTAACATCTTCTCGTTCCACCAAGTAGTATATAAATTTAATCTATTTACCTTTTCCTTGCTTTTAATACTGTCCGATGAAAAAACAAACAAACTGTCTTCCACAATATTTTCCCAGCGACCAGACGATTTCAGTGTAGAGTTCTTTAAAAATTGATCCAAAGTACCGGTGTTGATTTTAGTTGCGTTATTTGTCCGCTTTTGCGGACTCTCAATTTTTTCTTCAATGTCCATGTGTGATGTAGATGGAAACTCAACTTTGAATGGATGCTCGGACGCCAACACTTCTATAATATCGTCCTGGTATGCTTTACGCTTTTCACCTTTTCTCAGTTTTATTCCATTTATCGCGGATGAATTGTTGCCCACCTGTTCGATTTCCAATTCACGATTCACCAAGTTCGGAGTGATCAACACTAGAACGTTGTATCTAAATTACAATTTCAGTTTCAAAGTTCATAGTATCGATAGTAAAGGTTACGAGAATGACCTTACATTGTGTACGGGAACATCGTGTATCTGTAATTTGCGTTTCACGGTTTCGTCCAAGCCTGAATACCGATCCATCACTTAATTGAATGTAATTTGTAGTGTTGCGAACACTCCTTAATACCACAGTGTTGGTATCCATTCAGATCTATCATCTAATAATTAAGAAAAAAAAATCGAAAATCATTTATTTTTCGATTGAGTTTTATCCATTCGTCGCAAATTAAATTTAAACTAATTTAAAATTTAAATATTTTAAATTTCGCAATATCCAAGTCTCGACTTTGTTATCAATATGTCACATGTTTTGACGTTATCAGACTGTTGGCTTATTTTTAACTTTTTTGGCTCCGAGCATGCGAATGCTTACATTTTTTGTCGGTCTGTTATGTAAAATATGTTGCCTACCATAAAAGTATAAGGAAAAACTCGAATTGGTGATTAATTTTTCTTTTAATTTACTGATATGGTGAAAAATCCTATCAAAATGGTTTATAATTTGACTTTAAATTCAATTAATTATTCTGAAGAGATCAAGACGTCTCAAAGCTTCGAGAAACATTTTTTGATTGAATTAATGAGAAGTTTTTGAAGCTATTTTCTTGGTTTATAACAATTATGTATTTGATATGGTTTGAAATGAGCAAATTAATTTCAAAAGCGCTGAATTAATTTTATTCAGGTTATCTTTATCTCATTCCTTATGTATTTTAAACTATCTTGACTGCTAAGAAATTTGATTAAATTCAATGATTTTTGATTTATTACTTAATCTATAATGCAAATTGTTGCCAAATTTTCAAATTTTAAATGACACTATTTAGATTTAAAATCAACAACAGCTCACACCAAAGTTATTTAATCGAAAATATGGCTTTTATGAACAATTTTCTTCATGCTAATTATTCGTGAGTAATCGAAAAAAAAAGGAGAGAAATCATGGAAATAAAATATTTTTATGAAATGCAAAATTTGTTCTTGTTAATATCAATTCTTAATTATTGCTTTGAGAGTAAGTCAACAAAAATAGTTTTCAAAGTAATCTTTGTTGACACGGAAAAATTGTAAGTCAAACAAGATCATCGAATGTGAATGAATCATATTATCCACCCAATTTATTCACACTGATAACCTTTAAAATTTGTCAACTTTCTGTTATTGCTGATGAGCTAAAGCTAATACAAGAAAATCTGATCCTGATGTACGCTACCAAAAAAACATAACTGAGCAGTAAGCATAATTGAATGTTCGCATATATCATGGAAATTCTTACACACCGTGTCATCGGACACTGCAATTACCAAATTTTATATCATCATGAAGTTGGGACCAATTAGTGTACAATACATACACTACTATGTATGAACTATGAATTTACGAAAATAGAAGTACAAGAACATGTGCGAAGATTAAAACTACAATTACTGTACTTAGGGCTACGCGTAGAATGTAGATAGACGATACCTCCTGCACCCCCTAACACCGGTACTGGGTGGAGTAACCTTGTGTTTGTATTGAGTTTTCGGTGCCGCTTATTGTTGCCATTGATATTTGTTTACATTCGATTAAATTTGAATTAAAATTACTGAATTTTTTTGTAATCTTTTCTAAAATTACATTCTGAAAAATAACGTAAATATTCATTAAATTAAAATCAAAATATCATTCAAATTCACGATTTCTTTAGGAACTACTTTCTGCGCATAAATTGGTACGCGTCACCTGATCCAAACAAAAACACTCCCCTCTCTTCCTGTGACCCGAACACTGTACGTTGTAGTTGACCCATTCTTTCGTTTTCTTGCGTACTCTCTATCTTTCCCCATTCACGTTCTTCTATGTGTTTTGTTGTGTTGCGCCCGCTGTCGTTGTTTATTTTCGTCTAGAACATAGATAAGTTTGTGTTTACCAATTTTTTTATTCATTCGGTCCAGTCGTTCCGGAATTTGTACGGTGATCGGTGAATTCCTTAAGATTATTTTAAAATGCCCAGTCGGGAAGAAATGTATTTCTTATCCGAAACCGAAAATAATATGACACAAGATTTTTTATCACGAGATATTGAAAATTTAGTTTCGGAAATTAAAGAAAATTTAAGGCTTTCCGGTTTCAAAAGTAGACACCAAAGAAGAATAGTTCGACCATCGCCATATTCGAATCCTAGTCGTAGTTTAAGTGAATGTTGTGAATCGTGCGCGAAAATTTCTTGTGGTGATTATCTTAAAGCTAATGTTTCCTGTGCGCATAGGACTAGAAGTAATGTGAATATTATTAAGGCTAATACTACCGACGATCCTTATGAGATGCTGCAGGATCTACTCAGAGATGGCGGCTTGATCAAAGAAGCAGTTAGACGATTACAAAAAGGTTTATCACCTAAGCAGAGGTATTATTATGATTCTGATGAAGACGCCTCACGAAGTCCATTACATTTATACGCAAATTTGGAAGTATAAATGAAATCCAGAATTTTGGTTATAGTTCCTTTGTTGTGTGACGCCAGTTCGTTAAGATGGGAATCGTTTATGAAGTGATTTAGCAATATTGGAGCAGTATTCTTTCATTCTTTTTTACGCGAGTTGTCGTTACAGCGAGACCACCGAATCTTCTGTTTCATTTTGTACGTCCTATTTTATTTTAATTTTTTTTGTTTTTGTTTTTCGATTTCATGCGCTTATAGTTATTAGGATTTTCGACTATTGAGATTATTTTTAGTTTTTTCTTCATTTCTAAACGAAACAGAAACCGTTATGTAACTTAGTTCAATTAAAATCTGTTTTAGTTGAATTATTGCTAATGTATTCCATTGTATTTACATTAGTCATATTATTTGTTTACTTTTTGAAGTCAACAGTTATACCATGATGAATCATACTTGATCGCTTCTATTATTATTATTATTATTTTCTCTTATCTGCTTCAACGATTATTTTTATTAGGTACGTTACCACCTTATGAACCATCTTTTGAGGTAGTTGTATTAATGTAATGTCCGTTTGATTAAAACAAAAAACTGTTTTTGAATTTTAATAGTTAAAATACGTATTTAATTACTTCCTATGATTAATATTATCATGAATTATATCCTTACCCAAACTTAAGAATGATAGAAAATTAACTATGGGAATTCTCTTTTGACTATTTCGTATGTGTAGTATGTGACAGTTTCGAAATTTACTTTCCTTTAGTACAGAAATCAACTAATGCGAAACTAAAACTGCATTTATTTTTTTACCGCATTTTAATGTTGACTTCTAGATTAATAACGAAAAATAATTTTCCAAGTAAGACAACTCAGTCCATTAGAAAATGAAATTACTTTAGTCTCGTTTTGCTAAATCGATGTATGATGTGAGGAAATCGAAGTAACATCATTGAGAAAGAGAGATTACCAGATTAGTAACGCATAAATGTCTCATTGATTTTTTTACGGTGTTTTTCCAAAGCATTTCTTTTCTTTTTTGACATGTAACTTAATGCATATCTTTTTTTTTTATTTTCTAGTGAATGGATGTTCTTTATTTATGTAATACTTTTTGTGAAATATGATTTAAGCGGATAAGTGGCAAGTTCTCAGTAGATATAATTTATTCTTTCAGCTGCACGGACTGAGTGATTTTTTTACCTTTCCGAATAGCTTGTAACATTACTCACTTGATTGAAGAGATTTGATGTTATTGGACATATTCGGGACGTGAACACTTGCCTAAGATAGTTTTGAATTCTTACCGTAAAAGGATTCGAAATATTAATCCGCTAAATTATATGTTGTAGGCTCATTTTCAGTTATGTGTTTTCCTTTGTGCTATTGTATTTTTCAATAAAATTTTGTTAAATTGTTGTAAATCTGTTGTTTGTTTTTCATCATTGTTGACTGAAAGATGGCAAAATCTTCGAAATGAACATAGCGAACGAGATGATAATTAATATAATTTCTTAATCACCTACGTAATCTGGTAAAAGGAAGTTGCTGTGTAGAGGTAAACCTACAAAGTGATAGGTAAACGTACTTGAAGAAAACAAGTTCATCGTTTCAACCTTATTATTCAACCTACATTTATAGTTTACAAAAGTTTTTTTGGGGTAAAAGTACATGATTATCTGAACTAGATGCTTCCATCACTGCACCGTTTCCTATTACACGCGTTGATGTACATGTCACGAGAAGAAAAGTAGTTCAATAATGTTAAAAGTTGGTGAAATCTAATTTCATTTCAAAAGACGGAAGTATTCATAATTCAGAAAAAAACAGAGCCCAAGGTTGTACTATTTGTTTACATTTTGATGTGACTGAAATACCCAACTTTGATCAAGGATGCTTGAGAGCTCTGTTTATTTCAGACTTAATTTATTCGCTTCTTATCCATTTAGATGTCAGATATGTCGAAATATCGTTATTAAATAAATGCATTGTTTTCAAATTATGAAATAATGAAAAACATCAATTTCGACAAACTTTTAGGCATGACTGGGGGTTGTTACAAAAGATTGTTTTGAAAATAGGGTGACATATCGAGACTCCAATTATTCGAAGAGATTAGCGAAATAAATTGAAAATTTATGGCCAAAGTTAACTAAAAAGAACAAATTTTACGAATGGTTATCAAAAATTATCGTTCTTTCGGATACCGATTCTTTAATGAAATTTCATCAAGAATGATCGCATTTAGAATAATTTGTTAATTTCTGGTAATCTTGAAATTATTAATATTGTAATGTTATGTACGTTTGATATACAAAATATTATGAGTTCAACATTCTTCAAGTATACATATAAACAAATTACCCTATTTGCACAATCCAGTCTCACCGGTTGCCTGTTGATGCTGTTATCTCACTGAATCGCCTAATAATCCAGGAAAATTACAATTATAGGAACCTATAAATAATTTACTCATTTCCTATTTTGATGAAATAGTACGAAATCGTGAAATTAACACCATGATTTTTTTCATGCAAACCCTATATAGAAATTCAAAGCGTAAATTCACTACTTTCAATGTATTTTTGTTTTCGATGAAAATACATTTTGAATAGGTGTGCTTGCAAACACTCGTCCCTATCTATGATGGTTCTTCCGCTGGCCTACGCGAAGATTACATAATTTCGCAGAGAAAATAAATTAGTTACTTATTCCTTTCGCAATGTAGGAAGTTAGTATAGTTAATCGCATCCTTGAATGTTATTTCTTGAAGTACTTTTGTAAACATTTCGATTTACGTATTAATGTGGGTGTATAAGGTGAATGGCGTTTACGAAATGCCTAATAAAAAGTTTATGAAATAGGCAGCGAAATTTTCACTAAAGGTACGGTAGATATTGTTGACATATTGTTTGTTCTTTTATGAAATAGCAAAGGGATGAATTTGTTTTATATATTCAAAATGTTTTTATTTTTTCATCATTTCTTACATTGTTACATCTTTGTTTTAGAAATTAGTGTCACATTTTACGACACAAAATTCCAATTTACTTTTCTTCTTGTAAGCATTTGATAAATTTATGAAGAAAGGAGAAGCAGGACTTCAAATATGTAAAAAGTTGTTCCTGGTTATTTGCCTTGATTTTAGCATCGAAACATTTCTTAATGCGAAGGCTGGGTTGGAATAAGAGTTCAACGAACTTTCGATTTCGCTGTAGCGTATGCCCAACATTTTTTTTCAACACGAAAGGGTTCATTTTCTAACGTTTTGGTAAATTATTCGAAGCCTTTAAACATTGTATTTTTGTTTATCATATGCAACTTAACATCAATATTATTGTTTCCACAATTGATACATGCAAGTATAGTTATAGGTACTCTCGGTATTCTCAATTCTATTATTTCTAAGAGTAGGTACCTATTTTCATTTCATATAAGAAGTATATAATGAGGACAAAATAGAATATTTTACTGGTTATTTTACCGACGTCGTGAAAATTTTTTGATTTTCCCAGAGTTTGGAATAAGGTGAACAATTAAACTATCAGCATCGATTATACTTAATTTGGATTTGAAACTTACCGATGATGAAATATTATAAACATATTCCATGCTATAATTTATGAGTGAAGCGCATAAGCGAAGCTACATGATCAACATGGTGTGTTATTTCGTTATGTAAACGTAGAGAGTGAATACTATAACGTCAAACTGAATGGTCGTTGACTTCGTCCTAGTTGGGTCGTTGGATTTCACATGGAAAAATCTTTCAAAATAAGATACAGACACTCTCCTCATCTATTGAATACAAAATACTGCCCATAATGATCTTGATGTTGTCTATCGTTTATTATTTATAATCCATTCCTACTCACATTCGCATTAAACATTATTTTGTTTGCTTATTTTTATTCTTTTTTTTAATTGCAATGTCCACTTATATAATGGAAGTAATACTACTATTATGCGCCTATAAACTTGGAAAATTGAACAACCCATTCGCTTGCTCTCTATTCTGTACATAGGTGAGGTACTAATATTCGCACACTTGGTTCAATAACCCCACATCTCAAAAAAAGCAAAAAGGCCACATCTCAATAGAAGTATCATAGATGAAACATACATAGATAGCCCACCGTACGTTAAATTTTTATCACTCAAAAACTGAGTTGGAATCGTTTTTTGCTAATATCTTGGAAACAATTCAAGATATAGGGCTTGCAAATGACTCATTTTAAAGAGATTGGAATAGAGAATCATTTAATTTTTCTATTGTTACTCCTGTCCGTTTACTTTTGCAATTAATTCCGAAAAACGATTTTTTTACTTCACTATGAATTATCTCAAAAAGTAAATCAATAACGATTGTTTTTCAGTAGTGAAACACATTCAGAATTTTATGCTCTTTCGAATGAGCTACTTGAAAAGTTTCTATCTATATTCTTTCTTGAGATATTTGCAAAAAACCAAGCAATAAGTCTAATTTATTCTTAGTACTGGAGCTCATTCACAGAGAGCGCTCTAAAAAATGAATTAGTATTATTAAAATAACTCGAGACTCACATCGATGGCAATAATATTTTAGTAATGAATCATGTATAAAATGTTAAGCTCTTTCGAATAAGCCATTTCCGAACACTCTAACTCAATTTTTTGCCTAGATATTAATAAAAAACTTTCTGGCTCCTTTTTCAACATTTATGAGTGATAAATTCGATATACCGGTGGGCTATCTATGTATGGTTAATCTATGGAAGTATGTAAAAATTGTACAAAAAGGTACCTTTTTCCTATATTTTTTTGGAGATGTATCTATCACAGTTTTACCGATTTACATTAATTTTACCCAAAATGTATATAAAAAGAAGTACTTTTTTGAGATGTGGCGTTATTGAAGCAAGTGTGCAAATTGTCAATATCCATTGTGCAACAATAATGATAAATCAAGGGGCAGATTTTAAGCATTTAAGAATAATCATCCTGGGAGTTAGAATTAGGAAATGTGTTTGTATATTATAGACATTTCTAGCTAGGAGTTTAATTTTCCTTATTTTAAAAATAATTTTGAATTTTATAATTTAAAAATCCAACATTCCTACTTGTACATAGAGATATAACTACTTGTAATTATCGAGCATTGCGAGCAATGAAAAAAAAACATTTGAAGAACATTTCTTTTTTAAATCACTTTTATCATAATTAATTTCAGCTACCAATTCTCTCGACAGAAAGTGGAAAATGATACTGGTATAATTAATAAAATCATGTAAAATCCAAGATCCAAGTAAAAAGTTAGATGCATAACATTAGCTATTATACATTTTCGTTACCACTGAAGAAAAAAGTTGGGAATCATTTTGAAAAATAAACAATCAAACGCTACCTACATTATCTCGGAAGAAGAAATAGGTTGAGAATTTGAAACCTCGGTTATGTCTAAAGTTATCAATAAATATCTGTAGGGTCTTTTTTATCTTCGTTTTTTTACATAAATCAATAAAATGGTAATTAAAGATCTTAACAGTTACCAATATTCTTATTTTCGTGGAAAATGAAAACATTTTCAAATACTTTCTTCTCATTTTGAAGTTTTGCTTCTTTATTCGCAAGTAGCAAGTGGCAACGTCGCACAACAACAGTTTGTATTTCACTCCTAATCAAACTGTTATGAATTTTACTGATAACGTAAAACGATGAAGGAAAGTTTTTAAATTTTCGTGGTTTTGTAATAAATATTAATTAATTTATATTTCGTAATTTATTTACTACATCGTATTGTCCATAAGTTCAAAAATGCCAGAAAAAGGGTAAGTTGTGATTTTTTAATGTTATTTTAACGCAATGTTTAAAAAAATAATATCGAGTGTGAGTGCATCAAAAGTATAATTTAATTTATTATTCATTCAATTCTGTTGTCTGTTGTAGTGATTTGAAAAAAATCAAAACATTGCATGCAGTATTTTCGATGGGTGCTAAAACGTTAGAAGTTCCTATGGAATTATTTGCCTTGAATCGAAGAAGATTATGTGAAAGATTACGTTGCAATGGTGTCACGGGGAACGATTTTGTTGTCTTGCAAGGTGGTGATATTCAGAGTTTCTATGATACAGATACTGAATACAACGTTTTTCGGCAAGTAAGTTTACTGTAATCATTTTTATTTTAAATCGAGGAAACATTACGAGGGATAGACTACACGCTGATTTCAGTTCAATTCTAGTAATTTCAAAGTATTTTATTGATAATTAGTAAAAGAGTTTTTCAACCATAAAGTCGTGTTATTAGTAACCTTTACTACTCACACTAGTCAGTATATAAAAAAAAGGTATCAAAAAACTGCCCAACAGATTATAAAAGTGGTCAAAACTCATCATCTTTTTATTGTGAACATTCTCTACTAAGACAATACAATTGAATCTAGAAACATCTATGATAGTTATTTGTCGAGTTACTTTAAAGAAACAATGTTTTCATTTAGGAATTATAATTCTTATTTAGTTCAACGGGCGTAGTGATGTTATCAATTGACATAAATAATTCACAGATATCGAACTGTTGAAAATAACGTGTTTGTAAACGATAAAGTAAGAAAAGAAAGTATTATAACAGTACCGTATCATGTCACTATGCACTAATTTTTATATTGGATAAGCGATTCGGGTGAAGTCGTTTCATTTCCATAATAAAAAGTAATTACCGCGCCTTAGGTAGCCTGTAATGTAAATCACTTTCATAATTGATAATGGAACGGTTCATTTCAAGAACTTACTGTTGACCATACTGTATACGTACCGTGTTACAATTTACTATTTGTTTACTTTTACCGTTTATATTTTCGTAGTATATGTCCCAGTTAAGAAGAAGGTGGAAAATATTGTTTTTTGCGTACATCGTTAAAATTTTATAAGACGATACGTATTTGAAGTATTGAATCGAGTTAAAGTCTAGTGGTTCTCAACCCAATGGCAGAAAGAAATTCATTTAATTGAAACATTATCATTTAAATCGTATGAAATATTTTTACCCATGAGTAATAATGTACAGTAATTTATGCAATAACCAAGAAGTGTTTTAAATGAATAAAATTTTTCTTCGGAACGAGTTCGCTTCTTAAAACCACAATTTGTTAGGTCGTCCAAGTATTTCCTCGATTATCATCGCAGAATAGAATTCATATTTACAACTTTGTGATCAAGCAATCATGATAACTGAATCGTGAAGGGGTGAATAAACTGCCCATCGTAAAGTACGTAAATAATGTTTCTCATTTTCTGGCAACGTTGATATACCTTGTTCTTTACATTTCATCGTTTACGTTCATTAGTGCGAAAATATAAACAAGTTTCGTGTTTCCATCGGAAGCGTTGTGCAAGCTTCACGCGTGTATTTTAACGGAAAACACTAGCTGAGTGTTTGTTTACGTGGCGCATTCATGTTAGAATGTTCATGCTGTAAAACAATATCGTTATAATTCCATGAAAAACGAACAGAGTTGAACCGATTAATTACTTTAGTTATCAGCCGGCGAAAGAGAACCGGTAATATGTGAAAATTTCAATTCAACCAATGATTAAAATTTCAAACGATTTTACGCTGGGTAATGGAACACTGACGAAATCGTTAAAACATCTGCGTTTTCGAGCTTACTGGCTGACGTAAATGTGAAATACAACGTTGTAGTTTTCGCCAAGCAAATTTCTGAACGTAATCGAAATTCACGATGCATATTTCACCTGTAGATTTATCAGTAACTCAAGATTTATGAAAACGAATTATTATTTATACCTGCAACTCTCGCGTCCACTGAATTTTACTCTTGAAAAGAAGAGTATAAATGAAGCTTGTTTTTGAACCCACCTATTTTAAAACCGTATGACTCAAACGTTGTAGTGTATGATTTTTGTGTGATAACTGACTTATTTTGGATGAATGGTAAAGTTCATTTTTAAACTTTTTGAAAAGCTCTATGTAATATAAAGTTATGTCAGTTGTTAAATCTACTTTGAATTCTATAATCTTGGAAGAAAGTTCAAAAACCAGTAATTCATGAAGGAAGCTACTCTTGGTGTTATAAAATGATAAATGACACCTTACCGTTGTGAATACTTCATCATACAAAATTTTACCCCATTTCAGAAGTTCCCAAAGTTCCACCTTTTAAATTAGTATGATCTATACTAGAGTATCTAATGGTCAAACAAGTCATGCATTTGCCAAGTAGTCAAGCAAGTTATGCAAGATCAAGCATTTTTTTTCAAAAATCAAAAAAAAAATTCCCTTATTAAATGAAAAAATATGAAGCAAAGACTAAAAAATGCAAATTTTTTAGCTAAAAAAATTCTAGTTATTTAAAAGTCACCCTGAAATTTCAATGTGTATTAGGTTCTAAACAATAAAAGATTATGCAGAATCTTTTCCACACTTTTATATTAGGCTTTCACTCGCGCTTTTGCATTTGCGTAAGCCATTGAAATAAGACTCGTAGCAAAAGAAGAGTTTTGCCTCATCGACCTAATTTTCTTTCAATGACATTTTAAACTACTGTCTTTGATTCTTTCCACTACGATACGAACGATTTGAAATGAAATGTAATATTTCGACGTACATTCATTGCCATGTTCAGCACAGACAACGTTCCATTTTAGGTGTCGAGCAAATATAGCCGACAAATTGGTCTGTAGCCTACGAACCGGCAACGTTTCGTACATTGTTTAAGAGAACACGACGTTTCTCTAAACTTTGAGATCACGTAGTGGGCGGTAATGCGGGAATTATTTTAAAACATAAACTTTGTAATGAAGGTTATTCGCTCGCAAAATTGTACACGCAATAAAGGTTCTCTGTACAAGCTCCGAATATGTCTGTTGGCAATTGGCATACGCTGAAACGTTCGACTAACATCGGTTCTTTTACGCGTCCTAGATTGTTTTCTTTTTGTTATTCTCACATTTGCACGTAATTGTTGTTTATGAGGTTGTGTTAATTAAATTTACGAAAATATCCGCATCGGGTATTTCAAATCTTTATTCCAAATTATCACCAAAATGTTACAGAATTAACTTATATCCGTAATAGATTAACAAAATGTACGAAATTTCAACATCTTTTCCTCCATCATTTGGCTATTACCTATGTGGAAAAATCCTCATGGACGAAGTTACATCAGGTTTGACTAAATTGGCAACAATTTCACAACCAACACATCAGAGTTCGGTTGGTGGTAAATAAATTGTATAATTTTCGGTACACAACAATTATTACGCTAAAATACAAGGTTTTCTTCATTATCATCGGAATCCACCGACTTCCTCGCATACTCATAAGTACACGTAAGCTGAAGCTTTAGCGTAAAATAACTTCAGTGGAAAGCTAGGTATAAAGAGGTAAACATGTTGATGACTAAATGAAATAGGAGTGAAAAAACTGAGGAGATTCTCAATCAAAGATATTAGTTTCCAGTAGTTTAAATCGGAGAGTAGAGGCCATTCTATCGTTACACATGTTTGATAAATACGTATAATCACTTATAATAAAATTTATTCACACATAAAAATAGCAATCGATGCATGCCTGTGAGAAGATGAGCCACCTAGAGTTAGCAATAAAATTTAAATCTGACAATGAGACAAAAGTCATTTTTCCAAACCGTCTAGGATTTTCAACTTTTAAATTATTTTTTGTTTATTTACGAATAATTTTTATTAAATGCTCTTCATTTTTACCCGTGTTTTTGATTGAAAGCAATAAGTATTACAGTCTACCTATTTTTTTTTTAGGGTGGGAGGTCGGAAGGATGAGGGGGGTGGAGTCTTCATATCTTTGCGTTTCGGGCCATTTGTAACCATCCAGAAAATATCCAATGTTCGTCTCGTATCACTCAACATTTGGAGAGAGACTCTTCGTGGAATTCTGCAAAACTACTCTTTTTATTCTTAACGATTGAGAACGCTTACATGTCTAAATTTTAGTCTTCAAAGTGCATTTTCAGAAAAAAACGCCTTTCTGAGGAAATTTTAAGTCCCCAAGTTTTTTGAATCTTCCTTATTTCTTTCCCAAATCAACCTGGAAAGGTTAAACTTTGTATATAGAGTTAGCGGGGCACCAGAATATGACATCTTGAATTTACGTCAAAATGAATATAAAATGGCGAATCATCAAAATTTGAGAAAGGCTCGAGGAGCCTCAAATAGCTTAAAATATGATAAATACGGACTCATATGATTACTGAGGATAAGAACATATGTTGTTGGACTAAATGAGGAGAGGTTATGCACCTCGAAATATGTTAGATGCAAAGAAAAAGTCAACAAATTTTTAATTATGGTGTCATATGATAGGTCCAGAATATGACGCTTTGAATTTAAGTCAAATGTGTACAAATGACGAATTGTTAAAATATGAAGAGACTCGAGTAATAGCGTAGCTAACTTTTTTTTTGGAAGAGCCATAGCGGGGCTGATGAAATGAAACAAAGTACTGCTACACTTTTGAATTGGGAGGGGGGAGTTATAAAAAGTATATAAGATTTTGAAATTGACATATGAAAAAACTTTAAGACCTTCAAATATATAAATTATTTATTTCTTTTTGAAAAGAGAATCAACGTGTATGACTGCTCAAGTTTTTTAAAAACTTTTTCATTTTTCAATCATAGGTCATTAACAATTTCAATTTTTAGGTAGGTAACATTCTCTCATTTATGAGTTTTTTTTTTTTTTTTTAAGTGACATGTACAGGCACTGAGGCTAGAAGCACATGCTTGTGAATTTAGACCTGTTCTTGAACTTCTCACTATTTTCAAACAATCTTTCAACATATTTCCACTTTTTTATTTTTTATTTTATTTTATTTTTTCATTTTTTTTTTCATATTTCAATTAACACAATGTTTTCCAATTTTAGGCTCAATCCTTTAGAATATTTTTAATTTTTTAATTTAGGACACGTCTTCCATTTTTGGATATTCTTTACCAAAATAAAAATTTAGTATTCTCGCAACATATTCAGGTGATTTTCTAATTTTCTTCTTATTTTCTTTTAAATATTTTTCATTTTTCATCTCAAGGAAAATTTTCCATTTTTTGAATATTCTTCGCCAAAATGAAAATTTTAACATTTTCCGATCATACGCAGGCCACTGAACCAACTTGACACCTTTACTCTTGTTTCTCACTGACCACGGTGAAAAATTAGTTCAGTTTATTGTTTACATTTATACTATTCCGCCGATCATTAATAATGAGAGTAATTTGGTATTCTAAACGTAAAGAGTTTCGACTTGAATAATAATTACAAATCACATGATAGAATAAGATGACTATTGAAACAAAACTTCTCATAAATTTCAAAGGTAGGTATACTAATCGTATACGTATGAGTTAATGAATCTATCCTTAACATCACTGTGGTTCACTATGGCATCAGATATACAATCGAATGTTGTCCGCATGATACACATATGTAACGAATCAACTTTCAAGAATATATTTCCATTCATGATGTCAATAAAAACACTTTCTACTTACTTTCCAGATAGTGAACCGTTTAATGCGCACTAATGATCGTGATTATTCCCATAAATATTGTGCAATAATGGTTTATAGATGACATGAATGTGAAAATTCCCTCATTCAGTGAATCACACTTAATAACCGTTCGATAAAATACCACAAAAAGTGTACCTAACGATTGCTTAAATCACCTATATATAAATCACAATCATAACTCACAAGTGTTACATTAACAATCACATTTCCTTACCGTAATTTAACCATTGCTTCACTTGTTCATATTTAGCTTAAGCAGGAAAAGTACTATTACAAAGGCTATCAAGTTTTCTAAAATAAACTTAAAAGCTTTTTACTTCAAGGGTTAGATATTTGATTTCCAAAATATGAGAAGAATATCTTACAGTAATATTTTTCTTACATCTTCTAGAGCGTAACAATTTCGATTTTTGTTTCGAATACTGATTATGAATAAGTAAAAGAAGTAAAATAGAAAAACTCCAATATTACACTCAACAAATTTTAGCCAACAAGTGCAATACTCCTTAGATTGGTTCGAATTTTAGTTTTTTCGAAAATTGGAAAGAGCAAAAGTATAAGTAGTTGCCAAATGATCATCAAGATAAGGATATTAGAAAATGTAAACTTAATCAGTCCTCAAAGTTGCTGGGAACATCTGCCAAAATGAAATGAAATTTTTCAAAAATTTGGAGTATTCAAAAAATGTTAAGAACTGAATTTTTTCATGTTTTTTGGAGATTATTTGAAAACTTGTTTTTTCTCTTAACTTGTAATGTTCATTTTTTCTATAGTGGCGACAAAATTGTAAATTTCCATTTTTTCAGGAAATTCCAGAAATTTCAGTATTGAAAAATTCAACTTTTTTTTTACGTTCAGAGATCATATTTTGTTGTTCAAAAAAAAAATTGACCGACAATTTTTCTCATTTTTAGAAGATTCAAAAATTAAAAAAGAAAAATACTTTGAGAACCCATGAAGTTGAAGTCTATATACTGCATTTCTCTTAAACGAAAATAATAGGGTAGAAATCAAGCATATAATTATCATACATTCTAACCATAAATTATGTATTTGTTGACCACCTTTAAAAATGCAAGAAAAATATTGTAACTTTTCAGAAATTAGGATAAAATTTTAGATTAACTAAAAACCTAAAAAACTGACGGTGAAATTTTTTAAATCTCTACAATAAAAGATGGCCTCTGATTATATACTTTTTTGTTTTTAATTGAAAGAGAGAAAAATTCGAAATTTTCGAACTTTGTTCTTATTGAGGTGAATATTAACCAAGAAGGATGAAATTTTTTGAATGTAATAATCCTCAACTTTTTTATCTTCCTATGATTCATTTTTCAAGAAGAAAAATTATTCAACATATTATACTAACTCAATAATTTGAAAATAACTCGCGGAATGTATTAATGTGGGATATCCTATGATATCATACATTTTCGAAGAAAATGAGTACAATAATATACACAGATATAGAAAATTATCGAGAGACAAAATTAAAATTAATTGGAAAGAAAACTAATCAAGATTCGGTATTTTTTTAATTGCATTGGAAATTTACATCAATGATAAATAAGAAAGCATATTAAGGGAGTACTTTTTATTTACATTTTGATAAGAAGATTTTGAACAAACTTGCGCAGTTCGAAGGCCATTCATATCTGACTTTTTTTTGTTAACGTCATTTACTGCAACTAAGACTTGGGACGTATTCACAGATAGGTGTTTACAGTAGTGGTTTCAGTACAGTTTTGACAAGAAAAGGGTAAATTTTGAATGTTGTAGAGATCATCATATAGAACTTTTGCATATTGCAGAGCCAGATTACAAAGAACGATTTTAACTAATTTTAACAAATTGATGTTCAAACGAATATTTTTTCATCAAAAATATAAACAAAAAGCATAAAAAATGATCACATGATAATATAATTTTAAAAATAATAACATGATTAATTTTGTTTTCAACTTCTGCACTATATGTATTATCAAGTATATATATTTTCAAGATAACATATGAATGATTAAGTCGTTTTGGGAATTTTTAAAGCTTTTCTCGTTTATTTTCGGTTATAAAATGATTAAATCATGCATCCAGTGAATGACTGAGAAATAGATGTTTTAATGATATTAGAAACAATTTTGTTAAAAGATGAAAAAGTTGAATTTTACATAAACTTGAACGAAAAAACACGGCTTTTAACCTCATATCATTCGATTTCCTTCAATACTTTTTTTAAAGTTGGTCTAATCGTAGAAGTTGAGAAATCTTGCCAAAGTTGATATGGAGGAGAGGTAAGGATGCTTAAAACTTTTAAAAACTGGGTGAAATTATGAAAATGATAAAAAAAATTTAATGCAATACGAAGTGAAGAAAACAAAAACATTTTTATGAAAAATACACTGCAGACGAAAGAGACCATGAACCCCCCTCCCCACGATGGGGTAGGGAAGGTTCAGTTTACAAAAAATACTAAAACTCCGACGGATATCAACTTTGGCAGCAAAAATTTCTTGGGTTTCGAGAAGCTGCTGATTTTTTCGCCATGTTTTTGCATTAAATTTTATTGAAATTTTTGCGATAATTAGTTCCGTGTATTTGGTAAAAAAAAAAATTCTCAAGAGAAAAAGTCATTACACTTTTAACATTTTGGACTTTTTCCAAACCGAATAGATTCATACTTGGGTGATTTTAGCGGTAAATAGCTCATTCGTTCCACTTCCTTCCTAGAATTTATCCTTCTGCAGTATATGACATTGTTTAGTTTTTTCTTCAAAATGGAGGAGGTACTACAAAAAGTTGAATTTGTATCGGCGTGAAGAAATTAAATTATATTTCGTGATTATATCGTTAAAGCTGTTATGCATTTTGACATTTGAAAGAAGTGTTTGACCTCGTAAATTTACTTCGAAAGACCCTCGCATTATGCCAGCAAATTAAGCGGTGCGTTACGACGAAATAGGTGTTTGGAATTCTTTAAATTTTACGATGAACGAAATTCGATAAGGTTTAATTTTAGTTATGTATTTAATTTAAATATTAAAGGAACGTTGTTACTCTTTGGAAAATTTAATGTTCTCATTCAGAACTATTTATGGAGAGGGGGCGAGGGTATCAGATGTTCTGGGCCCAAATTATCTGAAAGAAGCCCAGAACCCTATGTTCACATTGCTGTGGCATATAGATATACAGAAAACACCGTTTTGGGCATACACATGTCTTATGAACATTTTTTAATTAATGTCAAGTGCATAGATATCAGCATTTTTCGTTAAGCTGGTTCTATACGTATTGTGGATTGCGTTATGCAACGCCTGAAACTGAATTTTGAAATACGTTTTTTAGGAAATAAAAAGGTTGTAATAATTGTTATGTCAACGTTGATATTTATTTTTCTAGAGTAGAATTTAATATTAAAATAAATATTTTAGTGATATATGGAAGAACTTTGGAGTAAAGTTGAGAAATAAGATACACGTATTTTGATCAGTTGTTCCAAGATTGTAGACGAACCATGTAATGATTTTTGTATCAATTTCATTGCAATAATGTCCTCTAAGGGGCTATGGAGCGATTTTTTCGATTTTTTACTTTTGGGAAGAAATATAAGCTTTGCAATGAAAGTATCTTTCATTACTGAAGTGGGGAGGAAACTTCATATCTATGAGTCACACCCAATACCAAGTCTGAAAACCCCTACACTATCTCTTCCAAAAATTATTCAAGAAGTTAAATTTAGAACAAGTGAAATATTTCTTATCATGCAATAAAAATATGAACACATATTTTTCAAATTATAGCTACTTGAGTTTCCTTAAATTATCCTCATATTTTTACGATCTGTTATTTTTAAACCCGTTTTGACCCTAATTCAAGAAGTCATGCTGTGGTTACCAGCTAATCCAACACAAGAAGTTTGACTTTTCTAGGTCAATTTGGTGACGATATATGTAAGATTCCAGAAATTTCATGGCTCAAAACTTCGTCAAAAAGCAGTTTTTTATTCAAACTCCCCTCCAAATGCACTTATGAAGCTGAATTTGGCATATTTTAATATCTCCAACTCTTTCATATGAGATCAAAAACGAAGAAATTGAGCTACATATTTATCCCTTCTCCCACGCCCCTCAAAATTTTTATCGATTTTGTATTCTTAAGAGGAGTCTCTCATCAAATCTTAGGCGAATTTTATGAATACCAGCCGGCGCTAGGCGTATAGGATAAAAAAAAAAATAATAATTATGTATACCAAAGAGTTGGACATTTGCTAGATGATTAAAAATGGTCTAAAACGCAAAGATTTGAAAACTCAATCCTTCCCCGACCGCCCTTTTAAAATCTCGTAGGCTGTAATAGCTATCGTTTTTAAGTTAAAAACTCAGCTAAAAATGTCCAAACATAAAACACAATGTTTAAAAGTATATAAAAAAATCGAAAAATTTTCTTTAGTCAAGTTGCTGTGGACTGTAACTAGGGCCGAAGACAACGACAGAGTGGGATGACTAGATTCTACGAAACAGATTGTTTTTTGTGAGGAAGATGGAAGAATAAGACGTTTTCAGTGTTTAGGAGTGTAAAAAAAAATCCAAATTAAAAACAAAAAATTTTCAAATATCAGCAAACTGCGTAATTATTTTTACAAATTTCACTTCGATTTTTTTCGAAAGTATTTGAAATTCTTCAGTATTGAAATTGTTTCTACCCAATAGCGGGTTCTCAGCGCCAGCGTTCATAATTCCAGTGGTTTCCGGCTTCACTTATTCGTCGCTGAATTATAAAATTGGTCTTCGTTTCGCACTCATTAATCTATTGATTATGTTATGGGCTCTGATAATTAGCGTCATATCTTCTGAATTGTGGTCGAAAAGAAGAAATTTGTAACTTTGTCAAACAATTGAAACTATGGTCGTCGGATTGGAAAGTTGTTCTATTGAAAGAATCTACTATGTTACAGCGAGTATTGGTTTGTTAATGGTTAAATGGTAATACATTTAATCGTTACTTGAACTGGTTACAAGTTGTAATATACGCGAGCAATTCACCGCTAATAACGGTTAAAACTATGAAATCTACTGCCGCTACATCGAGGGCAGACGTACTACTTCCTGCAAGATGTAATTAACGTAGCTTGCGTATTATTTCACGAATAATCCTCTCGCCGTTGAATTTCATTAAAATATTTAAATGGCCGAATTACGGTGGTTAACGTGCCAACTCGGTGCCTAGTTCTGTGAGTTAGCTATGGACGAATGTCGTCTAGTATGTTCTACTTTAGGCCAAGTGCAACGTGAGAATTACGCGAATAGGTGGATGGTCGAGGCGAGTGTTATACAATGATGAACAAGACCTTATACGTAAGCTGTGTGCTGTGTAAACTACCGAGTAGTGGTTAACTACTGTGGCAATGTAGTGATTAACTATATTTTCTCCTTTTTAAGTAAAATGCATAGCCGTCATGTTTCCAGGAAGTTGACATATTTTGAATGTTTTTATTTTATTTTACGGTAAAATTGATTAATTTGCGAGTTCAGAAAGACTAAAAAGGCAGTTTTTTCATTTAAAAAATACATTTATTCTATTGGTGTTATCTATACTCTTAAATTTGGCTAAATAATAAATACGTTCAATTTTTCTTTTAGTTCATCTTGCTACGTAAATTGATTTATTTCATCGCCTCGTAGAAAATTATGAAATCACGTTTTCCTAAAAATCATGTTGAATTCTATGCGCACAAATAAAGACTAATTTAATTCGAAATCCAAATTTATACCATGCAGTATGATTGAACGTAAACATGAACATTACCGTGTCAGTCATTTTTATGAAAGAATCAATTTTTCTATATTCGTCACTTCTAGCAATCGCGTGATTGAAGCGAATAAATACCGAAATTATCACTTTCGGGCGTGCCTTTTGCCATAATTGCATGTAAAATTATAGGATCGATATGGTACCATAACATTCTCATACAAAGCACATGTAAACAAACAAACAAAATATCTTCCTATTTATGTTCCGAATAAGACGAGTATTTTATACGTGGGTCGTTGATGAAAAAAATTTTATTTAAACCTGTGTTACGAAAAAGACTACGGGAGTCTTTAATTCCATCGAAATTGTCAATATTTGGTGTTTTTGCGACGTAAAAGAAAAAGGCAAGCGGGAATAGCGTAGACTGGTTATTATCAAGTTCAAAAATAAATTTCGAATTCAACGTTACGAAATTATTGAGGTATCCTTGAACGCGAAAGAGTACAATTGTTTATTTTTTACTTTCGCCGTTTGTGACCTCGAAATTGAAAAAATGAGTTTGCTGAAATTGAAAATATAGCGCGAGGTGTTTTCCCTTCGTAACAGGGTTATGTTTTTATTTTCCATCATTCAGTGTTTATCTTTGATGTTTTCGGCTGGTTTTCAAAAAACCGGTTATTCCAGCTAATTATAATTTTTTTTTCGATCGCTGAGAAAAGGTTTTACGCGAGATTTTTGAAACGAAAGGAAATTCATTCTGTCGACGGTCAAATAAGAGCGAGTTATTCCGCGAAACTGTGTAATTGCTGGTTGAATTATTCAACTTGTACCCGGAATTTCGTCGATGAAAGGGACGACAAAATTATATAATTGGTTTTCCCCTCTTGGCGAATGCTCCTTGTTTCTTGTCCGCTTTATGTATTTGATTAGAGAAACTGATAATGATGTTCGCGGTCTTAAAATAAAATAAAAAATCATTTTATAGAAAAGCTACTTGAAGTTCCATGACATTTTATTGATAAAATTAAGGTATATGAAAATATTTTCTTTTGAAAAGGTAAATGACGTTTGAAAAACTAGGTGTCCTAATTTGTTTATTTTATTTTAGGGCTGCATCTTTTTGAACAGTTCCATAGATAACACATATAGGTAGCTAACTATTTATAAGTGGGTATTTGGTAGCTATTTCCTATACAATGAGGGTGAGGGTAAACACTAAGTAAACTGTATGGTAAATGTATCATTAATGCAGAAATAAATACATAGCTCTCAAACTGAATCATACAACCCTTGATATATTCATCGTTGATTGTTGAAAATAATTCACAATTTAGTTTCATGTTCTACTCTATTTATTTATTTTATTTACAATATAATTATGTACTAATATTTTTTAGTATGTATTCAATTTATTACATTGATTTTTTAATTTATCTAATTTTATTAACTTTAATCATTCTATTAATTTTAATCATTTTATTAAATTATTTGTTAATTAATTTGTTTGTTTGTTCGTTTATTTATTTATTCGTTCGTTCGTTCGTTCATTCATTCGTTCATTCATTCATCCATTCAGGGTTTTTGTTTGTTTGTTTGTTTGGTCATTTGGTCATTTGGTCATTTGGTTGGTTATGTGTTTCTTTATTTAATTAATTAATTCATTTCAGTGAATAATTTTTTTTTTTATATTTAATTTATTCATTTAGTGTTTTATTCTACATATTTATGTTTTTACCTAATTACTTAATTAATTAAGTAATTTAAAGCTCCAAACTGGTTTTACGCTGAAAAAGCGATTTTTAGATGTTCCCTATTCTCGCCAAAAAATCAGATCAATTCATGAGATTTTTTCATTAAAACTTATTTTCCGGGCAATGGTCAGTTTAAATGAAAAATTTGTAAGAACCAAAGTTATAAAGCATGAAATTCCTCACAATCGAATTACAGTTCATTTTTCCCTGCGATGTACAATTCGCGAGATATCCAAGAAAAACTTCGAAAGCTTTGAACTTAACAACTCGATTTCCTGAGTACCGATTCACTTCAAAAACTAATCAGCTCTCAAGTTTAGGTCATCCTTCAGGTTCAGGTCTAATTGGCGCACTTCGACCATTTATAGCCCATTGTGCCCCTCAAAAGCTCAACTTTCTGTGTAAGAATTAATTACAAAAACTGATCAGCTCTGACGCTCTTCACCTTGCATTTAGTTATTGGATATTTGTATCATTGGTGAAATGCGCCTGAAGAACACTTGGTGCCCAAAAGCGCTAGCAAATAAAGCTTTTGGAGAAGTAAAGACTTCTTTTTAATTTGAAGCTCATCTTACTCTCATTTTCAAATTTATTTGTCATTTTTATGTATTTATCGTAGGATAACAATAATTTAAGTGAAACAACAAACAGACAAGCAAACAAACAAAAACAAAAAAACCCTAGTGAAGGCATAAGTAGAATTTACTTGATGAAGTCACCATTACTGGAACCCATGCTGGGCACTCTCTTCTTACATTTCTTATTCAATTATACAACTCATCCTTCTATGCGAAACCCATCTCGTATTAGACAATGCCTCAAGATCTCCACTAAAAGACACATTCACCTCTATACTTCACAATTTAACTTCATGTTAGAAAATAACACATTTAGAATAGAAAACCGTTTGAAGTTCCTCCATTCTACATCCTCGTGCCCACTTATCTGGCTAAAGACTACAGCTCAAACGCCTCTACCCTCAGTGCGGTACATGGTCGAAACAAAACAAAATATTAATAATAATAATATTGTGTTTTTGATTCTTTTAAAAATTTTGTTTTATTTTTCTTTGGACATTTCCTGTTCAGAAAATCGACACGATCAATTCTTATCCTCAAAAATATTATTAATTTTGATTCAAAATATTTGTCCAATATAATTACCTATTGAAAAATTACTTGCAAAATCCCTGAAAGTTGTAAGTACGTAAGTAACGAGCTATGAACTAGGGGAGAGTAAATCTTTTTTGCCCCTATAGAGTATAAATTGTGATTCATATTAATACATTATGGTGGAACAAAATTAACTAAAAACATTTTTTTCAATATTTTTGAGAAGGTCCAGGATGAATAGTAGAAATGTATGTATAAATTTAAAAAGGTGTCTACATTTTAGAGAAAAAATATTAGAATTTTGCCGAAAAAGTTGATGTTCAAAATCTCTTATGGAAGAGTTGAAATTCCCGCCCCCCCCCCACCGGGCCAAAAAAATCACTTCATCTTTTTTTTCTTTGAAATGTATTCAAGCCCCAAATAATGAAATTATATAAAAAAAAAATTCAATATTCTGCAGTTTATTGTACAAATTTCAAAGAAAAAATTGACATTTTTTCTTTGAAATTTGGATATGCACTATGTTTTATGCTGGGTTTATACTGGCCATAGATTCCAAACTTTGACAATCCGTGGAGAATTTAATACTAAGTTTTAAATAAAGTAGTTTATAAAGTGCATGAAATGTGTAAAACTTGTCCTTGAAATTTACTTACTAGGAATTATGAACATTTTCAAAATTCCGTGCACATTATAAACTATTCCGTTTAAAAATTGAAATTCAATTTTCCGTGGACTCTAAAAGTTAGGAATCCATGGTCAGTATAAACGCAGTATTAATCCACAAATACACATTAAATTTATTTATTGCACTTCAGTATACAAATATAATGAGTATAAGCAGCAAGTTTCACTTTTGCTTCCACTCACTCCACCTACCCCAAAAAAAGTCATTGCTTATGTTGAAAAACAGACACGACGAACTCAAGAACTTTCTAAAATGATTAGGAGATTCTAAATTTTTAGTTTTTTTTTTAATAAAAAAAGTTTCTTGAAATAAAAAATTTATTAAAAAATTTGAGGAAATTTTCATTTGAAATATTTTTTCGTTTAAAAAATGAAGAAAACATTTATCAAACAAAGCATTCCATCCGGAAAGTAGAATGTTGGAATAATTTTCGCATTGGGCTCACTCTGACTCTCAATCGCCCAAATAATTCTTTTATTATTGAAAATTTAATTTACGAAAAAATGCTCACCATAATAAAATTTTTTTCGAGTGAAACTCAGCTTCTTTCTCTTCGTGCGATATTTAACATAAGTAAAAAATCTCATAAGCTATCGCGTATTCAACTAAGCATCCTATTTGTTTACGAAATTCAGGAAAAAAGAAAGAGAAACGAATACAAAGTTTATTCTATTATTATTTATTTCATTCGTCATTACAGCAGTTCATTGTTCTAATCGCTTAGAACACTTTGTATACAGATTATAAGTTTTTGTTTATGGGCAGGGAATGCGTTACTATATGGCTTGGCAGTGTAGCGTGAATGAACTAGATAAAGGTCAGTATTTGCTAGCAACGGTTACAATTATTAACCGCGAAAGTGGGACAAATTTGTTGAAATTATCGGTCAGTTATATAAATACGTATACGAAGCAATGTTCACAAGCCGCTGGCACATTGTACCTATATTCACATTAGATGCGATTTAAGGTATACCAGGCGTGAGGAGGAAATTGCGAATTTCTTAGCTGAAGGTGTTTTAAGAGCGGGGAGCCCTTTCGTGTGTATGAATCAATGACTTCGTTTAGGTGTAAAGATTATGTAATTGTTTGGTGCGCCTACGATGTTTGTTTTGGAAAATAAGTATTCTCTTTGATTTAACCTTGGGAGAGCGCTGATCTTAAATACTTGGTTTGTGGTGTAATGGTGTATCAACAGTTGAGTAGGTTTTTTGCCCTTTTATGACTTATAAGGTAATATTTACACGTGACGTCATCGAGTACGTTTGTATTTTAATTATTATACGAGTGGAATTCAAGTTCGTGGAATACCAGCTGCCTTCATATACTCGTATACTTGATAACGAAAATTTAGATTAGATAAATTGCCCACTTTCACCAAATGTTACGATGTGTAATTTTAAAACGCGCTACTCTTGTACTTATCCTCGTTTTTCATCAGGGTAAAAAAAAAATTCTTTAACATGACCTCGTATAGTTTTGAGATACGCTTCAGTATATTTTTGAAAGCCATAATTGTTACCAGAGGTCACCGTCGCCTCGTATGATAGGTGAAAATTCACTCCATCACGTTGAATAGGTAAATTAAAAATTTACCATCGCGGACGTTACACGAATATCGAAGCGATTACCTCATTTTAACTAAATATAGAACGCCAGCTTTACGACAGCCATTTGTTATGGTTATCTTATTAGCTGTCTAGGCGACAACCGATGACTGTTGAAAATAAAAAGAAATTTGTTCGCTCCCATCGTTCGATGTATTATGCAAGGTGTATCGTATATTTCCGGCGATAATGACGATTCGCTTGATTCTGACCAAGATATAGCGGTAAAATCTGGCACCACGGTGAAAGTTTATCATTCATAGTTTCGTGATGAAGAAACTACTGGTTACATTGTAATATTAGCCAATTTAAAGGAAAACGTGATGTATTATCATTAAGTGTAAATAAACGCGTATAACTATTTCAATACCATTGAAAAAGGTTACTCTTATGAAATTCTTTTTGATTTTCTAAAGCTAAACCGTTATAATGATGTAGTCTGGTATTAGCATAGGCTGTATGCGTGATACGATCAATAGCCATTTAATCGGCATGTTTGGTAAATTTGATCCCTCTTCGATTTCTATCTGATGTTCGAGTGTTAACGAGCCCTTTAATCGTATTTAGGTACTTTTATTGTTTGTGATTAGTCTTACATTCCACGCTAAGTTATAAGAGGTATTTTGAAATATCTATGAGTACAATATGAGTAAATACACTGGCTCTGCATCGGTCTAAAAGTTGCTTTCCTATCAGGCTAGAGATGCACTGATATTGCATCTCGACACAGATAACTGTATCTGTATTCGTGACTGAGGTCGCAGATAGTACGATTATTGCTAAGTTACGTTGAGTTAGTTTCAAGCTGTTTCGATGAATGATGAATGAAGTATCCAAAATTTTTATCCTCACGTCGATAGCATTAGGTTATCACGAGGAAAAAATAGGATAGGTAAAGTTTTATAGATCTGATGAATATTCCAGATAAGATTCCTACTTCTTCCGATTATGTCTCATAAGTCGTTTAATGGATTTCTCTTTTCTACTACAAATCGATGAATTTTTTATCTGAGTTTAAAATTAATAGTGATAGCTATTACAGCCCATCTGATTTGGGATCGAGAAGTCGGCGGAGGGTGTATTTCATACCTTTGCGTTTCGGGCTATTTTTAAACATGACAAAAATGTCCAACTTTTTGCTGTATATGTGTTTCCCCCTTAACACGTAGCGCAGACGAGTATGGATGGAAATTTCTGAAAATGTGATTAAGACTGTTTGTGAAATGCGGCAAATCTCTTTTTTTTTTAATTTATCTCAAAATGGCGGTTAACTCAAATTTTGAGAGTGAGTGGAGAGATGACAAATACACTTTAAAATTTTTGTTTTGGTTTTATGTAAAAGAGTGAGTCACGGATACGAACATAAGGTAATTTCAGCCTCCCAAGTACATTTAGAAAAGAGTTAAAGCGAAAAATGTTTTTTTCGAGGACGTTTTGAATCGTGAAGTTTTTTGAATCTTCCACATCTCCTCATAGAGTCAACGTGGACAGATCAAATTTCGTTTGCTGGACTTACTTAAAACTGCTATATGACCCTTCAAATATGGGTCAAGATAGATCCAAAATGGCGGATGATCAAAATTTTAGGATGAATTAAGGAGTCTGAAATGGCTCAGATTTGATAAATGTGGGCTCATGATTATTATTAATAATGAGAAGTATGCTTATGCGAATTCCACCTTCACACGTGTTTTTGGAGGAGTGGAGAGGGGTTATCGTTCTCTAAATGTGATGGGGTAAATTGAAATTTGAAAATTTTTGATTCTGCTATTATATGATAAAGCGAGCCCAAACATCAATTGGGGAAATCGTCGCAAGAAATTTCATGAATCTCGCATACCTCTTTATCACATTGACCCAGAAAAGTGAAACTTCATGTGTGAGGTTAGTTGGAAATCATAATGTGACGCTTAAATTGGCGTTAAAATTCCAAAATGGCAGATGTTGAAAATTTGAGGTAGGCTTGATTGGCCTCAAGTAGCTCAGATTTGACGAATATGGACTCGTATATAATTCTTGTGGACAAAAAGTACAACATATTTCATTTAACTTCTTTATGTTTTTTGCGGGGGGAAGGGGAAAGGTATTTTTAACTAGATAATGGATGTGGCCTGTCGGTTTCAAAAGTTTACTTGACAATATTACTTATAAATGGAAACAAGCCCGAATTAAAAACTCAGCTCCAGTAATGCAGCATGGCTGCTTACATTTTTAAAATATTTTCTACTTTTACGAAATATTTAATTTCAACGCTGTTTGCTTCTAATTACTTGTTCACTTACATTCGCGGAATTTTATCATAAATGGAAGTAAATCCCATTTGAGTAGTTCGAAGATTCCGAAAAAATATTCCGAATGAAAGTTACCCAAATGTGTCCATACTTCTATATGAAACATCGTTACTGTCCTCCAGAGAATAATTTTAAAGGAAGCTATGAGTATGCATATGTTACATAATAACTTTTTTGCGTTCAATTTCAATCAAATATTAAAACGAAACTTACTTTCGTCAACAGTTGTAACGCGTAATATCTAGAATTCGCAAATTTACAAACGAAGTTATCTGACGACGTATGAGCTGCAGCTTTTCGTGCGGAAATAGGCGCTGATACAGCTGTTGAGATTGACGTCAAACTTTATCTCACCAGTATTTAGAGACGCTGAAATCCTAAATTATACAAATTTTCGCTCTACGTCAAGGCTTAAGAGCATTATAAGAAGAAATAAGGAGTTTAAACTTTTTTTTTATTCGTAAAACTGCTAGACGCTGCAAATCTTGTTCAAGTTACATAAATCGTAAGCGTGATTGCATCCAGAAATTTCGCGGGAGAGAGCTAAGCTAAAATTAAGGAACAAAAAAAGCTCCTTCATTAAATTTACATGGAGGAGGAAGGAATTTTTGAAATTATTTTTTTAATAATAACAATCATTATTTCTTCAGAAATTACATTCCATTTTCTTGCTATTTGTTCCTATGTTGTTTAAATTAGAAACTCCCTATCCTCGTCTTCGGCTGCACGGTCAGGATTTTTTTTTTGTAACGTTGAACAATTCTTGGAAGTGTGCAAGTTGAAAATCAAAAATTGGAGGAAAAAGACGCTATTACTTTATAGAGCACGCGGAGTAATACGTAGAAAACAAAATGAAAAAATGTTGAAGATTTAAAAAAAATAAAAATAAAAAATAATCCATGTTCGAAAATTAAAGGAATAATACATATAAGAAAGTACTCTTTTTTTCTTATAATATACCTATATATTTTAAGGTAGGAGAGTAAAAATAATGATATCATGGTCGGTGTTTCGAAAAAAATTGTTGAATAACAGCATTTTAGAGTATAAAATTTTCTCTCTAATGAAGAAAGAATACATCAGTTTTGTTCAACTATACGGAAATAAATCACTTTAAAATTATAAAATCGAAATCAATCACTTTATCTAATCTTCCTAATCAATTTTCGCTTTATTATGGTATAAATGAGAGAAATTAATATTGTATTGAACTGTTTGAAAGTAAGTTTCATCCTCTAAAAGTTTGTTTGTTATTAATTTTTCACTAAAACTCTTATTTTTTGTTAAAACTCTTCAAAATATCTAATTCTTCTCATTACAATTAATATTACATAATTTTTCTACCAAAGAAATGATAATGAGATGAGCGTTTTTTTTTTTTTGTCAAGAAATGATTATTAAAATGTTTTACAGTATTCTTAGGTCTACTACAATTATTTAAAATTAGGTACTACAAGATGTGAATTGCAAAAAAGATTATGGTGTAGAAACTTGAAAAAAGCATGTGTTTATTTTTATTATTTTTTTGTATCAAGATTCAGACATAAAATTAGTTGTATTTATTTTCTTAATATTAAAATATAGTTGAATATTTGATTTAATATAAAATGATTTATTTGGTTGTGCTAGGGTATCGTTGATTCGCATTATACATAAATGATGGTCGGATTTCCATGTACCGTTCTGGCTCTTCCTCGAGATCATAAATGTTTTCTAATTATACGTTCAAATCATTTTTCTTTATTAACAATTTTCAAGGCGACAGGTAGAATATATCAATAGGAGGGATTTTGAAAATAAATTTCAGAACACTCATTTTGCAAGGTTACAGAGTAGGTGGAGGGGGGAGGGGTAATTTTTTTGAAGGTATACTCTCTACTTAATACACAAGAAATTTATGAAAAAACTTTTGTACGTAATTTTAGAAGATAAATACATTTTTTGCGATAATTCATAACAAGTAGAATATTCATAGTCATTTAATTATGAACACCTTTTTTTTTTAATTTAAGAACTACATTTCACTATAAATGTACATGAAAACTGTCACTATGGAAGAATTATTTGATTTAGCAATATTTAAATATTTAAAAAATGAGCTCATGGAAGGGATAATAACCGCCAACGTTAACCTTTGGCTTCGGCATATTAAAAACTATTTTTTTATTGTTTGACGTAGGAACCATTCTTTTTTTGGGCATTTGGCGTCACCGATCCCGGTTGCTATGGAGTGATAAACGTGAAAAATGATTCAGCTCATTTATTCGTTCCGCGATTATCGCAAGAATATACCGTATGGATGGGGAAACTACCTACGTTGGAGGAGTACAAATTAAAATACCAAGTCGAAAATGTCCATTTCACCGATGAGGTAAGTTTATCATCTTTCATTAATACGATAACCGGGTGATTTGTAATTCACCTATTTTTCATACATTCGGTAATAATTGCTAGGAAAAATAGCCTAAAAGTAACCTATACCCAATCGATCACTTTTAATAGCCTCGTGAACATTTAACTGCGCACCAAGTAAACGAATGTGATCGAAATGTCAGTGATAACGCCGAATGATCAGTGTAAGTCGACCCTCAAGTTCCGAACAGATTCCCTAAAAATTCAGCTGGCCGAAAGTCCCACTTCGAATGAGTCTGCACAGAAAAGCGTCGATAGTGACGCGAAAGGGTCGCCACAAACAGAACTAAATGATGCCAAAGAGTCACCAAAGATACCACAAGATGATGGTAAAGAATCACCGAAACAGGTAGATGACCATGAGCATCCTTGCATTTGCGATTTAAAACTACCTCGTAAATCTCTGTCTAACGAGGAGCGTTATGCTTTGGCTAAAAATTATTGTCGCGAGGTACCAAAGAGGCCTAGCAGAATAGGAGGTACTTCCACCAGTACGCTCCCTGGTGTAAGCGTTCCCGAAGAGGTAGTCACGAAGCAAGAAGAGTCCCCGTTGGGTGATGTCCCGAAAGAAAGTGTCAATGAAAACACCACTCAGGTGACGACTGTTGCTAAGCCTACAATCACAAGTAAATCAACGTTTCCTCCGGTATCTGAAGATGATGCGCGTAAAAATATTTCTCGAAATAAACCACCCAAAATTGCAGTCAGAATGAATAAAACTGCTAGCTTAAGATTAAAACATAACTACTATTGTGGAATAAAGCCATACGACGAAACGAAAAGGCGCACCAAAAAAAGAGATGAAAAAGACGATACGCAAAATGGCAAAACTGCAGACGACAACAAATGCGCATTCCTGCGATGTAGACTGAATAAGTGATAGTACACTTTTTCCGCTATCTTCTCTATACACGTAGGAGAATTTTTCTTAAATTTTCACCTGTTGCTAGAAGAATACATATTCTTATATTAAATCGATGGTTAACGTTTTTTTCAATTGCATGGGGAATAGAAGAATCAGTTTTAATCACTTGGCCTGATTATCTCCTCTCCATCTGTATCTCAATGATTTTGCTTCAAATTACGTATGATAGAAAATATTGACATAAAATGATGATTTATATGAGATACTCATTGATGAATTAATAACATCTTGAATCTTACAAGATATCTTCACCCTACAAACTTCAGGTACCAGATAAACATTTTTAAATTAATCTCACTCATTAGTGTTAATTAATTTATTCGGTGTTTTCGTTCCGCATTTATTGCGTGTTGAAACGTGATCAAAGCTAAGCACCAATCGTCTTTCGAGACTATGAAGGAGTTATTAATCTCCGAGGCTTTATCGTATATCAACAAGCCAACGATTACCCTCTCGATGATGATCATCAGTTGAAACTACGTATTACGAAATACTCGATTCTATTACGGCGTGTACGAAACAGTAGCGAAGATAGCTAACACTTGCCATTGGGTGTGCAAAAAACTGCGCATTAAAATTCGCAAATTGCGTCGCATTACTTTTTTTTTTCTTTCTTTGCATAATGTATTATTTTTACGAATTGCTCAATTTTTTTTTTTGGTAATATAATTAACGATAACAACTTTTACTTGTACAGTTAATTCGCTATCGTTTTGATGTTGGTAATTGCAATTTAAAAATTGATTTTTCTTCGAAGAACTTTTTTTCATCTTATTAGATCTTTTATGTTTTTGTATAGCGTGTTTTGAAGGGTATATTTAGATTAATCATTATTATTTAAATTGGAATGAAAATTGTTCTATAGCAAACGTGATAGTACGTATTTTCCTGACTTGAATTTGGAAGAATAGGGGTACCTAGTTTTAAATTTTTTTGGAAATTTTATATTTGCCAAGATAAATGCAGAGCACTTGGAACAAGTTTTGTTTTTTTGGAAGCTTTTGACCTCCAGGTGGTGCATAAACAAAAAATTGATGAGACCTTTTTTGCAGGAAATCGAAAATAATATTTTTATTTTTCTCTTGAATAGCATATTTGAAGTGATAACTGATAAATGAGAAAGAGCTATATCAAAATAATCAATGTATTTTTTTAACGGGATGATGAGAGACTTTTTTGGGTTTAGGAAGCGTTTCATGCGATTAATAAGTGAAATATTTTTTATACAGAATTGAAAGCGGTTTAGTTTGGGGTGAGTGGTGGAGTTGAGAGGTTTCTGGAAAACTGGTAGAAAGGTAGTGAAAAAGTAGTAATTTTTCCATGGAAAAATTCGTTAGATACCTTCTAAATAGAAAATAAACATGACATGAAAACATAATATTTCACGAAGTAAAGACTTTCAAAAAACTGAGGAAAATTGCTCAAAAATGAAAAGTGACTTCCCAAAAATGTTCAAAAGGTGAAAAAAATCTAAAAATGAGAAAAAAAATCTAAAAATATGGGCTATATCAAAAACGAAAAATAATTAAACAAGAACGTTCAAAAAATAGGTAAGCATTCGGAAATGAAAACTTGAACGAAAGAAATTGTTGAAAAAAAATTATCGAACAATGAAAGAATAAAATTGCTCATATATTTCAAAACAGTTCAAAAATTAAAGAAAAAACAAGAAACAAAAAAATGAAAGATATAAAAAATGGAATACAAGTCTAGAAAATGAAAAAATTGTAAAGTGTTCAAAAAACGTAAATTTTTTATTTAATTATTTGGTGACACCAATCATGTCTTTCAAAAAAAAAAAAAAAAAAAATACATGAAATAGGTAAGGCTTTGAAAAAGCAACAAAAACTGTGGTATACAGTTTTCAACTACTTGTAAGACTGAAGGGGCTAGAATCTATAAAAACTTTCAATTCACTATGGCCCCTTCAATTTTGCAAATAGGCAAAAATTGTACACGAACTTTTCTGTTGCACTGTCTGAATATTGTCGATTTCAAGAAAAAAATCTGCGAGAAGTCAAATTTTTTCTCCTGTGACGTCATCAACTTATACTACATATTACATCATGTTCTTTCCAAAATATTTTTTCTGTCTAACTAACATGTAAAATGACAATGCTTCAATAATTTAAAATTGAGATATATACATTTCTTATATTTTTGATTAGGAAATTAATTTATTATTAATTTTTTTTTGAAACTAGTTGATTGGTAAAAAACAAAATGTCCATACTCCTGAACATTGCTTCTGCCCGAGGCCCTGTTATGGCACTGAGGTGTAGTACTTTCATGATAAAGGTTTGCAGTTGTGAATTGTGATCAGCGTCACTGAAGTGTGAAATAGTTAGCTAATTGCAAAGATGAACTTGAATATTCTAATAAAATTATTTACTTTTTTTGCGGTAAAATAGTTCATTTTAATTCTTTATTCGATAGAAATGCCCAAGTATAAGGTTATACCTGAGCTGATCTGAGTAAATAAATTGTCATAATTTTCACGTTCTTGTGATGCTGCATTTTTCATTTAATATTTTATTGTCTGGTTTTTCCTTTTCGTTCATATTTAATAAAAATGCCAAGTATAAGGTTATATCTGAGCTGATCTGAGTAAATAAATTGTCACAATTTTCATGTTCTTGTGATGCTATATTTTTCATTTAATGTTTGTTGTCTGGTTTTTCCTTTTAGTTCATGATTACCACGTACTATTATATGAACGCTAGTTGTCTTCGTCTATGTGTGCATCGCCGAAAATAAGCTAATTTTCTCTCCGTTCGCCGGTTCGCCCTGTACATAAAATTGGCATACATTTCGAAATGAAAACAACGTGGCGTCGCGCCGTTGGTTATCGGTAGTAGAAGTGAGAAAATTTCGCGATAAATTTTTACAACCTTCCCTCTCCTTGTTTCCAACTCTCTCTTTATTTTTTCGACTTATTAGCGCTGCAATGCGATTATCACCTTGGCCATGGCCTTGTACAACTTCAAAATTTTGTCTATCAAGGTTTCGCCGGATAACCGGCACGTGTATTTAATAGCTTCTTTTTCGAGCCTACGTTATCTCGTACGTACGTTATGTCAACGAGTTGTAGAAGGTAAGAGTGTACTCTAGCGGTATTGATTTTCGGCGTGATATGGCGTCGTAGGTTGGTCGTAGGGTTCGGTTTGTTGAAATTCGTAGCTGTTGAAGTGCGTACGACCTTGAAATTAGATTTTCAAGCTCAGCGAACTGAAAACCTGATGAGATTTCAACTTTCGTTGCGTTAGAGCTTTGTATAATTTTTTTTTCGCTCATGCGTATCTCTGCTTATCGCCATCGCTACCTGTACCTGTACGGTATCACCTACGCGATTAACGTGTATTATGGGTGTGCGGAAGTTCCAACATTGTAGTTTCGACGATGCATAATATCTACTAGTCGTGGTCTATTTTTCTGATAGTGACCCTGTTTTAATAACGGATGTGAATTGATGTTAACGAAGGAGATTATTGAGATTAATATTTCATCTTCGCCCAGCATTGGTATTTAATTTTGTTAACTGTACATGATTCAATCATCGTAATCCGAAGATATATTAAATTTCGCCGATGAACGAATTGTCAGTTATTTTATGATGGAATTTTGAAAATGTAATTTTCACGTTGACTTTATATAAGTGTACAATGTACATACACTGATAATACATATCAACATTTTCTAACACAAAGAAAAGATGCAATTTGCAACTGCGCACGCGTTAAATGTTACTTGATAGAATGGCTGAAAATATGCGAAGCATAGATATGAATTAGTTTATATCCTATCAATTATGTAGTATTTTTATTAGCCATTTTCGTGGATTTTCGTTACCTCGAATTTATTTCTCGCTTATTACCAATTTTCAGTCACTCTTTGAAATGAAAACGTTCATTTCGCAAAGCACCTTCTGACCTACAGAGAGCGGGATATTATTAGCAGTCCATATGAAGTCAATGAATTTTCCGGGTAGTAATCGATTTTTCTCTTCGAACTTTATTTTTAAACGGGAAATATAATGATGGACAGAAAATTTCCCTAATAATATGGACGTCGTTTGCGTGTCTTGTAGCGTCTAATTTTATTGTTTCGTAAACTCGACTATACAGGTTAACGACCTGATTCAATTAAAGGAAATATGCTACGTTGTTGTAACATTAAAAATATCATCTCAGTTCGTAAACTCCACCATCTTAGGTCATTTGAGTGATGAACTAAAATTACGAGAGTACTGATGGGCGATGGTCGATAGTACCCATAGTATCGATAGTTTTGCTTTGATATATTGGAAACTATAGATGGAAAATTATCGATAGTTTAGTGTCGATATATCGATAGTTTTTTTTTAATTCTTATCAATTTGTGTATTATTATTGACGCTTAATGTATTGGGCATACGCTAGTGATGGAAAAATACGTAAATAATCTTTTTGGGTAGAATATTTCCGCATTTTCAGAATCTCAGCTTATTCGCCCCTTGAACTCTTCTCATCACAAGACAAACCTGTGCCAACCGCATAATCTTTTTCACCTAATACTAAACTTGTAAAAATAATCTACAAAAAAAGGAAATCCCAATGTTATATCTAACGATTTGAAAAAAAAAATTATTATGATCTAGGTACTGATTCTTACGAATATTTTGATATACAACTTGCCATGAGAATATTATAAGAATATTTTCTTCGAGACTCAAAGAATATTTAGAATATTCTCAAAAAATGCGTGAGTATTCTTTTTTGAGAATATTCTAGTTCCATCACTAGGCATACCAGCTACGTCTGTGTTATCTGAAAGGCTGTTTTGTAGAACTAGATATAGTCACCGATCGCAAGAAACAGTAAAACCATAGAGACATATAATGTACAAATGGCAACCCTTTTAAACTCAAATTATAAATTTATGTGTTAATTTCTGATTTTCTAGTTTATTTTCCTTCAAATATATTTTCTAAAGTTTTCAACACAGTACTCTCTTTTCTTTTATTTCTAGAATACAGTGAAAAAAAGGAAAACTATTGAAAAACTGTAGATAGTTTTTCGACGATATTATCGATGGTAACCCATCACTAGACGAAAGGTAAATAATCTTTTTCATGACCACGGTACACCTTCTACGTTTCCTCTCGTTAGGATACTATTTACTATTATCGCGACGCGACGCGAAGACGAATGTGCGTAAATGGTTTTATACGGGTTGTACAATCCGTATCGGCGGTGTGGGTAAGCTCCAGTTCAATACTTCACTTTTTTCGTCGTCGAGTTATGCAGCCAAACTCGAATAGAAGCTCGTTTATTTATTAAATACCCAGTCGACTTAGCACGTTGCCAAAATTAAACGTATACATAATTAATCCATCTGGCATGCTGGCGCGTACCACGCAACTACGTGGAAGAGGAAGAACAAACGGATGAAAAATTCGTTTTTTTTTTTGTTTCGTGAAAATGCTGCATTCTTTATAGGTTTTTATTCGAATTTGTTCGCAGAAATTAAAATTTTCACAATAATTATTTCGGCGTGAGAATGTGGTTACGTGTAGGGAATTACTGCTTGAAAAAAATACGTTGAAAATTAATTTAAAGTCGAAAAGGCGAACTTAAATACTGCGTCAGAAATAAAAAAAAAATTCTCGCGATGCTGTAAATTAGAATACCTTAATAAATGTAATCAAAGCTCGCATAGCACTTACGTATTCAACAAGTACATAAAATGCTTCAGTGCTTTGACGTATTAGTTAAAAAAAAAATTAATTACAATTTCGGGTTTATCAGCCGATATGAAATTTAAATAAAATCGATATCGGTTTACCTACATTAAAACATCAAAATTTTCGATCATTAAACCTACTTCTTCGTTTAATAAGTGTATTATAACATTATCCATACAATATATGTATGTAAAAGATCAATTTAAAAATCGTCTTTAAAAGTTTGTTGTTTGAGTGGAAAAAATATTAAAATTTTTAAATAATGAAAATTGCTCTATTTTAGCAAAAAATTAGATAACGACAAAATCCTCTCCTAATTTTCAAATTTTAAGACACGGTACAGTGATCATACAATGCTGAAGTATGAAAAAGCACTCGTCTCTTTCGTGACTAAAAAGAAGCATTATTCGTGGATGATACGTAACTTACGTAAGTTGTAAATTGATAATAACGCTTCAAAAGTTAAATCGTATCGTTTACCTTTAATTTACCACATTTAGGTTAATGGTTGTTAACCAGTTAATGAGTGTATTTTTTATGCTGTGAGGTGTTTTTACAACTTGGTCGAGTCGATTTACTTAGCTATAGAAATTTCGAAGCCTTGACATACTACGGTAGTTTTTTTCAAACCTCATTCTTTCACTGTTCCGTGTTTCGCACGATAAAAAAGTTAGCACTACTGATTTGCAAATAAACCTTAATCGAGTTGCGAAAAAAATGAAATGAAAAAGTAATATTATGAATCGAGAGTTGACACAAGTGCATGTTGAATTTATTATCTCAAAAATAAACTGTCATATTGATAGAGTGAAAATAGGTATCGTTTTACATCAAGTGAAATTATTAGAGGTTTAGTGTTTGATTTAATTTGAAACATATTCAGTAACGTAACTAGATTCCAGTGTTAAAAAAGGTGAGCGCCGCTCATATCACTTTCTTTAGCGGCTAGCTTCGCTGCTACTGGGCTATCACTGAATGCACCATTTGGTGGTGGATTATTAGCTGGAGGCTGAGTTGAACTTGGTGTTGGTTGGCCTGACTCCCCTTTACATGGGTTGAAAATGTCCTGAAAAAAAAACGAATCCTCAATTTTTTTCGATGTTTAGTGGTTCTAAAAATAAAGAGCTCCGTGTATTATATGAGATAAATGCTATTTTAAAAATAAGAATTTTTAACCCTTTTTTCAATTCTGAGTTTTTTTTTTTCTATTTTTAGAGCATCATCAAAACATCTGAAAAATACGATTAAAAATTTGTCTTAATTTCAAACGTCACTTACACTAGATCTCGATACATGATAAGAAATATCCACCACAGCCAATAAAAACCTTCGAATCTGTCACGTGACAGCAGATTTTTGTTGTTTTTATTCTGTTCGTTCTTGAAAAGAATAGTAAGTTTCTGTATTTATTGTCCAATGAAAGACATCGTTTTTCTTGAAAATAACATTGTGGCGTTTGTCTCATTATCATACTAAGCTTCTCAAATGTTTCTGATTCATTTAGAGGAATAATTCGTTTATATTTGTTATATCATGCAAAAATGATTAATAGTTACAATTTTCCAAAAAATTGTAACTATGCAGTGGAGTTGATTTCAGCTCTTTTGAACTCAAAATATAAATTCTACCCAATTTTTACCCTTCAGAGGTTCCCCAATTATTCACGTGGCTTCAAAATGGCATGATATAAATGATTACTAAATTTCGGATATTTTGAAAATATTTGAAGGGCGAAAAATGACTAGAATTTCTGTTTCAGGTTCCAAATAGCTATAATCAAAGCAATACCTATTACATACAAATTTGACACGTCTTCATATTAAAAAGGTATTTTTTGGAGAGTTCGTCCCGCTAAAAAAATATTGGATATGTTGGTAACCCTGACTCATAATGGAAATTTTGAGTTATTTGCCTCCGCCTCTCTACGCCCTTTGAAAAGTTGAGGGACTGCCATTTTGAAGTGAATAAAAAAAAATACTTATACGGAATTCCATGACGAGTCTTTCACCAAATTTTCAGCATGTATATCAGAAAGTTGGATTTTTGCCATATGATTACCGATGACCTGAAATGTAAAGATATAAAATCCTCCCCTCCCGACATCTCTCTTTACCAAATCAGATGAGCTGTAATAGTGATCATTTCGAATTATAAACTCAGTTAAAAAATGATAAATTTTTTAGCGAAAACCTTATCGTGTGGTAGTGAGACATAAGAGTCAAAGTCATAAAGTTCGAACCTTCAAAAAACGAGTCTCATGGGCCCCATAATAAAAAAATAATCAGAAGAATATTAAATTTCATTTCTTGGTCACGGTTGGAAAATTTAGGAAAAAATGAATTATACGTGATAAAATTATCTAGTTCAACGCGAAGGTTTTGTGAAAAAAAGTTTCTAAAAGTTCACTTCTCTATATTAAATAGCAACTGTAAGTATGTTCAAAAGACTTTAAGCTTTGATCATTATCGAAGTTCAAAGAGTATTAATTTTGAATATTTTAACTTTATGAATATTAGATAAATTAACAGATCAATTTCTTTTGTCTTTTGATACCAAAATATAAACTCCAGTTGAAAAAAGAAATAAATTAAATAATGATTTTGAATTTTCCCAAAAATTGTGAATTTTTAATCTTAAATGGCTAAAAGTTTTTGAGCATAGATATCATCTTTTGACAAGTTTTTTGATCTACCTACTTTTGATTTTTGAAAAATCGAAAAAAAAATGAAAAAATACTTTTTCTTTCGTATAGAAATTTTCTCCGTAGCTAGTTTGTTATTTTACCCTTAGACTAACTTTAAAGTATTCAAATAATATTAATAACTTCATTATGTACTTACTAGGAAGGAAATGAAAAAAATCGTAATCACGAAAACTTTCACAATCATTTTAAAAAGCGTTAAATAATTGTATTATATATCTTTTCCGTGCAACGTTTTATAGTGTAGCACCTAGTTATACTAGCTCGAATTTCAGTACAATGATTTTCAAATTCGAGTACTTAGGTACGAGGGAGAACCAACGCTGTAATTTATGAGAATCATATATTTGTATTTACACGTTGCGTAATCGTGTGCGTTATGATCGCAAACAATAAGCTGCAAACGAGAAAAAAAATTGAAAAAATTCATCGATTAGAGTTTTAACTATCTCTCATTAATCTACACTTATTAAAAAAAAAAGATAATCAGTAACAACGTACAGTATTTCTTCAGTCGTACAAATTAATATAAAGTTCAGGCTTTTAAATATGGTATTCAGCTTTTTTCAAAGCAGTTATGCAATGAATATGTTTTGCTTCCTTTCCACTAATGGATGATAAGTTGGAGGCCCTGGAGGGGGTGGACTTGGAATTGAATTTGGAGTCGTTGGTTCACAGCTAATGTACCTAGCAATCTGAAGTATCAAAAAATTTTAAACAAAATTATAAAATATTTGGCTCAGTTTGAAAATTTCAATTTTTTTTGACTTCAAGCTATGAAAACTACTTGTACAGGTTCCTGAGATGAAGTAGCGAATTAAAAAAAAACCATTATTTTGAGATTAATAATGAAATAATATGTACCACATGGAACCAGATATACTATCAAAACCAAGAATGTTAGAAAAGATCAAATAAATTAATTACAAAATATATGTACACACAAGCTTTTGATTTAAAATGCTTGCTTATTCCTAAATTGCGTTGGAATGTTAAATATCAATTTTATGTTATACCATAGGGTTAATCTATGGTTGTACACGATTTAGTTTCGAAGAGTTGCCAAGGTCGATTTAATGATGAATTTTAGGATTTGAACAGGTGAAATTTTCGCACATATTCCATCGAGCTTCGTTATGAGAGTGAATATCGAGAGGTGAATTTTTCAATGCGACAAGCAGCCAAGCTTACTTAATATTTCTCTGATGTTATGAATCGGTTGTTGTTCTTAAGTCAATTTCCTGCATTTTATCAAAAAAAGAATTTTTGGGCAATTTAAACATTTATTTATGTTCCAAGATCATAATTTGTCGCCTGAAGATTGAAAAAATTTTAGCTACCAATCTTTTTAAAATTTAAAAGATAAAAATTTCTTTTTTTTTTCAAAAATCATTAAAAATGAATGTAGTGGTGTTATATCTTATATATAGATGCTCGTTGTACTACAGCTAAATACATGCCTACCAAAAGGGCATAAAATAAGCATTTTTACGAATAAACTGCAAATAACCTTAAAATATCAAGTATGATCCACTGACCTTCAGAAAATAGTGAACAAGATTTTGCTTTCTTTCATTAGAGGATGAAGGAGCGGTTGAAGTCTCCAGTTTTCGTCAATAATTCGCAAATAGAGGCTCCTACTGCTAAAATAGTTTAGTGCGAAAATATTCATTATCAAATTCCACTCAAGTTGGCTTCCTATGCTTTTTCTTTCAAACGCCATAGAAAGCTCAAAAAGTTCACTTTAAATTTATTCTCTTTTCATGTTTCTTCGTAATTTTGATATTCCACACATCTATTTCATGATGTTAGTTCTTTTCCATGGGTTTTCTGGAAAAAACGCCTATAGTAAGATTGAATTTCAGTTTTTTTCGTCAAATGATGATGGAGTGGTCAGCTGGTCACAATATTTGCTAAATCACCTCACATGGATATCATAAAAATTTCAGCCACTTAACTCGATAGTCAAACTTTATATGTATATGTAGTTATTTGATGGACAGAATATGGCCTCTTGAATTTAGTTCAAAATTTATCCAAAATGGGGACTGTCAAAATTTTCTGAAATCGCTAAAATTTGAAAATATGGGCTTACCCATATGATTATTGCAAAGAAGGATTGCTGTACATTCTAAATTTAACTTCTTAAGTGGTTTCAGAAGGGATATGCTAATACCTAGACATGAAAGGAATTTGCCACGTTATTCGCAAACTTCAAAAAGCTCCTATTAAAACTCAGCACCAATAATGAGGTATGACTGTTTACTTTTTTTTTAATAATAATTATTCAGTTTTAAGAAAATAAAAAATTACTCATCCCATTCGACCTTATTGAATAATTACGATTTCGTAAATCGTTATCGGTTCATGTATAGTTATAGCTTAAAGGCTCAGGTATATGCTAATTGGGGAAAAAATACTTATTGCAACAGACTACATTTATTTTCACTCATCTTTATCAATTTATGAAAGTAAGTTTAAATGTAGATTATGAATATTTCGTAATTAGAATTATATTGAAAATTCGGTACTGGGGATCAAAAAAAAAATGTATATCTATATGCAAATATAAGGTTGTTTTTGTAATAAAATTATTGAATTTACCGGGTAACAACTATTTCCCAAATTGATGACTATTTTACAATAAAATATATGCATTAGCTAAACCAAATTCTATACTTCTTCCATGACTGTGAGATATTTTATACGTAATGTATCTATTGATTTCTTTAATTATACATTCCATTCCTCTTTTTTTCTCTTTGTTTTCATAGAGAAAAAATTAAGTTTTCATAGACTTAAAAAAGGCATACAAGAAATTAAATACTTTTTTCAACTATTTGAGAAAATGTATTTAGTTTTAATTAAATTTTAAAGTTAACTCTTTATACTGCGTATCTTCCCATAGGAAATAATTTTAATATCTTTATGCATATAAATAGGTAATTACTCGATTTATCGAGTGTGCTATATTTGAAATTAAATTTTGAATTCAATGTTTTAATGCATCACGTGTATGGTAATTATTTTTCTTGCTTGTAATTATTCTCAATTTCCTGAAATAGACTTATCTATTTTAAACTCTTCATTAATGCAAGCAACATTAGATTTCGTTTAGTCTTAAGTGGGTAAATGGATAAATTACATTTTTTTTTTAAATTAACGTGAGTTGAAGGATTATCGGTAATTTATTTATTTTGTAATTTTTTAAGGAACTTGGAATATTTCAAGTTCATTATTCGCTGAAAGAAAAAAATACAATTGCATGCATTTCGAAATCCGGCCCACTTTTCAACGTTCTTCGCCATATGACTGTTGAATTCGATAACTGTGGCGGTAAATTGTACAAAGAAACGATTTATTAGTATGTGTTGATGTTGATGCATATTTCACTCGTACTCGTTTATTGTATCAAATACATTTGCATTGTTCAATTACTCTTCTCATCTTATCCCATCAAGGGAAGAGTTGATCACGTTTGTCGAATACATAGACATCTTGTTGACTTATAGTGTGTTTCCTTTAATGAATTTATTTTCGAATATGCGTTGATTTCGTGCATATCTTTCAATTTCTCTGAAATAAGCTTAAAAGAGACTACACTTTTTGCAAGAACTAATTCATCGATGATTAAAAGACCATGAACGTAGATTTTTTTCACTCGAATATACAATGTTATATGATAAATATTCAAGGTTACGAAATACTTGAATCATTACGTTCCAGTACAACGAACCGAATTTAAAACAAACTGCCATCGTCAAGGGCATACATAGCTACATCGCCATTTCATTTTGTATTAGAAATACCCACCGAAAATTGATTTTGAACCATGTCCAAAATTTTCAACGCAATTTTTAATCATTAATATTGTTAATTAGAAAACGCGAATATTAACTACGCTTTTAATGGCCAATTGCTTATTGTGTAATACTGATCCTTGAAAAACTGTGATCGGTAGCGTGAAAAGAGAAGAAAATACCTGTGGAGTCGCGCGAACCAGTTTGCGAAGTATACTCAGAAAATTACAAAAAAATTATCATTTTCAGTGTCTTTTCAAAGTTATAATATTTTAAATGTCATTGTTGGGTCATTCTTTTTATCTAAAATTTTTTGTATAGCTTATGATAAAATTTTCCATCTATTTAAAAAAAATATTTATAAATCATTTTTCGTCATATCTTATTGGCTAGTACGTGCATTTTTATGCACTAAAAATAATATGATAGGTATTACAATTACTAAAATATGATAATAAATTTATTTTCCCAGCAAATATGCAAAATACGCAAAGTCGATCACTTTTTTAGGTTTTACATTTCATTTTTTGTTAGAAATACAACTAAAATACGAGATTTTGGTCTAAATCTTTAAAATTTGCTGAAAATTGCTGAAATATGCCGAAATATGCAACAATAAATGGAGCTCATTCGACTCGAAATATTATGAATCGCAAAGGTCAAAGTGATATGTGCAATCGTGTTTAACACAGCAAAACATAACGTTTCATAAAAATCCAAGTTCTACATGAACATTTCATTTCAGTGGTGTGTTTCAGCGAAATCGCCAATGTTATCGCAATTAAGTAATCAGAGGTGTCACGATTCTCAATTAATAGACGATTAATCGCGCGATGCCAATAATCGTTAATAATCGGCAGTACATCGATTAATCGGCCGATTATTTTGTTTTTGGCTTTGTAACGATACCCGAAAAATACCGAAAAATTATTGGACGAAGTCAATGTTACGTCACTTTTTTAAAACACTTATAGGTTCGCACCAAAAAATAAAACAATAAAGAGCACTTAAGAGCCGATTAATCGATTATTGGCGATTATTTTCAAAATTATAATTGATTATATCGATCAGTAATCCTTTACATCTCTGAAAGTAATGAAACTGTATAGTTCAGCATCTGTCATGGGTCTAATCGATATTTCAAAGGGGAGGAAATTTTATTTTTGGATATTGTAGAGGATTCCTCCCTGAGAATAAAAAATCGTGTTGTCGCCTCCTTGCACTTTGATCTAATTTCTTGAGTGAAATACGAGAGTTGGCACTTTTGTGATTGCAATTATTTCGGCTACCATTGCTCGTAGGTGAAAAAATTTTATACGGAACATTTTTTTTCCCTACGATTCATAACTTTTCAATTATTAGCACAAAAATAGGAGGCTCTTGGCTCTAAGATGCGGTAGACTTTTATAAATATATATATTTTTTTTTTGAGATATCTTGCTTGTTGCCATGTTAACGGGAAAAACTTTTCTGTTGAAAAATGAAGGGCATAAAATTTGTCACCAGTTGGGTAAAATCAATTTTTCATTACTTCAGTTTTTGAGAGTTGCTCAGGAGGGGTGCATCCCAATCGTTGGTAAAAAATGTTCATAAGCAATAAAGGTAATAGAAATTCCAAAAAAATAAGTAGCATGCATTTTTTTCCATCACCCGTAATTTTTGAGTAATTGAAATGCCTTTTACCCTAAAATTCCAAATATTATAATAATTATTATTTTTTTGAAAATATCTCGCTTGTCGGTGCTTCTGCGCGAAAAATACCTTAGTTAAAAAATTAGTATTTCTCCTACGAGCTATTTGGGTGACACTCAAGGGGTGCGATTTGATTTTTCACTGCATATCGCGCCTACGAATGATCTTAGGAGAACAATATTGATCAATTAATTTATATGTTCTTTTTTTAATTTAATTTATTTTTTAAATATTAAATTTAATTAATATCTGTTTTTGATTTATTAATAATATTTTGCATTTTAATTGAATGATAGAATGAAGCAATAAATTAAAATTATCCTTATTTAATTTATATTATTTTAACTTAATTTTTAGTTTAAAAATAATTAAAAGACAAAAAGACCTCAAAAATTTTATAATGAAAAAATATTATTTGTTATGATTAATATTAGGATAATGAAATTTCCAACAATCGCAGCAATTTTGGTTTGCCTCAAAATGTGGGGGGGGGGATTCAAATTCTTTTTTTATAAAATGAAAAGTGAGGAAGTACAAAATTTAGAGAACTTGGAAAACATTGGCATATCGAATTATTTCTAAAAAAAAAAAAAAAATAGATAAATGATACACTGAAATTAATTACGAAAAAACGATTTAATTCATACAATAATAACAACTCCATAATTTTACAAAGATCAATAGTTCAGTCCCCTCTAAACCGATAGTTTGGCGGTAAGTAGTTAAATTCAAAGTTAGGTATTTATTAATTTTGTCATAATCGATATTCTATTCCAAGAAAACCTAAAACGATTACTTATTCATTGAATCATAAAAAATGAAATGAACTTTCGATAACGAAACTATTTTTAAATAGGGTGAATTGATATACGCATTATTCGATGTACTTATTTAATATACCGCAGAGTGTCTATATGTCTTGTATGATATTATGTAAATGCTAATCAGGATGTTACTCTCGCGATGTACAATTAATTCGATTACTGAGAAACGTGGCGGTATTGCATCATTTTTTTTCATTGCGAAAAAATTCCATTTACTCTTGGCGTAGTATCATCGTTTTTTCGTTCTGAGAAAATTCTTCTCGAAATTTTGTATACTTTGTAATTTTTAGTTCACCATGTAATCAATTTACATTACTTATTGCATGAATGATTCAATAAGAAAACATCATTGATGAGTGATTCCCAATGATTTATTTTTATTTACGTATGAGTCATGTTCGTTCAACCTGTTACGTATCTATCGCTTTGTTTTGCAGCGTCATTTGCGAGCTAATATAGCCAATTATTCTGAAAGACCTTGTATACAACTAAATGTATACAGGTTTTATTAACTTACTTTTTTTGTGTTTTTTTCAAACTATCTCGCTTTCTCATACTACTTTCATCTAGGTTAATAAGTGCATACGGGAAAAAGAAACACAATCGTCAAAAGCGATTCGAAATTGAATTTGAAATATATGAAGCACGAGCGACAGTTGATGATACTCAACTACCTATATTTAATTATAAACATGTGATGTAAATCCTTGATCATTTGTTTTCTGTTTGTTAAAAATGGATTAGGAAAAAGTTATTTTTATTTATTGATTTTGATTGGATATTTATGGAAAAATTCTAGCCTGTTGTTTTTTAGACATATGACGTCATAGGGAACCATGGAACTGTTCACGGCCGCGTTGACAGATAGGGTTCCGGATGAGAGGGATATGAATACGAATCAAATTCACTCAACTTGGTACATTTTTATTTAAAAATAACGCAAATATATTATTATACTCATTTTTCTCCAGCGTCTCAACGAGTTCTTAAAAAGAGTCCGGGCGCGGGACAAAACATCTTTTACCTTATTGTAATTGGGTCTAAATCTATTCCTGTAACTGAATAAAATAACTAAAAATTCCTGTTCAAATTGTAATGACCAGCGATCCGGTTATTTTTTTATTGAAAAAAAAAAACCGTTACCAATTCAAAGTATATGATACAATTATACATTCCATCGGTTTTCCATCCAAAAGTAATCTAATGATGTGTTTATGTAAATTTTGACAATCAAATAATCTATAATGACTTCTAAAAAATGAATAGGATTTTTGAATTAGTAAGCTGATATGTTAAAAAAAATAAAAATGTAAAAATCATTTCATCTTAATTTTCTTCAGTATTAATCGATGAGATATTTTTCTCCTTTTCTCCTGATAATTACATGGTACTATAGGACATCACATTAATTACCTATAATAAAGCATTATGCATTTTAAGACCATGTAAAATTATCGAGAAGTACATAAAAAAATTACCTAGTGATTTTTTAACGCGTATAAAAATACACTTACGATTTTATTATGTTTTCAGATAGTTGATGTTTTGACGTCTTTATCGCCAGAAACATTGTTGACGTTGGTAAGTAAGTACTTACTACGCTGTATGACCTTCATTCTGTGTACGTTATTTTAGATAAATCTGTACTCGTATAGGTAGCTACTAACGTATTGAGTTATTGATATATATTCGATATGTAATTTATATTGGCGAATTTATGATGCTGAACTTCATTCGAACCGATAGCGCTTGTAATTTATCACAATCATGTTTACTTCCAAAAGCAAATGTAAACAGTCCAACTACAGAATTATTAAAACCAATATCGATCGATACGAAAAATGAGTTTAATATTTACAAAAACATTAAAATTTCCATGCGCTCTGTGCCCAAGTGATCTTGGCACCTAAGTTATTTTCTTTAAAACTTATTATGAAAGTCCTTAATCTGAATGCAAAATTAGTTGGATATTAAAATATTAAACCAATCTCCAACTTAAATTCCCAAATTTTTCTATCAATTTTAGAAGAAAAAGAAAAGTTTTTAATTTTAACGCGAACAGTCGTTATGAAAAAATCACTAGGGCGCACTGTATCTATTCATCTTACTAGGGAAAGGAAAGAAGTGAAAATTTGAAAGTGGACGAGATAGATATGCGTTATGAATTACTCTTCACATAAATATTTATTTATTTCATTCGTATTATTTTTAGGGGCAACGCATTTGATAGGTAGGAGGGGTTATGGACGTAAGTTTGAAAGTTTCAACTGTTTAAAGCCAAAAAAAATATTAATAATGTTGTGAACTGACTTGTAAAACATACAACAGTTATCATGGTAAACAAAGTAAGGAAAAGATGAAATATTACCTATTTTAAAAATTGAGGAGGTATAAGGCTTTCGAAGAATTAAATATTAGTACCCTTTAGCTGGCCATAGGTGGTATGAAAGATCTGGATCACGAAACAAACGTACTGGGAAGAATACTCTCCTTTTACGGAATTCCATGTTCAATCATCAGAGAGTACTAGGTAATTAGAATAAAAAACGTCGTATAAATATTTTGAATAACTACGAAATTGAAGGAGTTGAAGTCAATGAAAATTTTCAAAGTGATATGGCTTCTTCAATTTGGCAGGTAGGCAGAAAGTTTATGTGATTTTTTTGTTCTTATTTTCTAACACTGTCTGATGGCTGAACAAAAAAAATTCAAAAAATGTAGTATCTCGAATGACAGGATTCAAACCCTCCCCTTTCTCCTTTTAATCCGGGGCTACATTTAGCATCTTATTTAATACATTATTTTTGGATTTCTTTCCAAATTCAATGTCTTATAATTTTTTGAAAATTGAAATTCAAGTAGCTGGGTATCAAGATTTTATTGACTACTTGTATCATGCAACTATATTTTGTAACACATTTTAAAAATTGTCTTCGTTAGTCATCAACCTCGTTTCCTCACAAAAATCCCTGTAAAATCGAGTTTACTACTTGATTTAGACTATTTTCAAATGAATTTATGCTACTTTGAGAGCATCTAATTTCAGAGATAAAATGTTGAACCCCTTACTTAATTAATAATCACTGTTAAAAATCTATTAGAGTAGTGGATAAAATTTTTGTTATGTACTGAATAATAAAAAAAAGATGTACCTATGTAAAAATTTCAAATTGTCTAAAACTTATTTCATTTCTTATTTTTTAAAGAATTTCCAAATTTTTATTTCGTGTAGAAAAGATGAATCATGATCAAGAGGGCTGAAATTTTCACTACACTGTATTAACATAATTTTAGAACAACAAAACCGTAAAGCCTGATTGTTTCTCAAAAAATAGGAAAAATCTTTCTATTATTCTTCATGTTCTAGGATCCATTTGAAAGTAAAATTACTCATTTTTAATAAAAAAAATATTATTTCAAGTAACTGGAGGTATTAGCAACCATGATATCACGGTTTCAGTTTTACTGATAAAATTATTTTATTATTTTATATTCTTATTTTGAGTCGTATTTTCACATCAACCAAATAGTATTTTTTTATAATATGCATAAAGCATAGTCATGTTGTGTACCATCAACTTCGAATTGTCGCGTGCTCGCGTCTAGAATAGTATTTTGACGAATATTCGTTGCCAAAATCACGCTCATCGTTTACGCAACGAATGATATGTGCATTGAGCGCAAAAAATCGTGACTGTAATCGGAGAACGATGGCAAAATTGTTTCGTTTAAAATGTATTAAGTGAATTTCGACGGACCAGTACGATTACCATGGCGCATTCCGCATTGCATCTGCAATAGGATTAGGACAGCTGAAATCGCGCACGTAAATTTTTTCTCCAACATATTTCCTGCTGCGAGAAGTAGTTATGTTGTGCGTGAAAGGAAAAGACGAAAAGAGAGTGAAGTCACCTCTACCTGAACGGTTATTCAAACATTCCAGGCCATCAACTGTCAAGATTTCGATCGATCTCCTTTCCCCGCGCAAAGTATCTGGTGAGCTAAAACTTGCTTTTCATTACAGTTTTATTCTGTTTCTGTTTGTTTGGGTTCCACTCCTCCTCTGTCGCATATTGCCGACGTAGACCGTCCGTGCAGCGTTGCCGGTTCTATTATCTTATGGTAAACGTTAATGCGATTGTGTTTGCAAATTCGTTTTGGTGTCTGCGAAATGTCATGTACTCGGGTATTGTTTTCGAGAAGAAAGAGACAATGTGGCAATAAAATGATAATGATTTATAAAATACCTGTTTAGGTTATTTTTTGTTTATGCTTCGAATTGATAAGTTTATTTCCTGTTTTGTGAGCGATGATAAGACAGTATGAGATTACTTGCGGAAAAATTTAGCATGTTTTCGACTAAACTGCTGAAATAAAGTTTTGAAGTCTAAATCATGGACAGCATTTGAGGTGAATTCATTGCAAATAGAGCCATTTTTCGAAAAGATAATTTAATGGAATAAATTAGTGATTACAGCCGTATACATTTGATCTATGGTAATGACATTTTTTAAATACCGATCCTCTTATGTTTAGACTGCCTTAGTAAAAATGCCGATTCTGATGATTACCTACTAATGTAAAAGCTTGTAAAAAAAATACAAGTTACTTGTATGCCTAAGCGATAACCAACAGCATGAATTTATCAAAAATCATTAGCATGAAATAACGCCATATTTTTTGAGCAGGTGTGCGTAGTGTGTCGAACATTCGGTATGATGCAATCGATGTTTGTGTTTCTTCATAGGCGACACATTATCAGCACTTGATACTCAAATTGTTTACTCTTTGCCCTGTTATGGCTTATAGTATCACTATCCACGAGGAATTACATGGGTTATTATTTTCATTGCCATCATGGTCTCAAATTTAACTCATTATCTGACGTGAAATTATTAATACCTTAAATTCTTTGTTTTGACAGTACGAATATCTATATTTTTTGTTTATAAAAAGGTTTGTTTTGAACTTCAATTTAGATCCGTTATTTCTCAGCAAAAAATCGTTTTTATTTATTTCAATTTTTCAGTTTCAGTTATTGATTTTTTTTTAAACGCGTCTGCTAAGGTATTTCAAAATATTTCCTTTGTCTTTTTATTCAAAAATCGTCAAATGGGCGATATTTAAAAAAATCTGTCACATACTCGTTTTTGCCTCATTCTGAAAAAGCGATAATTTACCTACATCGTGCAGTTGGTTGAGGGGTTGACGTGATTCAAATTGTGTTATCTGAATGTAAACATAGAGGATCCTCGTTTTATAAGTTGCCTACTTCGAATATCATAGGAGATGCAGCGAACATTCATTATTCAATATTACGGAGTTTTTTTTTCATTGACGTGGATGTGATGAATGGAGAATTCAATTTTCAACAAATTTTTTATCATTACTATTATTTTTCCAACTGAAAATTGAATTTCGAATGTATTCTCCATGGTACTTGTAAGGTGATTTAATTTTTTAGATCTATTTTCTCAGATAAGAATTAGAAATATATAGGTACATGTGTTGATAAAATTTGTATTCTTTTATGTTTTTAGAATGGAATAAATTCGGATAGTGGTTTGCGAACTAAAGAGGCATCATTCGAAGGAATGCAGAAGTAAGTATTTTATGACATATTATTCGTTGGTGATCATTTTTTTAATTTTAATGATACATAATTAAATTTTTCCGCTTTTCTCTTGTAGATTTAAGGTGGATACTGGCATTTTATACAACCATATTGCGGAATGGTGAGTAGCTTGTTATTACGATTTATTATGAATATTTGAAAAATAAGTAGGTATAAAATGACTTTATACCCTGAAGATTTAATTTTTCTCTGCAAATAGTTATTGCGATTAGAGAATTAATTTTCGCAAAATCAAGGTCATTCAAATCACTATGATGCTTTCTAGGGGTGTGAAAAGGGTTAGCCCCTGTATAGACTTGTTTGCAGGGTTGCTGAGCAAAACAATTGATTTTTGTTCCATTCCGTTCTGCTCCGAAATTTTTTGAAAGTATATTGTTCGGTTTTGTTCAGAGCGCTTCATTCGAACGGATGCGGTTTTTGTTCTGTTCCGTTCATTGCGATTTTTTATTCGTTCTGTTCAGTTCCAGTTTTGCTCTTTTACATATTTTTCCATAATTATGAAGAAAATGGACATATTAATATATTATAATTATATGAGTGTATTTCATTCATTTAAATTTTTAATATCTTATTTAGAATTTATAATAAATTGAAGAAAGTTTATAGTAAACAGTAAACATAAGTTATCGTTATCGATGAATTGTTCCGTTCTGTTCCGTTCCCGCGATGAAAAAGGAATCGTTTTTTGTTCTTTTTTTTTTTTTTTTTTTTAATTATCTGTACGTTTCGTTCTTGTTCTGTTCCGTTTTTTTTTTAATTTATCGAATTGACTCGTTTGTTTTTGGTTTTATTCGTTCCGTTCCAGTTTTTCTCAGTAACCCTGCTTGTTTGTCTGCGTTTACTTCTATTTCCTGTTTCCTCTGAGATAATAAGGCTGTTGTTGAAATCTATTATTTCATATTAAGTTCGATGTATTGGTGGTATGGCATTTGACATTGAAATTGAAAAAAAATTATTCGCATTCACGTAAATCAGTCAATATTCTAAACACCAATGTAGATGTAGACCATAATTATAATAACTTAGGAATTTGGATGTAATACAATATTTATTGTAATATCATTATTCATCTACCTAAAAAATGAACTAGCTCCGGCCAATCGCAGAGTGTTGAGCGCCATATTGGCACTTAGACAGTGACGGCTCTGTTGTCTGTTCACTTTGACGTTCGCGAACGGTTTGTTTTTAACGAATCTCATATTATCATGCTTCGCCCTTTGAGTCAACATGTGATGAAAATAATATGCGAGTTTAAATTACAAAAAAAAAATTAGCTCTCTAGCTATTATAGGAAGGGCTTAGGATTTTTTTTTATTTTTCGGGTATTTTTTTTTTTTTTGATTTTTCGGGTATTTTTTTTCTTGCAGCTTTATAATATAATGAAAACTTGAAGTGTTACGTTTTTTAAAATTTATGTTATTGAATTTCTTATTTTCTTAGTTTCAATTTTATCATTTCAATTCAAACATTTTTACTTACTTAGTCCAGTGCAGTGAAAAATTCATTACTGAGCATTTAAAGTAATTGCATCATACAGCTACCATATGAAATTCATAATAGGATAGTACCAAGTGAATAATCTTCTCAATTATAAACTGAAATATGACACCGGTGTCAAGTAAAATAATTCTTTACAAACTTCTGATTATCAAAGGTGTATGCGGAAGACATACTGCGAGATCATTCCTATGTCCTAGTATATTACCATCGCGTCAATTTTTTTCGAGGGAAGTTTTGAATGATATAACTTGAACGGCCTGAGTGTTCAGGAATTACCTTCAGTAGTGTAAAAAATTACGAGTAATAATGCTTCAAAGTTCAGTGTTGCCAGGTTGGGCGATTTTTCCCAAAATGGGCGACTTCCAACATGATTTTTGCGATCGAAAATATGGAATGGCGGTCACTCGCAAATTGGGCGACTTCTTACTATGCCAAAATATATAACAAATTCATTCAATATCACCCTTCTGGCCAGTTTCATTTTTAGACATTTTTTGTTTTCGTGAGTTTTGTACGAATCAATGAATCATCAATTATTAATAACTCCAAAGAACTGGATTTCCCATCGTTCAATTCAAATTTAGATGATCGTAGAAATCGCTTAGGGTTCAGGGGCGTACCGAAAACATTCTTCATGGGGGGGGGGAGAAAACCAAAAATTGCCAACTAATACCATGAAATTTTACCAACAACCTTTTTTTTTTTTTTAGTCTTCAAAAAATTTAAAAATATCTGTTGTAATAATACCTTTGACTATATACTAGATGGACCGAGTTACGTGTGGGAAAACTGCGGTGAAACATTACATGCATCCGAGTCGGAACACTCGTTGCGACTTCATATGTTGCGCATGCCTGAAGTCCGTTATCACATTCATGTTATTCTGGTTTTAAGCAGTACTATCGATGTCCCCTTGCCGCACTATTGCCGGGAAATAAATTTGCGCATGCGCATTTTGAATTTCGTCTCGAGTGTTCTGAGAAAATCTGTGTAATGTATCACCGTTTTTGGGTTGGCATTTGCTTGTTGCTAGATCGGTCCATCTAGTATATAGTCAAAGAATAATACTGCGCAAGTGGTCAAGTTTACCAACTACGCTAAAACTCCAAATTTACCAACTTTCCAAAAGCCAAGGGGGCTACGTCCCTGGTTGTGCGCTATACATGATTTATAAGTTGGCATCAGTTCGAATTTATTCGAGTTCTTATTTTCCCAAAAGAAATTCAAGTTCCCAATTTCAGCGTTGAAAATTATAAATTTCCCAACTTTTCAAAACACCTGGGGGGAAGCTCCCCCCATCCCCCCTTAGTTACGCCCCTGTCAGGGTTTATTTGTAAGTTTGGGCGATTTGGGCGAGTTGAGTCGACGAAACTTGCGACTTCAACCATGATAAACCAGGTAACACTGTCAACGTTATCATTCAGCGATGAATCCAATAAAAATTCGTGTGATGAGATTAGGAAACGAGGCTGTGAAAACTCTAGTAATCTTCCAGAAGAAGATGAATCACGGAAAATAGTCGATGAATTTAGCAAATGCGTATCTTCCAGTGAAATTTTAAAATTGCTCGAAGTCGTGCCATTGCAAAATGTATATTCTTCGGTTGCTTTTAGTATATTGAAACGTTTAGTCGAAATTGAAAGTTCAGAAATTTCAAATGACGTAAATATTAGTGATAGCGATGTATCCGATAATTTCACAAAGAATGCCGTTTTTAATAAAGTATTAATTAATATCGTTGTATCCACCGAGAATCCAAACGTATTATTAGACTGTTTTATATTGATGAATCGAAATCCTTCATGTAAAAAAATCTTGCTCCCTATTTAGACGAGTTGAAAAATTCGATATTGTTGTTGACGAGGGAAAATAAATTCAGTATCGAAGATATTATTAATATAATCAAGGAATTCCATTCAGCAGGTTTGAATAGTGAAATCGATTAACTATCGGTTGGTGTTTTCGAAGAATTTCCCAGTATTAATCGAAGCAATATCATCAAAGTTTTTCGAACTTTCCCTTATTTTAACACAAGTCGTACTATCATCGCCGATACTTTACATGGGAAAATGTCCACTATTTGGTGAACGCTTCGGCTAAAGATATCATAGAAATCCTCGAAATCACCGCAGCTACAAAAACTAACTCATATATAAATTGTTGAAACTATTGGTTCGATGGTTGAATATTAAAATTCATACTGTTTCCGATCACGAATTAACATCGATTATTAATAGTTTCATAACTTTAGAATTTGTGGATTCCGAAATCATCAATGCCTTGGAACGATATGTGGAAGTGAAAGACATGCAAATTCAACATGCCACAATCGGTCTCATTATGGATTATTTTGCGCTATTAAAAATTCGTTCGGTTCCTATTCTAGATAAATGTTGCGATTATTTTGTCGAAAACGGACGTACGTTACCTGTTTCGGTACTACGATCGATGGTTATTTCCTTTTGGTTACCTCAATTACAGTCCAAAACGTTCATACGAATATTGGAAACTTCTGGAAGAAGTGATTGAACGACAGTTCATCTCTTTGCACCCTGATCACGTATTAGATATCTTTTTGAGTTGCGTGTACTTGGAAAGATTTCCCCTCAATTTCGTCGACCATTTAATCCGATTTTTTTCACTCGTTTGCAAAATGAAACTAATGATTGGCCAAAAGCGCAACTGAAACTCAAAACGTTCGAGCAGTCTATAACATTAGAATGTAGGGCTTATGTACAACTGTTATATAGATGTTTGAAAATATATCCTATCAAAAAAGAAGATTCACTAGTAGGCTTCTTGAAACGTTTCAAAAATAACTTGATTTCTGTTTTTGAATCGGAAGACAAAATTATCTTTTTTAAAATACCGCGTAGCAAAGAGCTGAAAAAATGCGTTCATCCAATCGATATTTTGATATTAAACTACGAAAACAATTCTCGAGATGTAGTATTATAATGTCATCTACCTAATCATTATATTCGTGGTGAGAATTCATTAATTGGACCTGAAATTTTGAGAATACGTCATTTAAAGAAACTAGGATATAGTGTTGCAAATTTGAACGTGGTCGAATTTGTGAAATTGCGCTCCAAACCTAAACTTTTGGCTAAGTGTATTACAACTTGCATGGAAGAAGCGTTGTAAAAGATGACAATATTACCAATTTTCTGATTATGTGCAGACTTTCTCATTATTGATTTGTTCAAGGAGTGCATTGCAGTAGTAGCTGTTATTATCATTTTTTGTAATATTTCATCATTATTTTCATTGTCTTTTTGGAAAAAAATATTGTTTCATTTGATACCGTATTATTATATAGTCCAATTAAGAAGTTGTGTTCATGTTATAAAATGTTTCAAGCTGTGGTTTCATTTAATTTTTCAGCGTGTCTCTTTTTTTCAAATAAATAACTTGGAAATATTCGTAAAGAATTCACAATGGCCTAGCTGATAGGTAGTGGTGGACTATGGCACAATTTCTCAAGTTCTCTTCTCTTTCCCTCCCCTTCATTTCAATTTTTCATGATTGAGCTAAAATTTATGATTATATTTCGGACACTACGTAACAATATTGTCTTGGGCTTAAACATTCGAAAAGGTGTAGTGATCTTATATGTTTACTTTTGAAAAAAAATGTCCTGAAAGGAAAATGGTAAAAAATTCGAGAACGACAAAAAATGTTTAAAAATGAAAATAATGTATAAAAAAATTTCCAAAATAGGAAATTTTTGAAAAATTAAGAAGAATTTAAAATAAAAGAAAAGCAAAATGAAAAAATAGCGAAAAAATAAAATCTGTCCAAAAAAAGAGGAAATGATAGGTATTCAATAAAATTTAAGTTGAATAATGAAGGTCGAACATTAGAAAAAATAGAGAATGAATGATTTACATATTAAACAGTGAAGTGTCTGAAAAAAAAAGGCTTGATGCAATCAAAAAGTTTTTATAAATTAAAAGTCATAAAACATTGAAAATTGAAAAAATGGAAAAGAAGTAATTGTTTAAAAAATCATTAAGAAAATGAAAAAATATCCCGAGTGAAAAGTTTCTAAAAATTAATTAAATTTTAAAGATCCTAAAATAACAAACTTCCAAAAACAACAAAACAAAAAGTTTAAATACGTAAAAAATGGAAAATCACTAAAAAATAATGAAAAAAAAAAGTTCAAAATGAGAAAATATGCCGAAAGGAAAGGTTTCCAAAAATAAATTAAGTTGGAAATGCGCTAAAATGAAATACCCAAGTATATCTAGAATTTTTTTTTTAAGCAATGATTGTTCATAACTTAAGAAATTGTTCAAAAATAAGAAAATTATGGAAATTAAAAGACGATGAAACTACTTTGAGAAACCTCATGAAGTTCCTCAAAGCCACTAATATCCTCTCCCAAATTTAGTCCTCTCAACCCATGTCTCTGGCCAATGTAGTAGTACAGGGCACGTGAATTAAACGAGTAAACAAGTAAGTAAAAAGTATTATAAAATAAAAAATTTTTTAAAATGAATGGAATACATCTAAATTCACATTTTTTTAAATTAATATTTTTTAAAAGTATTTACATTAATTCAGCGCTTGGCATAATTACTAGAATTTAGGCCTGGCAAAACATTCAACTTTTTCGTGTTATTGAAACGAAGTAGCCGTGCAATTACCTAAGCACAAAAATCCTTTGAAACTGAATTTATTCAAAATTATTTTATTTTTTTTTTACGTGCCGTGTGCTACCACTGAGGCCAGAGGCACTAGGGTAAGTAGAGGGTATATACTGTGGCCTAAGCACACTTTTTGATGGCGCCATTTACATTATATTGTATTGAAAAATAAATAATAATGACAAAACGATTCTAAATATCCTTATTTACGTAATAAGAGTACACTTGATGTCAAAATGCCGTAATATTCAATCCTAACGTCAATTTCATCTGAAATAAATTTGTGTTATTTTCAATTCAGTCGGGTGATCAAAACTGCATTGGAAAAAGAAGTCATGCGATATGCGGCTCGCATTTCTTCCGAAGCCCACAAAGAGGTGATGAAAAAAGCTAAACCCTGGATGATGGAATATCAATGCGAATCAATATTTCAGCATTATGTATATTACCATGGAGGATGCAGGCATGTAGCATACACCTGTATATGTGCCTCCGGTAATAATGGCGCTGTCCTACACTATGGCCATGCTAGTAAGCCGAACGATAAAATTATTAAAGATGGAGAAATGTGGTAAGAACTAGTCTGTGATATTGAATCAAAAATAAAAAAGTTGCGAATATATTGGGAATGGAATTATTTTTTTAGTACGTTTGATATGGGCTCTTCTTATTGTGGCTATAGTGCTGATATTACAGTTTCATTTCCTATAAATGGAAAATTTTCGGAAGATCAGAAGAGCATTTATAATGCCGTTTTGGCGGCAAATTTAGCTGTGCAAAAAGCTATGAAACCGGGTAAGTAATTCACACGGTTCAATCACTTACACATGCATTGAGATGAATGTAAATTCCTTGATTAAAATTTAAAAATATTATTTTCAGGTGTTTCTTGGCGCGATATGCATTTATTATCATACAAAGTGATGTTGGAACATCTGAAGAAGATTGGTATTCTCAAAGGTGATATTGATGCAATGATCAAGGTGATAATTAAATTAGCAGAAAATGCATCTAGGTATTATGTAACGTAATTGAATTAAATTACTTATCATATTCCAGGCTGATATTGGTGCTGTATTCCAACCTCATGGTCTTGGACATTTGTTGGGCCTTGATGTGCACGATGTAGGAGGATATATAAAAGGTACACCTCAACGACCCAAAGAGCCAGGATTTCGTAGTTTAAGAACTGCTCGAAACTTAGAAGTGGGAATGGCGTTAACGGTGGAACCTGGATGTTATTTTATCGATTCGGTAAAGAAAAATCACCATAAAAAAATCACACAAATTCTATAACTATACGCATTACTTATGAGCTACATTTATAGGTTTTGGACGAAGCTCTTGCAGATCCCATTAAAAGTCAATTTTTCAACGTAGAAATTTTGAAACGATTTAGAGGTTTTGGCGGAGTTCGAATAGAAGATGATGTTTTCGTTACTGAAAATGGGATTGAAAATTATACTTTAGTTCCAAGAACGTAAGCGAGTTCAGCAATAAATTATTTAGCTTTGTACCATTTATGTTGATTTTTGCTATTCTTTACCATTAAATTTTCAATTTTTAGAGTTGAAGAAATAGAAAATTGGATGCAGAGTGGCGAATAGAGTCAGTTTTTTTGAGAGCGGCTCAATGTGAAAGTTACCGAATTTATGTATTCTTCTTGTATTTAAAATTGTTTTTTTTTTCATTGATTTTTTTTTTATTCAAGTGTTTATGCTTGTGTTTAAACCAACAACAGATTTTTCTGAACGAACATTATCAACTTGTAAGATATCGAGAAAAAAAATCATGTGCAAATGTGTAGTATGTATATATTCGATACATGTACTTCATCCAACCTAGAAAAAAACTTCTTAGCCACACGCTACATAATTATATTGATGAGCAATTGATGAGTACATATTTTATTTTTCATCTCATGTTTTTTTTTTTTTTTTTTTATTAATTTATTTATACTGGCGTATGTAATTGCCAAGATTATCACGCCAGTGTATCTGTTAATTACAGGACAGTAAGGGTGGATTTTAGATTTTAGTCCATAATTTTGAGGTTTTAAGAAAGTGTATAATTTTTTGTAGTTGTTGAGGGTCGTCTTCAATAGTGGTGTTCTGAATTTTTAAGGTGGTTCGGATTAATCGAAAGGAGTCGCATTTAAAGAGTAAATGTTGGGAGGTTATAGGGGATTTATTACAAAAGGAACAATTTGGGGTTTCTCTAATTCCTTGGTATAGGTGGTTATGTGTAATTTTGGTGTGCCCTAAACGTAGTCTTGTAATTTTTACTTCTTCTAATCGATTAAGTTGGGAGAGATATTTCCAAGGAGTTATTTGTTTTTTATGTTCGAAGAGTTTATTAGTTAAATTTTGGGACCATGAATCTTGCCATAAATTATAAATTAAAGTTTTTACATAGTTATTTTTGATTAAATCAGAATATCTATTTTATAGTTCAAAAAATTTTTTACTTGTACACCAAAGAGCCCTGACCATGGCTTTTGGGATTTTTATCATTGCGCGTATTGTCGGATTATTATTATGTGTTTACGCGGTTGGTTTATATCTCCCTAAAAAAAAACTACTCTCTTATTATTTTAAAATCTAGTAATACATTTTTAGAAAGCGATGCTATATTGAGTAAATCATTATCTTAATGTTAGCGTTTTTTGATTTTTATAACAAAAATTTTCATCTTTTCCCTTCAAAGGAATTCAAAAATTTGCAATTTAATATATTTGAAAAGAGAAGTTTCTCAACTTGATCGTTATTTTATATACATCTATTCTAAATTGAAAATTTCTCTTTTATTTAATAAATACAGGATGGTAATCATTTTGAGTGAGAATAACTCTTTCAAATGTTCAATTGATTACATACCGTACAAAAGCAAAAAATATTTGAAATGATGAGAAATACATGAGCTAGTAGATTCTGGTGTTCCAAGTGCTTGTAATTTATTTTAAGTTCAACTCAATAACAAAAAATTACTATAATTCAGTCTATATAGTTGGCATGGTGGTTGGAAAGATGGATTTGCTGTTCAAGGGCCCACACATAAATTTTCATTTGAAAAAAAAAATCGTTGAAAAAATGTTATAATGCTTAAATTATTGTAGTAGGTACTACTATTCACTGAAGGGAGGACAAAATTATAGGTATTATTGAAAAGTTTAAATAAAATTAATTTGAACCATCAGTTTAGTTGATTGTATTAGTTTACTACTAGTAGTAATTTGTAATTTTATATGTAGTAAACTAGTAGTGTTTTTTCAAAGTTGGCTTTTTTTTTTAGCCTAGAATAGAAGTAATACCGACCTATTGTTAAATTTTTTATTTAGATATACCCTAAATATACCTAACTTATTCTCGCAATTACGGTATTATTATTTCTCTTATAATTCTCTCTATTGATATACTTATTCAACTTTTTCTTTGTGGAGGGAGATGAAACACGAATTTTATGCATAAATTTCTGTTTCTTGTTATGTTTTTAAAAAAAAATTATTTATTGTCATTATTATTGTATAATTTTTTTTTTTGTATACTCCCCTGCTATTTAAGGGTATATTTCACATACACGGTTCTTTTTTTTTTAGTATAACTAAACTTCGCAGGCACTATATGTTATTTATATGGGAACCAAAATTGATAACGCTAAAAAAGTGACATTTTGGAGAGTAAAATGTAAAATTCTTCGTGAGTTTCTTATGGAAACTTTTGAAATTTGAAAATGAAGAAGATAAGACACTTCTGTTTAATTTGTTCAGAACGAAAAATTCAAATTCCAATTTATAAGAAAGTTATAAGCTGTGAAATATGGCCTCCTCAAAAGTTAATTTATTTTTGCGTTTTTCTCAACAAATAATCACTTAATCAAAGAAACCTTCTGTGAAGTTTCTCAAATTCTTATTATTGGTGTATATTTCAAATTTCAAGTGAAACAGATGAGTAGTATTTGAGAATCGAAGATATATGAAAATGGCTATTTGGCAGGTAAACCAGTATGCAATCGTGTATGTAGAATAGACCCTTAACATTTTATTGAAAAATTATTTTGTTAAAAGTCGATTAAATATTTAAATCGTTTTTGTTTGATTTGATTTGATTTAATTCATTCTATACATTATATTTTTATACATTTTTCGAATTTTTTAATTGATTTATATTAATATTTTTTCTTATTATATGTATTTGCTGAATGCAGCATATATTGTGTCTAAAATGTATTTCAGAATATAATGGGAATAGATAAAGTTATTTTTTAATACTTCAAAAGTTAATCATCGGATATTATCAGACAGTTGTATCGGAATACATATCATCATATGACGCATTTGATGTTTGAGTACGTTTTTGGCTTTTTCAGTTTCGTTTACGTGCGAAAATAAATTATTGACGTAAGTTTGGTTAAATATTGAAAATGAAAACAAGTCCAAAATTATCAAATGCACTTATCCGCGAATTAAATTGTTTTAAAGAATCTTAATCAAATACTTTCAAAATTGAGATTAAAATAAAAATATCTTTTAGAATGCAATTTAACATTTGCAATTGCCAAACCTATGTTTGCATTTATTTTCATTTTCAATGAAGATAACAAACCACCCAAGATGTATATTACATCGCTTATACTTGGGTTATGTTTACGTCTGCTGCTTTTTTTGTCGGATTATCAGCTTAACGTTAATTAATTTGTACTCGTCCAACTCATAATTGACATAGTATGTAATATTTATTTATTTTTTCATAGCTCTGCAGCTGAAAAACCCAATGTATCTCCATATCATCATTTTTAGATTCGCATAATTAAATTGAAAAGTGCCAACGTTACGCGAAACTTAGTTTTGTCCATTATAGCTAGATAAATTTTTAAAATACCTAAAAATTTATGTCAATCAGCTTTTCTCGTGTTTGTAATCTCTTTCGCATATTTCGTTATTTTTTACGAGACTGAAACTGGAAACTGAATTATGTTGGCATGAATAGGTACAGTGTGGATGAAAAATAATGATCTCCAATATTCGTCATCACCAATGTGAAACGCTAATTAGAATTATCGATTTTCTTATGTTGAAAATGTGTTATTGAAAAGTTTGATTAGTGAAAAATTCAAAATACATTCTGTATTTATTAAAAATATTAAAAGTAATAAAAAAAAATTGTCCCCGTAACTTGGCCTTTAATTCACATTTATTTTTGCAAAAAAATGAAAAATGTTGATTTTAATTCCTTGTAACTTGAACTTGTTAACGTAAGAGTATAGAGAGTTCAGCCTGTAACCTATATAGCGTAATAAATCCATATTTCTTCAATAAAAATTTTTTAGCTTATGGAAAGAATTCAACTCTGATGTCATCTATGACGCAAATTAGTTTTTTCAAGCGACTGTTATGTCGAATAGGAAAGTTATAAATTTTTAATTTGAAAAAATGCAAATTTTCTCTATAAAAGCCTACACCGCGTAAATTACTTTACCAATGCAGTCGTTTTGAAATTAATATATGCACGGTGAATTGAATTTCTCTTCGATTTGGTTCGCTGTAATTCGAATTCCCTCTTTTAATAAGATAGGTAATTAATTTTAGTTCTTATTTTTATTCCTTAATTATAGCAGGAAACCCATGGAATTTAATTGCAGGCATAAATGCAGTGTGATAGCATCGTGCATAAAACTAGGCTTGCTTTCCAAGTCACAGCTGCAACACGGTCTGTTAAGTAAAAAGAAATCTTCATAAAATTTTTCACGCATCTGGAATGCGCATTCGCTGAAAAATATGCGTGCTTTTGATGTTAGTCGTGTGTATGTTGCTGAAACTGCTGGAAAGTAAACGTTTGTTATATACAAGCTGAAAACATCGAGTACGAAGTTACATCAAATCCTAAAATCGAGTTCAATGAAATGTATCGATGTTTCGATTACCTTTCGTTCGGGTAGAAGTATTTAGAACGTAAACGTTAGACGGTATTTCGTCTGTGTAAAAAAGGGGCTTCGGTTTATGGTGGTTGCGCATTCGTGTTCTTCAATATATTCATCTCTTTTTGTTTGAAAATTCGTGTATGTAGTTTTTGTACGTTTACTTTTTGTAATTTTTATGGATTTTAAATATCGTTATTTTTACTCGAATTTCATTCGCCAACTCTATCCATTTCATTCGTCAATTTATTCCTGATGAACGCTGAAACTTCGACGTTTTATTCGTTTGGTGTGATTTAATACGTTTTCATTTTTTATTTTAAATTTAGGTAAGTTCTAAGTATCTTATATTGAAAGTTTGCATTGCGCTTTTATATTAATCCAACCATTTCATGACAATCATTCTTCAATCATACCTTCTAACTGATGTAGGTAATGAGTATTTTCCAAACGTTACGGTAGGTCATGGTTTAAAATAATAAGATAGATATTCATTCTTGCTGCTTTACCTATATAGTGGTATATCTCAAATTATGGTGATGTAGAGTTTGAGAGATATAAAAACCATCATTTAATTACATCATTCTTCAAAATTTTCAGTTGTTCTGTTTGAGAGTGTTCTTTTAGTATTTATTCTCGTTTATTAAGGATAAGGTTGATTAACTTGTTGTCAATACCAATACGATACATGGGTGTACCTTTAAATTGCGAGTAAATTAAGTTGCCTATGTTTATGCCAAAAATTTACAGTGGACTTGATAGCGTCATCAATTAATCACTGAACTGGTGTAGCTATGTGTTCCTAACAGTTAACGATGAAAATAAAGCTAATAGTATACAATGCTCGGTTCCAGAATTCGAAGTGATTGATTAGACTTATAATGTGCTTAGGTGAGAATCAATAATTTGTTTTTGCCTTTTTTATCGAAAATGCTCGGTCAGAATTTTATGGTGAATATGTTCGTAATTCCCAATTTCAAGTTTTGCCAAGAAAATCTTTTTATATTATATTTAACATTATCATTATTAATATACCTATGATGCAATATTCGATCACGAATGTTTTGCCTACGCTGTATTCATATCTAGAATATCATGAATCATGAGATTTGTCTTCATTTAAAAAAAATCAAGGGGTTTTCCTATTTACCAAAATTATTCTTAGAATATTGTTGATAAATGAAATAATATTTTTACTATTCGCCCATCAGTAGTAGCTATCCTATAATGTTTGTACTGCAAATTATCGTAGGCTCATGAAATTCTAAAAAAAAAGAAATCAGTTTCATTGTTCATGTCTTGCTTTATCTTTCTATATCGATTTTTCAAGTTTCACGCATTGATACAATAAACAAGAAATAGGTACAGGTATGATAATGTAATTTCATAGAATTAACGCGGTCGATTTAAAAAAATATAAATATGTAGGTAGAGGTACAGATATTGAATATTTATATTTCAACATCATTTACCTATTCCATTTGAACATTCTGCTTCAATAAACATAGGTATACTGTAAGAACAAACTAAACCATCTGTATAAATTTAAATGAATAAGCTCTTGATGTGAAAATCTGTTTATTTCTTCATTTTATAAAAGTATTTCATCCTCAAGATATTTGCGCTACTTCTGAGATGCCTCGAATACCTCTTAATTTTATATTCAGCATTGCTTTAATTTAGTGCCTCTATAAAAAATCCTTTCATCAACTTTCCCTGTTTCTAATTATTTATCTGGCGAATTTTCTAATTCTTAGATAAAGCGAATATGTCAAGTGGTATCTCTATATACATTATTGTTATTTAGAACTTTCGTTGTCGTTATTATTGTTCGTGATAAGAAAAAATAATAAAGGAGCAGTGTACCCATATTGTATGAGATTACAATATAATACAATTATCTGTCAGCGTTATACTTGCTCGTAAAATTAGACTTCCATTCAAGCCTTCTATATTGGTTTGATATAAGAAACGTTTCTAAAATTTTGAACTCGGCAAATTAAATTGTAGTTGTTTCGGAGGTCATTACCACCTATTTAACATCTCCCTCGAATGATAACCTTTTGAAAATACGATAACATCAGATGTTATTGCCATCTACATAATATATCCGAGTGAAGTTAATTTGACTGAAATATTGTACGTATGTCGTATATGGTACTTTTTTGTCAATATCGTGACTTGAAATCTTTCTCAAATAATGGAGAATTCATGTTATAACTTGAACTGAGTGAGCAAATTGTTTTAGCACATTATTTTCCCATACTGAAATTCAATAGCATTCGTTTGTTTTTCTTTACCTACTATTCATATTTTTTTTTGTTCATAGGTAGTATCATTTTGAGCGTGAATATTTTCATGGTCTAATTATTTAGTCACGAGATTTAAAAATTATATTGACTTATCAAATGCCCTTACCAGGTAATATATTAAACCAAAAATTATATGGGAGAGAGGATGTAATTTTTTCAAAACCAACAAGAAAAGGAAATTCATGAACTTATTCAATACATTTCATTTGTAAAAATGAAACAAATTCATTTCACGTCAGTTTAAATTCATTTGATGAAATCTCATATTATTGAGTTTAGTGCACACTCCTGTAGAGAAAAATCAATGCAAAAGTAAAATCTGAGTTCATGAATTCGTCGTATGAAAAAAATTTGCAGTGAAAATAACGCAATCTAATGTGATGCATAATTTCAAGAAATTAGTTTGATTCACAAAATTGCAAATTTAGCCTACTTCAGTTTATTTTTGTTGAATCACTTTATTGTTGTCGTTGAGCAACCCCAGGGCCGTAGCCAGGATGTATCAGTGGGAGAAGTTTTGTTTTTTTTTCAGAATAATACCTATACATTTTGTTGGTCTACAGCCAGTATGCTTGGGGATGGTGGCGTGAAGGTGGCGTAATTTCTTCTAAAGTCGTAAATTGTTTTAACGTACAAAAAATTTGTGAATGTGTTTAATTACATTATGTTTCCATGTCATATCCTGCAACTAGGGCCAAAGGCTTGTGAACTTTTTGCAGTGTTTCGCTAATAACGAATGACGCAGCGGTGTATTTCCTTACAAACCAAACCAAGCCATGGTTTGGAGCGGCAAAATTTTAGGGGCGGCATTTTTTGAAGGAAGGGAAAAAAGAGGAAGAAAAGAAAGGAAGAAAGAAGAAGAAGAAAGAAAAAAAACTGTAGGCCTACACTAAACATTCCGCACTTTTAGGGTGATTTGGGATAGCAGATATTTTGGTAGCATACGTTGTGCACCGCACAACCCACCAACCGCGCGTATACACAGCTCTCCGTGAAAAGTCGAAGAAAGATAATGTAAAAAATTCAATTCCTTTCTGTTTGCTTTTGTAATAATTTTATAAATGAGCAGATGTTTTGTATTTTTGACATTTTAGGTCACTGAGTGATAGACAGATAGATATGTATAATGAAATAAATATAGATTTACTATATAATTTTTTTTTACAAAAAATACGCAGTGCAAAAGAAAAATTTTTCTTCATCCTCAATTTCCATTCCTGGTTCTGTCGCGAGGTAAAAACCAAGAAACGTAGAAATCAGTAAAAATCATTATTCAGAAATTATTATTCAAAAGAAAAAAAAAAAGTTGTTATCGCTCCTATAACTCGGGGCCTTAGGGGCGGAAGGTGATACTTGGTTTGTAGGCGGCAAAACCTTAAATCCGCCGCTGGAATGACGCAATAGATAACAAATAATCCTTGGAAAATTTTATGCCCTATAGCTATAAGTTTGATATTTACGAATTTTTCATAAAAATTTTTATTTTTTCCCAAAAATAGATTCAAAGTAAAAAGCCTCGTTATTGATGCAAATCTAGAAGTGTGTAGGTTTTCCTCAGTAACGTTTTCGAAAATTTCAAATTGCTTTGAAATTTTAATGCGCCGAAAGTTGAACTTTCAAAAGTTTAACTTTTTGCAGTCTTTCGCTAATATACAGCGAATGGAGTGTTATAGAGGGAAATACATTGACTTTAAATTAAAACTTATTAAGGAAAAGAAAGTAAATTTTCATCGTTTTTTTTAACCTTCTTTGTGATGTCTTCAAATTTGAAAAAAATACGATATTTCTAATGCAAATTTAAAGTTCGAAGTCTTTCACTAATGATCTAATTCGAAGATGTGATGATTCAAACTTTCTTCAGAGATGAAGTTTTTTATTCAAAGAATGAATCATTCACTTTTTCCTTAATACGTGCTGATACATAATTTTCTATCAGCTATCATTAATCTAGTGTAATTGGTAGTAGTGATGGATAATTTCTGAAAAATGTTGTCAGTACCAATTTTTGACCAATATTATCGCAATTTTCAAAATCATTCGTTTCCTAAAAGGCAAAAACATATGATCCAAACATAGGTTAGGAAAAAAATATTTGAAGCCCAAAAAAACTCGTTTCAAATAGTTGTTCACATGTTCATTTTATATTAAAATTAAAAAAAATTAAAAAATGAATGGGTATACTAGTTACTCATTATCTGACATTTAGTCGTTTATAATTATTTAAAAACTCTATTTTCTAAATGAAAAAATTACAACAAATGAAATACTTTGCATTACGTATTCATGCTAGATTTTCAACATTCAGTTGATAGCGATGGAAAATGAGATAAAAAATCCATGGATGAAAAGCAATAGCTACATTGTTACATAAATGCGTGCACAAAATCACATTAAAATGTTGGGTCATAACCAAAAAGGACATGTCTGGAGTTAGCACCCATATTTTTGGAACGTACACTTATTGAATTTTTTTTCCATGTTCATTATTGTTTTCTGTTGAAACCGCCTCCTTGGAAAATCCCGGTAGCCTGGTGGGCTAGTCCGTACCTGTTGAAATTTATACACTGTGTCTAACTGATTTTAACATCTCCAAGCGCTAAATTCTCTTTATTCACAAAAAAGTATTCGTTATTTTATTTCTTTTCATTTCTTCCTACGGGATTAAGAAATTAACAAATAAATAATTCTTCTTCTATGATTTCAGTCCATAATTTACAAGATTATGAATGTTTTTAAACTTCCAACGTTTCATTCGAGTTAATTATACAACACTGATTTTGGAAAAAATGAATTTAAATCATTTAAATAACCTGTAAAAATGATTTAAATCATAGAATTTGAGTTGCTAAAGTCTTAAATTATTCATTATGCCATAATGAAGTCATACAAAATGAAATGGGTGATATTTTTTTTTCATAACAGGGAATTTCGCGTTCAGAGGTGTTAAAATCAGTTAGACAAAGTGTATATTTATATTTATCCTTCAACACCAATTATTATCGAAATTTTCCCTCAATTCAAAACAAGCTTTGTACTTAAGGTTTATTGATTTATTCAGCTAATCTCTTATTCCGTCTTCTGTAAAAAATAAGTCATTTACATGTTGCACGTGTTTTATCAACATTGTACATCACCCAATGCAGCCGTCTCTGCGCAGATAAAGAAAGTCGCAATCTTTAATCGAGTTTAAAACAATAAAACCAGCTAATCAGCTGTTCATTTCTTACGTTAGTAAACTCGTACGAGGTACGACACCGTCATTAGGTTTTTATTTTTAAAACTTCAGTCGCATTCATCGCGTCGTGTCGTTGTTACTCCGTGTTCGTGTAGGTAAAGTGTGTAAGTTTAAACGTAAACATAGTTTGTTGTACGTAAACGAACTTTTTGCCTGATAAGGATTTCAGTTTCGGAAAAGAAAAAGGGAAGTGAACGTTTTTATTTCGAAGAGTTCCATCAAGAAGTTTAAATAAACGATGTTGGTTACGATGAAAAGAGTAAGTTTTCAACTTTAATAGAAAGTAGCAGATAATCTGATCGCAGGGTTTTCGTCGTCATTATGAAATTTCTAATAAGTTTTCTTTAGATATCGTTAATTGATGCTTGAGAATTTCATCTTAAATTATTACTTTTTCGCATTCTTCGTAAAGAAATAATGCATAATGATAGTGAAAATTTCCAACCATATTTTGCTTATTGCTGGTTTCCCTTAGACACGAATAAATAAATTATTATAAATGATCAAGTTGATACTACTGGTCTTGTAGTTTCATAAACGTAGTGAAAATTTCAATATCATGTTTCTTAGTATTAACGAATCTATCTATTTAGTGTCAAATTTACTATCCTCAATCTGTGTATGTAGTTGAGAACTGCTTTCTGAAATTTAAATTGAAATGCTACACCGAAGCTGGAAAATTAAAAATACAGTATTCATAACCTGCACTTCTTCGCTCCTTACAGATTACTGTGTGTCAGCGTGTCAGCACCATGTTACGATATTAAATAGGTAACCGTGATAAAGGTGTTAGTTTCTATAGGTATGTTGTATGGTTCACCGATTCGCAGACTATATAGTATATACCTTGATAAAAGCAGGCGTACAAATATTAGCATTACATTACCTCACTAGGTTACTTTATCGGTTTTTAAATTACTCCGAATGAGGTCGGAACCTTCCGACAGAACCGAAATTTACACATTAATGTTAACAATTAATCTCATGCTAATTAAAAAATTATCTGTTTACTTAACCTTAACATGATTTTACATTGGTACCGAACTAATTGCTTGTTATAAAAAAAGCTTTCGCGTAATAATCTCAAATTGAAGAGTTGACGTGAAACAGGGTGTAATTTATAGATGTTCTCTTGTTTTCATCCCTTTTTGTTGCTTGTTTTAATGCTCCATTATTCAGTCCGTATCAGCGGTACCTATCGATTCATCAATAATGAAAGACATTTGAATAATTAGCCAGGCTAGTTAGAGAAGGCCTTTTTCCAATCCTTTTGTTAGTTACAATCCCTTTCTTTGTAATTAAAATCTGTGTCCACTAATGAAATGGAAGGTTTATTTCGTGTTCGAGTAGTAATTACATTTACAATATTTTCCCCCTGTTTTTACAAAAAACATTAATAGAAATGCGAAGCCCATTCAAAGTAATATGAGTAGATATACAGCATAGGTATAAAAACTGTTGAATACTTCGCTACTGTTTAGCATTTGATACTGCCGACATATATGTAGAAAATTCGCTCGAAGGTATCTCGGAAATATAATTTTGTATAATTAAGTTCGTTCAAGGTTTTATGGAGCCACATTTGAGACAACGAAGTACCGTAAAACTTTCCCAGACGTAGTATTTTACTTACCCAAATGGTCTGAAATTTTGAAAATTTTCTCCTTTTAAAATGGAAGTTATATAATTTAGTTTCTTAGGTATTCCTCTGTATACTACTCCTTAATTGGATTTCTCGATCTTGTCTTCTATAATATCGTCGTACTAAAAGCTCGAATTTACGTACAAAAAACAACATCCAATTAGCGACTCAAAATAGTTTGAAAATAAAAACTACATTATTTTCTCCTATCAGAGGGAAAATTTCTCGATTTTCTTCTATTACGATGAAATAATTTTTTCGAAATTTCGCAAATTTTGTAAACAAATGAAATGGAGAGTTCTGGGTTATTTTGATACTTTTTCAAAAATGAATATTACTGATAAAATGAAGGTGTAAAAATGGAGTACACTAGATCCGTATACTTGAAAGTGCGCCGCAATCGCAAACTCATTTCATCAGAAAAATTTCTTGTGAGAAGAAAGTTCTAAAATACAGAAAAAAATCAACAAAAAAGTTGATATCGCAATGTGAGAAATATTCGAAAAAGAAAAGAGCATAAGCAGCCATGCTGCGTTAGTGGAGCTGAATTTTTTATTGGGGCTCGCTGTTTACATTTGCATGTGATATTGACGAGTAAACTTTTCAAGCTCACAGGGCCCATCCATCACTATATCCAAAACTCTAATCCTAACTCTTTCAAAAACACCCCAAAAATTTAATTTGAAATACCATGTAGTTCTTTTTGTCCACAAGAATCATAAAAATGTGTATTTTTGAAATTTTAACTGTTTGAGGCTTCTCAAGCCTACCTCAAATTTTGGTCATTCGGCATTTTGGATCTATTTTTGATCAATTTTGACTCGCATTCGAAGGGTCATATTTAGGTACTATGTTGACCTTTTTAGATTAATTTAGTATAAAGATACGCGAGATTCGTGAAATTTTTGCTATACGATTTCTCCTTCAAAAGCCATGTTTAAGGAAGGTAAACTTGAGATATTTTAGTCACTTTGACTTACGTTATCATCTGACACGTTCATCTTATCACATTATGAGAATAATAACCCCACTCTTCTCCCTCTCCGAAAAAAATCACGTTTGAAAGTAAAATTGACATACAGCTGCTTTTCATTGCTATAATAATCCCACAAGTCCACATTTATCAAATCTGAATCATTTGAGGCTCTTCAGCCTTCCTTAAATTTTAGCCATCCGCCATTTTGCATCCATTTTGACCCAAATTTGAAGGATTATATTCTGGTCCTAAACTAACTTCATATACAAAATTTGATATTTTTTGGTAGATTCGATGGGCACGTAAGATTCAAGAAATTTCGTGACTTGACATTTTCTCAAAAAAACATTTTTTATTGTAACTCCTCTCGAAATGGATTTGAGTGGGTGGAATTTGAATAATTATGTTAATGTCAGTGACTCACTTTTTCATATGGGATCAAAAACAAAAAAAGTAGTGTTACTAAATTTTAAAAACAGCAGTCTCTCATCATACTTTCAACAATTTTCATCAAAAAAATATATTTACCGAAAAGTTAGAAGTTTGCCATATGATTACAAATGGCCTAAAGTGCAAAGATATGGAATCCCTCTCCTCCTCCTTCTCTTTCCCAAACCAGATAGGCTGAAAGAGCTATTGTTTTTAATTAAAAACTCAGGTAAAAGAGTATCGAAAAAAAAAATGTTTATCTTCTCCTGAAAAAACTGTTTCGTGTAATAAAAAGTAAAAATGAAATTAGTTTCGATACCTAATGAAGAATTGTAATTTTTATCATTGCTTTCAATTTTCAGAAATATTCCATCAATTCGCCAAAAAAAATCCGCTCTAAGGATCCAAGTATTGTTATCGGTGTGACCCCAATTAATAAAATTATCTAATTATTAAAAATAAATTTTAAAGGGGACGAAACGTGAAAGTATGAAGCGTTTTCTTCTCCTCATCCCTCCTTCATAAATCAGATAGATTAGTCTTTACATCCTTCAAAAATTACATTTTTTTGAAACTAAATCAATTTAAAAATGCTTAATTTGAAAAATGTATAAGAATTTTCAAAAATATGAATTCATGTTTCTCTTCTAATTTTTTCGAAAATACTCCGTCGATTTACTAGCAAATCTGTACAGAAGATCCAAACATATCCCTAAGCTGAACTTAATTAAAAACTTAACCTAACGATCACAAAACTATACAAGTAGTCTAAGACGTAAAGATTTGTGTTTTCTCCCCTCCCTTTAACGTTCCCTCCAAATTACCTACCTAAGGCAGTAATTGATATCTCCATGAAAGATACTGGTACGATGGAAACCGTCAAAGCGTTTGTTTCTGTTGAATTTCCATATACCTAATATAATTATAATTAATTAACTTGCCACTGGAAAACTACGTGTATTTAAATTTTAAACAAATTTTTAATAGAAAGTTCTATACCGAAAATTTCATGTTCTTTTCAAAACTGTAATCATTTCTTCGCTACGTTCTTTATAACCTGAAAAATTACATTTTCTTCAAATAAACCTATCAGCTGAAATGTAATTGCAGTTTCGAAGAATCCCCAAATTTTCCATAAAAAAAGTTTTGTCAACAATTGAGTTGTATAATTTTGAGAATTTTTATATTCATTGCCTAAGTGCTACCATCTATTCTGAAAGTTCATATATTGCTATAAATATGTTTTTTCGGAGTGTCCTCGCGAAAGGAATAGAAATTATCAAATATAAGGTAAAAGACCTGTTTTTTAATTTTTACCATGATTTTTTCGTTCTCTCCACCAAAAAAAATCAATTCGTTGGAAAAAAATTCATGCCAGAAGGTGTTCAAATTTTCTGTCCTAAACTCGTGAAAAAATATATAGCAATACAATATACAAAACTGCTAATGCTTGAAATGTGAAGTACCTTTCTTATAAATTAGCTAGACTGTAGTAGCATAGTTCGTATCGTTCAAAAATTCCCCTAAAAATGTAAAAAATAGTCAATTAATTAAAAAAAGAAAATACAAAAATAAAATAGAAATGTCAATAAATGAAATAATTAGGTAAACAAAAAGAAAAAATTTCTGAAAATGAAAAATGAAAAAATGTGAAAAAATTAGAAAAATGAATACATATTCCTTTAATTTGTCTTCAAAGTTATTTTTTATTCGTTTCAAAATAATCGTTTAATTAAAAAAAAAGTGGGAAACCAAGAATCTTTCCTTCTCTGAATCCCATTTTGCCTTTCTACTGCTATGGAAAAATGAGCAAATAGAATGAATTTTCAGTCATTGTTACTTTAAAAGTACGTAAACAAGAGTCTGTTTCGATTTATTAATAAATATATAACAATAGAATAAGAACGTATCACGGTATCCGATTACCTATTGATATAAATACAGAAAAAGAATCATATATCTAATAAATCCATTTAGTTTCAGATACGAAAAATATATTCATTACATTTTACTTCAAGGTAAAATTTTTCTCACAGTTATGTAGTGACTGAAAATATCGAATTTCTGTCGTATACCAAATAAACACGAAATACTTCCTTTCCACTTAGAAAAAAAAAAGATCTCGAGTAAATATAAATTTCCATCTCTATGCTCCTTGTCAACGATGAGAAAACTTCATTTACATTTGGTAAAAACATGATTTTCAATTATGAAATTCGCATCACGCTGGTGATCGAGAACGGTAGAAAAAGTTTACTAGAGTGAAACTAATCCTTTTTAAGGATACGCGGATTCAAGGCGAAAATAATGACATTGTTGTCAGAGCCGGCGCGTAGATTTGCCGCGCAAATTGTTATACCTGTGTAAATTTTATTTACGCGCCAAGAATTCAGTGTTTGTAATGTAAATTGGTATTTCGGAAACAATTTTTATACCCGAGTTAAATTCGAGCTTTATTAGGCCATCGAATCGATTATCGAATAAATTTACGCGGGTTATACCTTAAAATTACATTTTTCCCGTTTACGTTTGTGATGGTCGTCATTACGCTATTGACGCACGATAGAGGGGGGAGGCTCATTTATTGCGAAGCGTTTAAATAATGTCGAGTATCAGTACCGTACTTCATTTATCATATCAAGTACACCACTCGACATCAGTTCAAGTTCTAGTAATCTCAAATTGATCGCCATCCGGTAATGAAAAAAAAACTCGTGGTTTTTTGTTTCAGAACTGTGACGTTGGTGTCTGAAAGGTAATGAGACGTATGTCGTTCAAGTTAGCCACGAAATCGCAAAGCGAAGAAATACTCGTCGAGAAACAAGACGCTACGGCCTCCCATATTCAAAACGGTTCGCCAACGGAAGAGGATAAACCTGATATAACGAATGAACCATCCAATAATGAGATTATCGAGGTGACATCGGCTACTGAAGAATTTCAAATGGCAACCGAAGATACGTCCTCTCAAAGCTGCAGTTCAAAAGGTAACAGTGTAAACGAGATTACATCTTTGGTTGACAATTTAGCCGTCGAAAGCGACCATTACGAAAAAATCTCTACCGAGACCGTCGATATAGCATTATTACCGGCGACCGACGATAACGAGAGCAAAATAGACCAAATAAACGATACAGACGACGAAAATTTACGAGTAACCGAAGACCAAAAAATCATCGCCGAATCCGAAAGCTTACCTATTTGTGAGACCGATAAATGGGGCGAAAATAAACGAAGACAGTCGCTGATGATGAAGAACGCGTTGAAAAATAGCCTGGACGCGTCCGCCATGGAAATTTTAAAAGGCAATATGGACGAGCTGATGAAAAGTTCGGCGAACGGTTGTAAAACCGATGCTTCGTTGGAGTCGCCCGATAACGATATGTACGCCTGGGCATCATCCTGCGCTAATTTGAACCCGGTCGGGCCTAGATTTAAATTAATCAAAGAAGGAGATATTCAAGTGTGTTATTTAGACCATACTAGAACCGTTATTAGTAAAATTCTAAGTTTCAAGTTTCTGCGTCATTTTGAACTCCACCATCTTTACCTTAACGAATCGAGAATTTCGCCGAAAAATGTAAGTACCTCTTTCATTCTTATTTTATCCGCATTAACTATCCTATTGTTTATCTTAACTGCTTTAACATAATTCCAAACATTGCGTTGAAGAGAGAGCCGAGCTTCCTTTGTAGTCACCCAGGTATATTCCACCGTGCTTTAGGTAAATGCTGAGGTATGTGAAAATTGCAAATATACAATACCGTGCTTTGAAAACATCTTAAGTTACAGTAAAAACATTCGAAATGGAAGTTGAAATCCTTTAATTCTCATAACTTAGCAGAGGAATATATCAAAAACTTGTGAAAATTTCTTCTAAAATTTAATTCGTAATAAGGTACTGAAGATAGCTTCAATTCATTTTAGAATTCATCTTTTTCGTGTAAAGGACATTTTCTCTCGGTGGAATTTTTTAGCACATTATTCAAAGAAGGTTCTTGTTTTACATTAATGAACGAAAATACTAAATTACGTCATATATTGGAATTTAGAAGATGACTGGTTAATTAGGGGAAAATAACAGACCTTAATTCAATAATAATACTTCATCATGATCTCTCATGGTGAATGGGAAAACCTGGAATTTTACATTATGAATATTTCAAGTGACCATCATGATCCTTAGAAATTAGGTACCTACGTCATTGCTTTCGTCATTTTAAATCACGGTGAAAATAAAAATATTATGAAAAATTTTATTCAAGGTATAGTCGTACTTTCGCGACCTCATGATGTTTAGAAATTAAGTATGTGTACGTCAAATGTTTTCATCATCCTAAATTATCGTGAAAATAAAAATATTAGGTAAATGATGAATTGTATTAAAAGCATGGTGATGCTGTTGCAATCTCATGATCCTTAGTTAGAAATGAGATGCCTACCCGGCCTACGCCATGTGTTGAACCCCTTATCATTCACACCCTGCGGTAAACTTGGAGCGTTAGTGTAACGACCAATAAGATAGTTTGTTTACATTCTAAACAGGACTTTTTTATCTTCCACCATACCGTGCGACCAACTGATCTTTGCACCCCTACTTCTAAACAGAGTGTAAATTTTTTCATATTATAAATTGATTTTAATAAATTCTATCAAGAATCAGTGTTGCCAAGTGAATTAGAGTAATTAATCAAATGTTGAATAAAGTACATAATTTTTGATAAATATCGTTTAGAATAGTTGGAAAACGAAATAATTGAGTTTTTATTCCTTGATTCAGCGAAAAACAACGAGAGAAATTGAATTGTTTGAAGTTTTTATTTTCCACAAAGGAATTTGGCGCTGAGGGGTGCAAAGATCAGTTGGTCGCACGGTATAACTATGGACTGCTAAATTCAAATGGTAGAAACTGAATCCAACAACATTAGGTAGATGCGCTGACGCATGCGTAGTTTGAGTTTCCTTATCATCATAATTATTGATATGCTCTCTTTAATGTAATTTTAATCATTGAATATTATTAATGAAATTAAATTAGTTGTTGATTCAACATTCTTATCATTGAAAATTTCGATGCGTTTTCATTTTCATTCCTGAAATATCACTATGCATGGGCGAGCGCATCTGTCGATGTTGTTATAAATGCAAAAAAATCACGTCATGTTTATAGTTCCTTGTAAATTATAAAATTAGCGGTGGCTGCTCCTTATTCAATCCAGCATCACCAGAATGTTAGATTTGGAATAATTTATACCTATATTGGCCCTTTTGGGTTGTAGTGTTGCTATCTTACTCTACCTATCCACAAAATTTCGAGTACATTTCTTTACTTCCATTCATGTTGTATGACGAAAAAAAAAATAATAAAAGAAATAAACCAAAAAATTTGCACGTAAAAAAGTATGGTATTCATGTTTATGTAGAAACCAAGTGTGATATTCCCTATAAAAAGTGAAAGGTGGGTATGCAAAATGATTCGTTTGTAAATGTGAATAAATTTAAATTGATTATAATGCTTCTAGAAATCTTTGCATTAAAAAATATGTTTAGGCACTCATAAAATATTGTCACTAATTAGATTGAAATAATTTAATGAAATTCCGTATATAAAAAATTTAATTTTTTTAAAATTTTAATGCAGTTTTTACGTTTATGTTAAAAATAAATATGTAAAAACACTCGAACACTAAATCACGTGTGTACCATTCACATAAAATTTACAAATAACCTAGACATTGATATGCTCAATCACCTTGCCCTACAAATGAGTAATACTATAGTAAATTTCGAAATTTTATGTAATAAAATTTTATTAGAAGGATAAAAAACGGGTAACATATTGTTCGTATTTCAGCACCAAAATTCCGCGATGGTTTCGATTGGAATGTTGCTGTAAAAAAATCCATTTGAAGTCCTTACAATTGCATTCTTTTTTAAGCTCAATATTTAATTAAAATTATAGTTATTATAGTCCGCGCTAAATTTTTCAGTATCCTTTTTAAGAATTCTTGCTGTCTGTTTTTCGAAATAAATTGATATAAAGTACCACCATCATTCCAAAAGCATTGCCAGTTCTTTCCCATTGCATCGTTTTTTTCAATTACCATTTTAAGTTTTAGATTTTCTTGCCTCAAGGTTGACCTAGCAGTGCAGTTTTTTCTAATGTGAAAAATCTACCAAGTAATATAGTTGTTACATTCGTATGAGTCTCTGAACAAAAAAAAAAAAAAAAAACGTAAGCAGCCATGCCGTAGTACTGGAACTGAATTTTGAATTTAGGCTTGTTCAGGTTCGGAAATAATGTTGCTAACCCCTTCATATCTATAAGCCACACCCTACCAAGTCTGAGAACCCCTACCCTATCTCTTCCAAAAACTATTTAAGAAGTTAAATTTAGAACAGATGAAATATTTCTTGCCATGCAATAAATATATGAATACATATTTTTCAAATTATAGCTACTTGAGTTTCCTTAAATTATCCTCGTATTTTTACGATCTGTTATTTTGGAACCCATTTCGACCCTAATTCAAGAGGTCATACTGTGGTCACCAACTAATCCAACACACAAAGTTTAATCCTTCTAGGTTGATTTTGTGAGGAGATATGGAAGATTCAAGAAATTTCATAACTCAAAACTTCCTCAAAAAGCCATTTATTGTTCTAACTCCTCTTCAGTTGCACTTAGGAAGCTGAAATTTGGATCTGTTGATGTCCGTGTTTTACTTTTTTATATGAGATCAAAAATGAAAAATTTGAGCTATTTGCCCCTTTTTCTGCCTCTTCCAAAATTTGAGTGATCCACCATTTTGAAGTGTATCGAAAAAACAAAATAATAATTTCTTTCTGTTTTTAATGAGGTTCTCTCATGAAGTTTTGAGCGAATGTTATGAATACTCGTCGGCGTTAGGCTTGTGGGAAAAAATTTCCTAAGAAATTAAAACTTCTATAAAAAGCCTTATTTTTCTCTTACTCCCCTCCAAATGCACTTAAGAACCTAAAATCAAAATACGTGAGTCACTTGGGCTCATTTTATCATAAATGATGCTACAATAAAAAATTTTCGACCTCTCGTGTACCCCACCACATTTTGTGGTTGATAACCCTTCCTTCTCTCCTCCAATATCATGTGTGAAGTGAATTTGGGATATAGTATATTTCTTATCCCCAATAATCGTATGAGTTCATATTAATTATATTTTTACTAATTTGAGGCTTCTCAACCTCTACTCAAATTTTGATAATCCACAATTTTGGATCTATTTTAGCCCAAATTCAAGAGTTCATATTACTATCACCAACTAACCCTATACACAAAGTTTGATCTTTCTAGATTGGTTTCGTTAGGAGATATGAAAGATTCAAGATATTTCTTGACTCAAAACTTCCAACTTCCCTCAAAATGTACGTATGAAGCTGAAATTTGGATATGTTGGTGTCCTTGATTCACTGTTTCATATGAGAACAAAAAAGAAAATGTTGACGCATTTACACATTCTCCAGCCCCCTCAAAATTTGAGTGATTCGCTATTTTGAGATGTATCGAAAAAATAAAAAAATATTTTTTTTGCATTTTATATTTTTTGCATTTTTAAGAAGAATTTCTTACCAAGTTTTGAATGAATTTCATGAGTATGCGCCGGCGCTACGCGTATATATAGCCAGAACTTGGACATTTTCCAGATGTGGTCCAAAACGCAAAGATTCGAAGACCCTACCTTCCCCCGACCCCAACTCCTTTCCAAATGAAGTAGGCTGTAATAGCTTTCTTTTTCAAGTAAAAAACTCAGCTAAAAATTATGCTTAAAACATTTCTATATATTATTTGATCTTTCGCCTCTAATACGTTTTCACGACAGAATTTCTTTCCATGTACAAAAAAAAATGAATTTTCTCTCCGGTTACTACGTAGATGTAATATTTTCCAATATATTCTCTGGTGTCTGTTCGTGTTCGTCAATGGATATGTTTATCCTTGAGACATGGGAAAAGAAAAAGGATCTCACGCTCGTCGTTAATATCCACTCAATTATGTAAATAGAACATCTCTGTTTGATTTTCGTATATGACCATTCGTTTGTTTTGGAAATCTCGTGGAAATTTGTATGACAGTTTTGTCAATATTATTGAATGTATTCTATGTTATTACCCGAGGCGAATGGGATGAAGTTTCTCGAGTATTTTATGTTTTGTTGATGGAACTTGGAATGATTTGGATAAATAAATTTATATCGTTTATAACGAAACTCTCGTCCTATATAATTATATTAACTCTGGCCTATAGCAATTTTGAATTCATTCGTTGTCATTCGGTTAGCAAGTTCATTAGAAATGAAAAGAATTTTCCTCATTCAAAATACGTAGAATATCAAAGCTGTTCTCAAATACGAAGTGTTTTATTTCAAAATGTTATCTAAACGTCGTATAATTTAGCAATTCAATTTATACTCAGTAATGTGGGAATAAAAGAACGCAAAGTAAAATCAATTTTAAAAGATATTACATTTAACAGCGCCGCCAAAAAGAAGCCCATAAGGCTCATCGTATTAAATTCACCCACCTGTTTCGTTGCTCACAAAGCGACACGGCGTATACGAATGTTAACCGTGAAAATCAATTTATTTCGTTACTTAAAAAAATTCGAGCGGCTTTTCGTGATAGATTTTGAATATTGATGAAAATATACGACGTTCTCGCCGAAATCCTATAAAATTATAACGCTTTTTTCCTTCGATGTTATTCAACCATCCCAAATGTAAATTTTCCCCTTTATTTAATCCGACCAGCGACGTGGATGTCAAGAAAAAGCTTCTTCGTTATAGGGCGCGATTTTCTTGTTTCCATACCGAAAGTTGAATGGTAAACGCGTATAAAAATCTCGCAATAAGAGTTGATCTCTATAACTTGGGCGTTATGAAATTTTCTTATAATTTGATTAATGTTCGTATAATCCGAAAGATTTCGAGGTTTTATTGGTTCGCCGTCGTTTTATAAAGCTAAATCTATATAGTTCCCCTTCCCGTCTGACGCGCCAATTTTATGATTCGCTTGATTGAAAAAGCGCGACGGCAACGCGTGTAAAGCTCATTCATTTTTCGATCCAAGATTGAAATTTTTTTCTTCCAAGTTTTTGTATTTACGTTGATATAATACGTGCTATCGAATCGTCTATTTCGATTTATTATACAGCGTTTTTATTATACAATAGTCGTACCCGAAATGGACGACTGTTTGGTCCCTCCAATCGAGAAAGTAATTAATTTGAGTTTGAAAGTTTATTTATTTTGTTCGAAAATTGCGCGAAAATCGAAAAAGTTACCGATACTTTTTCGTATTCGGAGTAATTGAATTTTATCGCGAATTACGAAACCTTACGATATGTTATTTAAAAATATCGAAAAAACGATTAAAAAAATCATCGAATCTAATTCCAGTATATTGGTACATGCTTCATTTAAGAGAATTAAGCGAATTATTCTAAAATTCGGATTTCCAGTGTTTTCAGAATTATGTGCTTTTTGCTTTGAAATGGAGAAGTTAAGTTTACTATTGTTTTAATCGATATAAAGTGCTCTTTATTGTTACAGTATTCACGATACTTCATTTAAAGCCTGTAATCACTTGTTTTGTGATTGAAATTAAAAAAACAAAACAAACCTATGATTTAAAACACAAATGTATTATCAGGTAAATTGCGATAAATAAGAAATTAATAAAGTTACAAAAAGTGGGAAAATTAAAAATGACTACTAATTTTAAAAACGTCGATCATTGCCATAATCTAAAAAAAAAATATATTAGTTGGTTTAATATGAAAAACAAAATTAAAAGAAACTAAAAAAAAAAAATACACACAAGCAACTATTATATGGTGCATTACTGAAACTGGGTTTTTAATGGAGGTATATTCAATCTTGAAGATAATGCTGTTTTCTAATTCCCTTATACCGATACTTGGTAAGTTTATACTGTGTCTAGATTCTAGAAACCCCACCCTACCCCTTCAACAACACCTATGACAGTGGATTTACAATGTACTCATAGTATACTTCTTGTCCATATTATCATACTTATCGAAGTTGAGGTATTTGAGTCTCATCAAGCCTTCCTTTACTCCCAAATATCAGCCATTTTAAATCTAGAGATAACATTTACGTCTCCAAGAATGAAGTTTCTGCCTTCAAGGTGAATTTATTGGCAAGATATGTAAGACACAGAAACTTTTGTGACTGTGAACTTTCTCAAAATGCCATGACTCCTTTCCAGAATATGTTCGTATCCTCACTGAAACTCTAAAATAGCCTATAATTATGTATAATTGATAATTTTTAAACATTCAATTAATTATAAGAAACTATAGTGGCAGAAAATAATTTTATTCAACTCACGTACGTAATCCAATCATTATTCAAATACTTTCGCACGCATGACATAGGGTCTTATTGGCGACTTATTTAAGAGGGAAATGACTTTTTATAATGGAATAATGGTTTGCATAGGGAATAATGAGATAATTATGAGTAACAACAACGTGTACAGTCTGCGAGAAGATGTTTATTGGTTCACTGCACCTGTTTGTGTGTTCTTTCATATTTTTAAATTTGTTCAGTTTTTTAAGGAGTTTCAGCATAACTGTGTGATGAGTTGAATAAAATAGTATACGCAACAAGGGAATAATGTGCTAGATTATAAACGAGTACGAAAGTTACAGTACGAGCTGCAGACGAGAGCTGTATCGTTCGAATTTATAAGCAAGCATATTATTCCCTTGTTGCGTAATATACTATTAATTTTTTATGTAAAGAAACAGTAATATTTTGAATATTTTTGAAATTTTATGAAAAAAATTAGAAAAACTATGAAAAAACCTGAAAAATTGTGATGTATTTTTATTACTCTACTTTTTTCTCGATAAAATTTGTAATAAGAAAAATTGATAATTTTAAATTTTGTGAGATAATTATTCTTACTAAAATTACGGAGAAGTTTCGAGCTTTTCACTGTCTACTTTGATTAATAATTTTATTAAATTTAATTAAATTAATTTTTTTTTTTAATAATAAATTAAAATAATTTTTTCCAACTATTAATATTAACATAATTTAAATTTATTTATAAAATAAATTTATATCTAATTGCTTGATTTTGTGTTAATAAAATTCATTCAATAGCGAATTTTGATATATTACGTGTGTATTTTATTTTTTAAGCCGTACCTAATCTGTTGCTCTTGGGGTATTATTGTGATGTTGAGATAGGTTGCGTTTATAACGATACCAAGTAATCTCTGATCTTACTATTAACCTTAAGCATTACTTCGTGACGCTTTTGTCGGTGTGAAATGCAATTTAGAATATTTATAAGGGGTTCCTAAAGCTAGATTATTTCAATTTAGAAGGCAAACGTGTTGATATTGTTTTTAGTACCTGATATTAATTCAAACAAGCATTAAAAGTACAACCACGTCTAATAATACTATCAACGCTGCATTTATTATTAAATTTTGCAGCATAAGATGTGAGAGTGTTTGCTTCATATTTAATGATTTTTATCGATGAAGCATTACCTTAATGTCGTTCCGTTAAAGTTAATTATGCGCGAAACGATTAGGAGTCTCGTTAATTGTTTACGTCATATCGCTACGATATAAGCATAGATAAAGTGTTTATGCAAAATAAAGAAACGCCACAACCTAATTAATTTAAATACTGCGAAATGTGTTCATAAACGAACGTGTGAAACGATTCATTCATAGTTCACACAGCTGCGTGTATAATTTTGTCCATGTTTGGAGTTATCGATGGGTATATTTTTACGCGTTCTTTTTGAAACGCTTATATGATGAAATAAATTTACGAGATTTTAGCTAAAACGGGCATTTTATGCGGCGCTTTATTACGTACCTTGAAGCGTAAATAGCACCGAGTTACGAGTAAATTCAGTTAATCGCAATTTCTAAATTCGCACAGCCGTGAGAAACGGGCCAACAACTCCGTATAAAACTGATACTTTAATACGTCGCGTAGAAACTATAAAGTTCTTCGTTAGCAATTTCAATTCTAATACCAACATTGCACAGCTCATGGGTACTAATGAGCGATACGACGCGGTAGCACGTGCGACGCGTCGATTAATGATATAATTCCATATCGCCGAAAATATTACACCAGCGTGTTCAAGATCTTCTAATTCCATGAAAGCACCTCCTTGGTTCTCGTCGTCGGTTCTAACGTTTGAGTAATTTTCCTCAAGGTTACCATTGACGTCAAACCCACATACCGTGTTCATGGATGCAGTGCGTTTGCATAAGATAATGCTGATACAGAAATTCTTCCGACTAGGTTGTCGACGCGAAATAACCTACCTGTTTAGTATGTATTCATTGTTCAATCACCTCGTGTGATGATGATTTTTTGCAGATCGCACGTACATACCGTATGTTATTTTTCGAAGCCAGACGCATGTGTTGGTACCCAAAGCGATTGGCCCGTTTCAGTTTCCTTTCTCTCGTTTGTAGTTGTTTACTTGTTTACATTTAACATGTGTTTTAAATTTCCAACGGCGTGGTTTCGTTTTTTTCCATAATCAAATGAAATGTGAAAAAGTAAGCTGCTTCACCCCATTTAAGATGGGAGGCAGGATAAGTATGACTTCTTATGAGCCAATATCCGTCACGATATCCATAATTATACATATTTTACACAATTTTACCCTCTTTGGAAATCAGTGATGATATAAGTGCATGAAATTGACTCAAAATTTACTGAAGAGACGTTCATACAGATGTTTGATAGTATTTTTCTTAGATTTTTAATTCGATTCAAAATGCTGCTTCACTCAGATCTCAAGGTGAGTTAAGACTCTAAATTGCTCAAAAGCGTTGATTTTGATTTTATATAATAAAGTGAGTTAGAGACACCAGAATATCTAAATTTTAGTCCCCTAAATGGAGCTGGAGGAAAACCAATTAGAAAAACAAATTTTTGAAGAAATTTTGAGTTGAGAATATTGTTAATTCATCCACATCTCCTCAACAAATGTATCTAAAAATTTTAAACATTTTGTATAAGGATTGATACTTCAGCATTTGAGGAAAATTTGAAAAATCTGAAATAGTTAAAAATTGATTAACCTGAAAACATGACATAGTTAGTGATTATAATTATAGCGCATTATATAAATGCACTGTTTGGCAACAGTGGCAACGCTGCGTTGTAATTCATCATGACTAGTTTGAGAAGGATACATCAAGGACATGGGGAGAAACCCGAACGACCAATCACAATGGACTATCTTCCTCTTGGTACAACGAACAAAAGACGATAGCTGCTTATTTATACGCATCGTCATAAACAAAGGAAACCAGTTTCTTTGTAGTATGGAAAAGTGCGAAGGAGATGATTGAATGGATCCTTCGTCGTCAGTCCGATTTTAGATTTTGTCGTGATCGGTCATCAAATTCTCTCTTTGCGCGTTCGCGTAACATTTTGATTATAATCTCGCATAACACAGTGAGACGAGGTTAGTAGCATATTATACTTAAAACCCTCCCAAATGGAGTTGCGAAGCAATTACACCAAAAAATAGCTTTTTGAGGAAGTTCTAAATCATGAAATTTCTCCAATCATCCATATGTTCTCGCCAAATGTCCTTAGTAAGCTCCAACTTCATATTTACAATCAATTTTGTACTCCTACATAATATCCCTCAAGTTCGAAGCAAAATGAAGGATGAGTTGAAATTTGAGATTCTCAAACGACTTAAATTTGAGTTTAGTGAGCCTAATATGTTCTTTATCCATCTGCAAATCTTGCAGTACGTATAAGGACATTTGCTAAATCTCCCTAAAATTTTATGTCATCAGATCACTTTTCAACTCGTGATAAGTTATATTTAATATGTTCTAGGGATGTTGATTATGTATACATCGCTATAGATATGAAGACATTTGTCAAGTCTCCAGAACGTTTTATGTCCCTAGATCGTCTTCGAATTCGTAATAAGTTCCCTCAATATATGTAAGGACATTTTCAAGTTTTGAAGACTATTGTCAAGTCCTCGGAACGTTTAATATCCCTAAATCGTATTTGAATTCGTGACAAGTTTCCTTCAGTATATTCTAAGAACATCAGTTATAATGTGTACATCTTGTAATAGATGTGAAGACTTTTTCAACAAGTCTTAAGAACGTTTCATGTCTCTACACTTTCTTTAAAATTCGTAACAAGTTCTCTTCAGTACATTTCAGAAACACCAGCTTGGCTGTAATTTGTAGCTATATCTTTCAACAGATGTTAGAACTTCTTCAAACTCTTGAGGACTTTTGTCAAGTTCCCAACTCGTTTCATGTCCCTAGATTGTCTTTAAATTTCTCACAAATTCCCTTCAGTATATTCCAGGAACATAGGATATAATGTGTAAATGTTGCAATAGATGTTAGAACTTTACAAATTCGGAAAACTTTTGTCAAGTATTTAGCACCTTTCATGTCCCTACATACCATTTTAATTTGTGACAAATTCCCTTCAGTACGTTCTATGAACATTGGTTATAATGCGTACATCTTGCAATTCATATAAGGACTTTTATCAATTTTAAAGACTTTTTTCCAGTCCCTAGCTCGTTGAGATATTAGAATATTTTATGTCCCTCATTCTCCTTTACCTTCGTGACAAGTTCTTTTCAATATATTCCAGTAACATTGGCTATGATATGAACATCTTGCAATAAATATAAAGGCTTTTTGAAAACTTGAGGACTTTTGTCTAGATATTAAAACATGTCATGCCCTTAATTCACTTTTAACTCGTGCCACATTAAGTATGATCTGGGCCGTGTGCTATGTATCTTGCAGTGAATGTGGAGACTTGTGTAAGTCCTCAGAATGTTGTATGTCCTTAAATCGTTTTTGAACTCTTCAACAAATTTTTTTCAATGTGATCTTAGAGCATCTACTATACAGTACACATCTTGCGATGTGTATAAGGACTTTTCAAGTTCTGATTATTTTCATCAAGATATCAAAACATCTTTAAATTCGTAGATCGAACATCTTTTAACTCTTGACAAGTCGCATTCAGTACGTTGTGTGGATGTCAGTTATATTGCAGTACATGAGGAGACTTTTGTCAAGTCCTTGAAACATTTTATGTCTCAATTAGATTGACTTTGAACTCGTGGCTAGTTACTTTCAGTACATTCGAGGAATATTAGTTGTGCATCTTTCATTGGATGTAAAAACAGTTTGCTTCCGGCACGGTTCATGTCTTGAGTGCAATTTATAATAGCATTTCCCTCATAGCAGCTTTTTCGTAATGTAAGGTGGGCTGAAGATGGTATTATAACGTAATGTGTGTATTTGGACCAACATTAATTGAAATTACCGGTATTCCAAAATTTAAGGAGCTCCAAAAAATGTATATTTATATTTGTTTTATCATTATTGTTTCAATAATAATCCCCCCTGCGGTCGCGCTTCGCCCATAGGAGGGGGTAACAACTATTTGTATTGATATTATTGTGATGATGATCATCTAATAAATAAATTCAAATTCAAATTATTATCATTATTATTATTATTATTATTTCTATTATCTTCATTATTATTTATTAGCAAGTGTTGGCAGATTTTTTGCGCTACTAAATAAGTAGATTCTTGATAATATTGCTACACTTTGGAATTGGTTTTCGAAAATCTTATGAAAAGTCAACGGAAATTGAAACTGTTGATCGCTTCCTCGCTACTTTGATCTCTTTGGAGACTCTAAAAAGTCGAGATAGCGTTATCAATATTAATTTACACGAATGAGAGCAATACTTCAGACAATATCTCTTATACATATATTTCTATCTAACTTTTCGACTCTACTTTAACGAGAAAGTATGTAATTTTGGTTTTATGCATAGTAAAACTTCATAAAGATTCGTATTATCGTATATTCTTTCGTATATTCTTCCAGTATTTGTATAAAGCAAAAGTTACTTATCTCCATGCCCTTTTATATCAGTATTATTGCATTAATAATGGCAGTTTCATTCGAATTTGGATTTTCTTCTTTCGTATTTTTATGTAAAAATTATTTGTTATGTTACTGGAACTTGATAATGAGTGTACCTTGTACATTGAGCAATAGAGCTTTGATTATATTTCGCGATGCATTTAATATCCTTACAATACGTAATAGATTGGTCTACGTGTTGTTATTGAAATGATCTTATCCATAATTCAAAACGTAATGATATAATCGCGTAACGAAGTATCCATATGTATAGTCCCATTGGAAACACCTAAGGAGCTATGTTCACCAGATATGTCCTACCTCTTGCATTTAAATAATCGTAGTATTTCACTCATTTTGTGCTCAACGATATCTCTCTTCCTTATCTCGATATTTCAACAAATCGATGAACATTCACGTCACCAATACCATCTATATAACCGACGCAAATCACCTACCTATGTCTTTATCTTTCACTTAAGCATACATATATATTTTCTCCAACATCACCAAATCATTACACGTACAAGGTACGAACATTAAATTAGTTTTAAGAAGTGATTTTCAAACCCTTCAAAGTGAAAATATGATTCTTTTATGTTTCATTAATGAATCAGCGGTTCTCGTCTATGTCAATCAAAACTTTCTAACGAAGTGGTGTTTCGGAAATTTTCCACCTAACGGATAACAGGTGCGAAAACAAACGACCAAGATGTGCGTGAAATAAGAGCCCAATTAGAAATTTCTGTTATGAAAGATCGACTTTCTGTGTACTTGCGCTGATGCCATTGAAGGGTTTCCAACATCCCAATCTTTCTTAATGAGAATTTTCATTTCAATTACACCTCTTCGTTGCGTATAGCGGTTGAAGTGTAGTTTTTCGATATTTAATGTTGTTTTTTCCTTCATTGATATGATTTTTAAGTTTTTTCCCCATTTTAAACGCACCTATATGCTGGAAAAGACTTTGTATATGGAAATTTTATGCGTTGAAGGTTTGGCATTTTATATTATTCTCTCTATAACAATATTGTTTTTTTTTTTGAATTTGTGGTATGAAATGAGAATTATTTACGCGAAAAATTAAAAATTTGGAAGAAGTTATATTTCTAAAAAAAAAAACGAATTGTAATATGAACTACATTATACGAAGAGTTCAATTTTTCAAAGATAACTAATTCATAAATGATGTTGTTGAGTTATTGTACTGTAGCTGTGCTGTACTTTACCGCATACCATGTGGACATTCATCAATTTGTGAATGTTTACTCGTATCTGGTAGGAATTGTCATTGTTGTGGGTATCAATCATGTTGGAATTTTGTTTTTAATATTTTAATTTTGTTAGAACCTTAATTTTATGGTGATTTGAAATGTCAAGATTTTTATTGCCTTAGACGATGAAGGAAGATACATAACTCCGGCACAGAGGAAGGAATGAATTGTATGGCGAGGAAATCACTTTAACTAGAATTTTAAGGACTTGAGCTATGTACTTGTAACGTTCATTTGTTGAAAACACACTTGATTATTTGACCATAAGGTTTCATAAAAATCTTCTCTCTCCTTTATTTATTTAATATCGAATTTTCTCTCCCACTCTAATCCATGAGCAACGTATAGTTGAATACATAAAATTATTTGAGAATTTTTCACTTTTTTTCACATGGTATGTATATTGCACATACATACATGATTGCATACGTTTTTGTCTGTTAAATGATCTTTTTTGAGGAATGTTTTCTCGCAATCTAACGGCAATTTCATTTGAATTTTGGAATATAAATTTTCCAAAAATATTTTGATTAAATTAATATTTCTTGAAGATGAATAGAAAGTGACAACGCTGAAGCTGCAATTCACTGCTGATAAATTATTCATTAATTGAAGAACGATTTTTTCCTTGATAGAGTTTCAAGAAAAACGTCTTAATATTTTATATTTCAAATTCCAAAAAAAATTCATATTGTAATTATTAAGAGATATTGCCTCAAATAAAGCAGTATTTTAATATTACGAATCAAAAGCTCTCATAAGAGCAGCTTATGGTGCCCACGAAGTTTAATTGTACTAAAAAAGAAGAACCGTGTAGGTGCAATATACCTTTAAATTAATTCAAATTATTTATTTATTTTTAGGTTTTTAAACATTTCCCCTCTCCCCCTTCCACCATTATGATAAAATAATCCCAGAGATGTAAATTTTCAGTATAAATTTTTTCTCCAATTTATAATGAGAATTAATTTCTCCTTTTTTCTTTCATTCATAAGGAATAAGTCCGTTACCGCTAATTAGCATGTTAATTATAAGTATTTTATATCTTGGAAAATTATGAATAATAAAATCTCCATTTCGCCTGGTTTAGGGCTTCTCGAACGTCGTAGAGTTTCGCTTAATTTATTTCGATACTGCTTGTAGTCGTACGATTGTTAATTAAAATTAACGATGATACTTTCCGTATTTTTGTAAATTGAACTCGAAAAAAATCTGCAACTGAAGGGATGCTTGAAAATTATAATTTTTAATGGTGTAACATTATTTATCTACTGATATCTATAAATTATCTACAATCATCTACACCCTTTATGAAGAATCATTAAAAAAAAATTGTTCGATTTCTCCCATCACAGAAATCTGTCGATCACCGCATATATATTCAATACATTCCTGTTGAATCTACAACAGGAGTTTATTAGTCACGATAATAATAATGATAACTGTAGATAAAAATGGATGTGAATATAAATGAGTAAAATGGTCCATAGTTCCAATTTGTAATTAATTTATCTCAATCACTTACGGAGTCGATTTATTACGATATTTTGATAAAAAAGTAAGGGAAATCAGGGCTTCTTATATCGATAATAAAAGCGATATAAATTTTCATTCATCTCAAGTTCATAAAATAATTTATGATTATATTATTCATTGATGGTTCCAATCACGGAAATAATATTATTGTTGTTTTTTGCTGATTCTTCAGCGATGGTGATGGATTCTCCCAGAAATGTTTTACGAGTTTATGTTCCTGTTTTTATCAATTTGCAGTCCATCTTCATTTATCGATAAAAATCCACGTTTAATATCATACTTTACAATTTCAGTATTAGTGTATAGATTTTCTTTCATTTATATCTTATTTAGTAATTTTTTTTGCTCCCTCTAGTGCATGTGCCAAAGTTAAAAATTTATTATATTTTACCACTCATCAGAGATAATTCCGCTTATACGCCCTTTGTTTACTTTGAACTTTTTCCTCCTAGCACATCCTTTATTAATTATACTTAATTGAGACTCAACTTAATGTTAACTATGAAAATAAAGTCTCGATAACAAAATTTATAACTAGAGAAATCAAAATCAAATTTTTTCCTCATTCGCTTCCTTATCCTGGCCCATGAACCCAAGGACGCTGTGTGCTTTTTATTAAGCAATCCTCACAACTTACGAACTTAACCTTATGTTGCTTTTAGATTACTATCATGCATTATGAGTTGACAAAAATCAGCATTCCAAGGCTTTGTCCATCATCAAGGATGTTCAACGTTTCATGATAAACATACTTTTTCGAATGAATCGATATATATTTTTTTAACAATCTAGTTACGTGTGGCTGGTATCTTAGTCCTGTAATGATTTTCCTTTTGGTTTATTATGAGTACACATTTTAGGGATCACTTTGAACTCGATAGACAAGTAAATAAGTGAAGAAATAGAAACGTTATTTGATAAATATTTCTCTTTTTTTATCAAAATACTGGCATTATTGTCACAAATTCGTATAGGATTTACGTGTCCACGAGCGTAAAAATTTATAGATTGGAACTTCTTCTGTTGATATAAAAAATGTGCTAAGGTGAAACGAATAATGGGTTGTTTTGCCGAAAATTTTATCTGCGATACGCGTCGATCGCTCGAGTAATTTTGTTACCTACGTCATATCATATAATGTGTACGGTCTGGGAGTGGTTTTTATCGTTGCTGTTATAAGTTTTACGTTCTAACATTTACCAAATACTACGTCCTGATGCGAGGTAAACAAAATTTTATTGGAGTTGTCTACCGAGTGTGAAAGATCGTATATTAGTTTAATTAAAATACTCGGGTTGCTTAATTGCAATCTTATCTAACTAATCTAATTTATGCGTTTTTCTGAAAATTATTGAATTCGTTGAGAGAAAAACTCTCCTTGTTAAAGTCACAGGTAGGAAAAGCTATAAATTAGCGAACTGTGTTTACATTTTTCTGTCAATTTTTCATTTCATTATAAGCTCATAAATAGGTTTGTTAACTTGGTGGGAATTTCGTGAAAAAGATTGTTGCATAAAAGATATGATCGAGTTGAGATCAAGACAAAAAAATTTTTCCATAGCTTATTTATTGGCTAAGAAAATAGGGTTTCAATCGACATTATAACTTCGATGCTCACATACCATTTGAAAGAGCATAAAATTTGCTAAAAAATTACAATTTCAAAACATGATTCGAAAAAGCTTAATCAGCCTGAAAATTCTATGATTTTTTCCTTTGAAATCGATTTTTGTGATGAAAGCGTTGATCGAAATTATATTTTTATCTTTATGCCATAGGAAAGGTCGTAAAATTTTCTATCGGTAGTGTTTTCAAAACTCACCCAACTCGAAGAACTAATTTTTTAACCTAAATAATGTTATGCCTCCAATACCTACTAAGTATATGAGAGGTAATGCGTTGGTTCCAGATTGTGATGCTGACATCACATGAGACAGTAAAAACGATACCGTTTTCTATGAAAAGAGAAATTTTCAACTTTTTTTTTTTGCGTCTTTTTTCCAAATGAAGTACGATTTTCTTCATTGTTCTTATGATATTTTGGACTACAAAATATTTTTTTTTTAGAAAATTGTAAATTATTTTTGCGGTACAATTCTCTGCTACCTTTATCATAGAGTGTTAAATTTTTGGAAATAATTTTTTAACAGTATTTGTTTGTGGTATGTGCAAGTACGTGTTACTGTTGTCCACGCAATTCTAAATTTCCATGTAATATCGTTTGTTAGGTACGAAATTACGATATTTCTTTTCTTCGCAGTCATTTGCATAGACGGAATTTTCGTCAATATGGATAGCGAGAAAGATATTAGGTGCTACCATGATCACATTATGTTAGCGTGAAAATATACACGAATTAGGTTGTTAATTTCTACGAGTGCAGGTGAAATACTTGGAAATACATGACAGTGTTTTGCTATGACGTTAATCCAGTCCTATTACAAGCCATTGTGACGTCCGCGCTCCGTCGTGATTACTAAACGGTATCTATCTAATAATTGCGTGTGACTACATTACAACCTCGAAATTCACACCAGTTGTATAAATCTTTCTCGGAAAACAATCAAAGAAAGTATCCAACTCATCGAATTTCCGTTCGCAATTTCCACCAATTCTGAGGCTAGCATTTTATTTCGTTGGTGTCTTTTATTACAGAGATGCCTTTAAAAACAAACTAATCTCGGAGGAGTAATATGTAAAGTGAAACCGTATTCATAAAAATCCTCTTATTTGGGTTACCAGTCAATCGATTTCTGTACGTCTAATTCTGAAAAAAAAAAAAATTATTTGTTACTGAAATAAATTCAACGAATGGATTCCACGACTAACTTTTGATCATACATTATGGGGCCAGAAATTGATGGAAAAAGTTATGAAATGGAAATACATTTCATATCCTTGACAAAAGGTAACACATAAATATATTTTTTTAATGTTAGGAGAAAACAAGACGAAAATAACTACAGATATCGAAATGAAGATTTGAATAGGTTTTTATATTTTTTTCGTTCTACCATAAAAACAAAAAAGGTAAGCAGCCATGCCGTAGTACTGGAACTGAATTTTGAATTGAGGCTTGTTCAGGTTTGCAAATAACATTAATAACCCTTTCATGTCTACAGGACACACACAATACTAAGTCTGAAAACCCCTACCCTATCCTTTCTAAACTACTTTAGAAGTTAAATTCAGAACAAAAATGTAGTATTTCTTGCCATGCAGTAATCATATAAACGCAGATGTACTTTTCAAATTATAACTACTTGAGCCCTCTCAAATTATCCTTAAATTTTTACGATTCGCCATTTTGGATCCATTTTGAGCTAACGTTAAGAGGTCATATTCTGGTACTCAGCTAACCCTGCATACAAAGTTTGACCTTTTCAGGTCGGTTTGGTGAGGAAATATGGATGATTCATAGTATTTCCTGTAGCAATTTCCCCTCCAAAAGCAGTTTTTTGCTCTGACTCGTCTCCATATTTACTTGGGAGGCTAAAATCAGAACTGATTAGTCACTTGGGCTCATTTTATCATATGACACCACAATAAATAATTTTCTACCTCTCGTATACCCCTACCATATTTCGAGGTCGATAGCCCCTCCTTCTCCCCTCCAACATCATGTATGGATTTGAATTAGGGATATTGCATACTTCTTATTCCCAATAACCATGTGAGTTCATATTAATTACATTTTTACTAATTTGAGGCTCCTCAAGCTCTTCTCAAATTTTGATAATTCACCATTTTGGGTCATTTTGACCCAAATTCAAAAGACCATATTCTGGGCAACAATTAACCCCGCATACATATTTTTTTTAGATTGATTTAGTGAAGAGATATGGAAGATTCAAGGAATTTCATGACTGAAAACTTCCTCAAAAACCAGTTTTCTGCTCTAACTTACCTCCAAATGCACTTAAGAATCTGAAATTTTGATATATTGATGTCCGTGATTCACTTTTTCATATGACATCAAAAACAAAAATTTAGAAGCATTTGCTCCTTCTCCATTCCTCCTCAAAATTTGAGCGATTCGTCATTTTGAGATGTATCGAAAAAACTAAAAAATATTTTTTATTACATTTTCAAGAAAAGTCTTTTACCAAATTTTGAGCGAATTTTATGAATACCCGCTAGCGCTACGCCTATAGATTGCCAAAAAGTTGGACATTTGCCCAGATGATTACAAATGGTCTAAAAGCCAAAGATTTGAAGACCCTACCCTCCCCGACACGCTGCCCCAAATCACGTAGGCTTTAATGTCATTCCTTTTTATTGAAAACTCAGCTAAAAATTACAAAGCTTTTTTTTACCTTGACCGAACAAAGTAATGACCCAAGCTTAGCCTTTGGGTAATCATAATCAATTTACTTCTTAGCTTACACAACTAGTAGTAACATACTTTTTTTCCATCGATGCTCGTTAATTGAAAAATAACGACTTTTCAAATTCACTATATTTTTTCCTTCTGGAATTAAGTTAGTTCTCACTTGTACTATTCTTTTCTTTTATTTTCTACAATCTGACGTACAGATTTAATTTATGAAGGAGTACGTATCTACTTCCAAATTTAATGTAAAATGAAAAAAATTCTGGAATCCTTGAGTTGTGTACTTACGTAAATAAAGATAGGTTTTTCGGTTTTGTATTCACTCGAGAGTTTTGAATGGAAATTACTCGACGAAAACTCGCATCTTGTATCAATTTATCGCCAGAAATACGTGGTTCTTGTTAGTTTTGTGGTGGCATTATATATGTATTTTGAACCTAAATTATTTGGCTATGCATAAAATATGTAAATTTTTATACAAAAGACAACTCGTAAGCAGTCATTCAGCATTACTGTAGCATTTTCAGACTTGCACATAATGCTACCTCTACTTTACTGAGTTGCTAACTTTGAATTATGAAATTATCGAACAGTACCTTGACAAGCAGAAAATAAACGAAATAAGATACTTTAGCGTAAAACATTTTTCGTATTATTTTATTTCATAATTAGTATTATTTTAGATTTAAAATAATACCTATATTGTTTTTTTTTGTTTGAAAAATTCAATTTTTTTGTATTTAAATTTACGAAGAAAAAACGGGAATTTCTATTGTCTGGTATTAACCTTTACATTTCACTGAACCAAAACACGAAGTAACGAACAAAATGGTAAAATATCGGATATAGTTGACAACTTTAGCTAGTATGGTAGAATACAATGTTAGAAACTATAATGGCCTCGCAGATTATTCCTACATTCAGCTCACTATCATATTCTATAATCGAATTTCACTCAATTTTGGACTCAAATCTCTCTTTATACCTTTCAAGAGCGGGGGGGTTGTTGGATATGGAATATGTTATTCTTTTTAGTTATTAGTTATGAGTACCTAATTATCGAATTTGATCTATTTAAACCTTCTCTAGCTTCCCGTTAATTTTCATGCATCTGGCATTTTGATTATATTTTTAGAAAAATTTGGTGGGGAGAGAACTTATATTGCGGTGTTTAGATAACTTCATATTCAAAGGTTAAGTTTTATGGTAGCATTTAGAGAGAAGATATGAAGGAATAAAAAATGTTAGAACTTAAAACTTCTTCAAAAAGTTGTTTTTTGCTGTAACTTTGCTCGATTCGACTTAGAAGGTAAAAATTTGGACAAGTTTTTGTCTTTGATATACTCTGTTATATGAGACTAGAATCGAGAGTTTTGAGTATTTTGGTAATCCTCCACTTTCCTTCGAGATTTTAGTGAACTGTTATTTTGAGTCGAATGAAAAATCTAAAAAAAAAATCGTAGATATTCATGAGAAAATCCTATGACCAAATTTTGAGCAATTTTCATGTGCATCTGCTTTTACAGTTTAGTGTGGATAAGAGTATGAAGGTTTTGATCATGACGAATTTGGACATAGTCAATGAACCACAAAGATCTGCAAAGTAAAGGTATGAGGTTCCTTCTTCCATAACCTCTCTCTAAATCATGATGACTGTAATAGCTTAGATTTTCTCTCCTTACAATAAATATTTGGATTTTTCAAAAATGTTTGTCACTCCGCCGATAACAAGTAGATGAATGTATTATAATCTTCTTTATTGGTATTCTTAATAGTAATCACAAACGAGTTAGCAACTTTTTCAGAAATATCTAAACGTTGAACTCGTAATAAACTTAAACGATAACGCTAAAATGGCGAATGGTTATTACCAATTTATCTTTTAACCTTTACCAGTTTATACAGGTATTTGGCGAAAATGAAACGCTCGAAGGTATTATTCGCCATTCGTCGCATCCCTGCGCGTTCACTGTTGCGAATAAAACTCCATTGGTTCGAGATACCCGCTAGACTAACTTGAAACTGTATTCATTCGAGGTTCCTGCGTATACCTAATGTTTAACGCTTAAGTAAAATTTAATTACCAACTGACGTTTATTATGAGCCAGACATTTGGACATGTTCCCATTCCTTTCTTTATTTCCTCATTGCTAGAAATGCAAAATACAAAATTTCTCTCAACTTTCTCAATACGAAGTGGACGTTTTTTTGTTATTAAATTTTTTCCTGTATATAGAAAATTGAAGAGTATATTAGGCATGCATTTTTTTTGGTATAACCAAATTCTGCGCACTGTACAGTGTACATAATTCTTATGAGGGACAAAATTTAGAGCACTGAAATAATGATATTTTTGCAGCTCTTGTTCTAAGACAACTATTTGTTGAAATTTTTCGATGAAATTTCTTGAAATTTCATATAATGAAAGTTGAAACCTTTTTCTTGATTTATGCTCAAGATAAATATAATTCTAATGTTTGTGAAAAGTCATTGGAAGTAGAACATTAATTCATTCCTTATCAATCAAATTTTAATGTTTTTTTTTTTTTTTATTCTTCTCAGAAATTATTTATTTAATCGAAAAGATCTTGAGTACGTGTAGTGTATACGACGTGACGTTGAATATAATAAAGACACCATTAAAATTGACTTCACGGCGCGAAAATTTTATTTAAAATTTTCACAAGTTACTTTTTGTATAAAAAACATATTATGGATAACAAAAACATAAAACACCGGCAAAAACTATAGTGCGCCGCGCCCCTGCTCCCCAGAGGGGACTTTGAAATCACTTTAGCCAGCCATTTTCGACCTTTTTACACACACTTAAAATTAAACTTGATCGTTATAAGACGCATGGGGAACTGAAGAACTTTGTATGGATGACATAACGTGAAACCCATCGTCCATACAGTAGGAAAAGCCCAGTGATAAGGTATCTCTGTGCGATAATAATGACGCTATATACGATTTTGTAAATTTTGATGAAAAGTGTTTATTTCAAATTTCAAAGAAAACTATTCATTACATTAGGAGATTTACATGCAGTAAAAAATGGGCTTTTGACAGACAAAAATTTATATTTGAATTTTTATTATTAATTAACTACAATATATAAAAATAAAATTAAAAATTGATATCATTAAAAAAAATTCAAAATATAATTACGTGTATTATTTATATATCGTGCGTCCTATTGAACCCCATGTAGGCAAAGCAGCAAATTCCCATTTATGATATTCAAAATACTTTCATATTACATTACTGACTACAAATGCATTGTGTTTGGCTATGAAAATAAAAATCAGTGTTACCAACATGTTATATCCAGTTGATTGTTGACTGAAACAGAAATTTGGCGCTTTGTCTGTATGGGGTTCAATCGGACGCACGATATGTGTAGTATATACTCTTAACCCAAAGAAAAAAAAGATCGAAAATTGTGAAACTCGAAATACATACGTACGTGAAAACTAAAAGCCTCAGGGACCCTAAACCTACACATGTAGAATGTAGAGTTGTCATAATGTCATGATTAAAACTACAGGTATTACGAATAACGAAAACTAATAATAGGAATTATTGATTGCATGTATTTCCCTTAACACCCAATGAATTAAAGCATGATAACACGATTACTCGAATGAATAAGTTTTAACACGTTTTTGAGTTTGTGCTAACGCGTAACATTTTAATTTTTATTCCAAAGTCGGTCATAGTCAGACTGATTCGTTGAAAAATTCTACTGTTTTGGATGTAACATGATGAAATGTCTCGCCATTTTCAAATATTTATCATTCAGAAGAATACGTAATTTTTTGCGTCGTGTTGTAAAATTCGCGAGCTTTCATCAGGAGTAGCTCTTCAAAGAGCCGGGTAAAAAGGACGTTTAAATTAAATAATTTTAAATCGAAAAGAGAGATGAAAGATTAGGATATATTTCGAGGATTTTCAATTTTAATTTGTTTACTTCTTTTAATGTTTTACATCGATGGATCAAAATTGTTATAAACAACATGGCCTGAGATTCTATTTATTTATTTCAGCGTGAATTTAAATAACGTAAATATCATTTTTTTATTTAAATAATGTAAGTAATGCTCTGGATTAACCAAACTTAGATAGCCCACAGGTTTATACGAATTATGTTCAAAAAGCAGCCAGAAAGTTTTTTTTCTTTTTTCTTTTTTATCAATATCCAGTATAAAAATTGAGTTAGAGTGTTCAGGAACAGCTAATTCGAAAGAGCTTGACATTTTATACATGGTTAAATTTTACGTGAGTCTCGAGTTATTTCAATAAAACTAATTCATTTTTTTAGAGCGTTTTATGTGAATGAACTCCAATACTAAAAATGAATTTAACTTATTGCCTACTTTTTTGCAAATATCTCAAGAAAAAATATAAATGGAAAGTTTACAAGTACATAGCTCATTTGAAACAGCATAAAATTCTGAATATGTTTCACTATCAAAAAACAGTAGTCATTGATTTACTTTTTGAAATAACTCATAATAAAGTAGAAAATCTCTTTTACGAAATTAATTGTGAAACTATATCGTTGACAGTAACTTTCAGAGAAATTAAATCATTTGACATTTTAATCTCTTTAGAATAAGTCATTTGCGAGCCCTCAACGATTCCAGGTCAATTTTAAAATGATGAAAATTCTACGTTCGCTTGGCTAGTTGGCTATCTACGTATGGTTCATCTATGGTAATATTTTCCTATCGGTCTACGAAATTAATGCTAATAAGGAGTGTATACGTAAATACAATGACTTGCTGTCAAGAATCACCTATATACGTAATTGTATAATACTTGATTGATCAGGATGTGAAAATAAGTGTAATTCAGATGATACATTTTTCTATTTATAGTAAAAGAGTTTTTTTTTTATTCGTGATATTATTCGAACCAAATTATCAAATTACGATAGCGAGGTATACGAAATGTAGTATCAGAATGACTTCAAGATTACCATAATATAAATACAGCTATTTAGTCATGAAAAATTTTTTCACGCAGACGTTAAAAAAGTTCTGAACTTTTACTTTTGCATGAGTCTGTGAGTCAAAGGATAAGAATGGGGTAAATAGTTGCAAATATATACCTGTGGTGTTCTATTTCGGACGTATCGCCCATAAACGACCAAGTTACATACATGTATGATGATCTGCCTGCCCAAAAATTTGAATGAACTGAGTTATGCAAAGTTGAAAATATATTTTGATTGAAAAGAATATTCTACTTGAAAAATTTATATCTTGCGAACTGTAAATGGTATATAGAAATGCGAGGTTTTGTGTCAAAATGTGAAGCATGTAATGTAGTCTCATTGGCAAAAGGGGAAGATTAAAGCGGAGATATATGGAAATAAGTACCAAAATTATCGTGAAAAATCAGTCAATATTTCAATTTTTTGTTAATAATTTTTGAAATCGCGTTATTAACCGCCCTCTTGAAAAATTTCTTGGTAATTTTGAATGTATATTGTATACATTATAGCAGATACGCCTATCCTAGATAGTTTGTATATTGAGAAAAAAAAATGAAAAAAAGAAAAATTGTTCAATTTTTCACGAAAAGAAAATTTTAATATTTTTGCGTGTCGAACTAAAGGGGGTAGGGTTGTGGCATTAATATCATATCATGCTTACGATATAGTTTCATTGATGAAAAAAATGATGGGTGTAAGAAGGGTACACCGAGGCGAGGGAGGAGGGGAGACGTGGATATGTATATATATATACAGATCAACACCAAGAAACCTAGTGAAAAATCGGTGAATTTTTCAATTTCTTGTGAATAACTTTTAAAATTGCCTTATTAAAGACCCTCTTGAAAAATTTCTTAGTAATAGTGAATGTATCCTTCACATACTGACATGAATGTCGCAATTCTGTGTCGTTTATTAGTTTAAAAAACAAAAATTTTTAAGACGGAACACTATATCTGCGTATATACGAGTAAATATTTTTATGTATTTGAAAAAATCAAATTAATTTTGATAAAATTTAAATTTTAAAATTTTAAATAAACATTTATATTATTAATTTAACTTAAATACTAAAATTCCTTGTTGAATGTATTTGAAAATTAGGAACATTATTCTTTTAAAGACTTGTCAAATACTGTGTTGAAGCATAGCAAATTTGTGAAAAAGATTTACATGAATTCATATACGATTACTAAAAGTAAGATGCTTAGTCAATTCCAAACCCACTTCAACAGGTGATATTGTAGGAGAATGAGAGAAGTTATCGTCCTCAAAATATAATGAATTAATTAAGTAAAAGCTGGAAATGTTTGATCATCGTTCTATGCGACAAAGTGAACTCAAATTACCAACTCATTCAAATTTCGGCTTTTGAAGTATGTTAGGAGGGAGGACAAGAGGGAAAACGGATTTTTGAGGAAAAATTATGTTAGGAAATTTCATGAATCTTTCTTATGTAAATTTGGAAAAGCGAAACTTTGAATGTGAGGTTTGTTGGGAACGAGAATATGATTTCTTGAATTTTGGTAAAAATGGATCGAAAAGGTCGAATGGTCAGAAGTTAAGAAAATCTTGAGGACCTTCAAATCATCCGAATTTGATGAACATGGGCTCATATGATTTGTGTCATTCTGTAAGCAAGCAATATATCTATCTAAAACTTTTTGAGTACTCTTGTAGGAGACAAATAAATATTTCTAATCTCATTACCGAATATGGGTGTGAAGATATTAATGAGATTACCTTCGATTCTAAATAAATTTCCATTAAAAACTCGCATGACTACTTGCAGTATTTTCTCTCTTCTAAATTTCATTCTGTTTTATTATTTGGTGAACTCTACCTAATTGTTACACCTGTTGCCAACTGCGAATGCTATAACAAAATGACAGAGCAATTCGATCGTAATCTAATCGTAATCTGTCTTTGAAAAAGGATTTCGAAAATAACAGCTTCCAGCGAGGAATAAGAGCACTCGAAAAAATATCCTAGAAATAACAACCAGTAAACGTTCTTGTTACCTTAATCTTCGTTGCTCGGTTGATTTTGAAATTCTGTTCGCGGCGAAGTTATTCGATGAAACGTTACGGCATGTTGAAAATTCGAGGTATAGGAAAAAAAATTCTTCCTTTATTACAATTCGATATGACGCAAGTATACCTACGCGTTAGAGCCGACGAAATGATGCATCGAAGTGAGACAAAGTTTTCCTGTTATTCGAACTCGATTCCTGTAGTAATAATTTCGCCAACGGTATTCGAAGGAGAACGATTTATACGAACTAGATTTTCTATAAATTATTACGCCGTGGTTTGAAAGGAAAATCAAAGCGGAAATGATGTAGTTTTTTAGCGAAAAACTACGTACAAGTTTTTATTCAAAACAACGTCAAGTAAAGTAAAAGAGTTTGAGAACTTTCAAAGATTTAGAAATTCCCGCGCTCGAAATCGGGTCAATGTGGAGAGATTTCTTTTCGGCGTTTTTGGAAGCTGCCACTGACGTTACCACCAACGTATTCGTTTAACATCATCTTACCACTCTGTCTAGTGCGATTTTGTAATCTTTAACGAGTCAAGTTATACTTCTTCGTGTAGTTGAATGAAAACGAAAGAAAACCTTTCCTGATTTCGCTTTCCCGCATGTATTCGCGTTGTTTCCTTCGAAATTAGAATATTATTTAATTCTCTATATTTATCGTCGCACGGGTCTATAATCAAAGAACTTAGCAGCTTAATGGATTTTTCCTCGCTGGCGCGTGTCAATCAATACCCATTAAATATCTTACGTTACCCAAAAAGTATACATAAATTAAATTGCTCGTTCAGACGTTTCATTGGTGTTACTTATGAAGTTTTAAAAACGACCATTTGCATCTTTCACCACATTGAGTAAATGTAAGAAAATAGGTATATGAAAATCTGATGAAAATACTTTATTTTCATTTCCATTGCTCACTTTTTCTTGTAAATTTTTTATTGGGTGTGACCAGGCTTGAAACTACAATCATGCAGTGAACCAAAAATTTAAGGACTTTTTGATACATTTACTTGCTGCTAGTATTTCGTAGAAATAAAAAACTACGTATTTGTTTTATAGAAATTTTATCTTATAAATGCAGCATAAAGTCTCGTAACAGATTTGCTAGCAATGAATAAAATATGTTTTAAAATTCAAGCTCGCTTTGCTTGACCTTGTGAAGATTTATATTAATCGTACAAGTTTGATACCGAATATTATCATATTTATGAAGTATCCACTGATCATATGTTTCTTGCTTACTTAAGACAAATACGATCTTTTTAAATAGCAATTGACCAGCTGGCTTTGAATGAAGCTGCCGATGATTATGCAATATCAAGTATTTATACCTACGAATATTCACTTCGAAATGATGAAGAATAAGTAAGAAATAGTTTGTTGGAATTCTCCAAAAATCGTAATTTCTGAAAACAAAAATTTGAAATATGTTCTCTTAAAAGTTGAATCTCTGTACAAAAAGTAAGCAGCCACTTTGAATTCCTGAAACTTGGTTTTTAATGTGGGAGAGGGCTTGTTCAGATGTGTAGATTATGTTGTTAACCTCATCATGCCCACGTGTAGTACCGAAATTGAAAACACCTACGTGTTCCCCTTCAAGACCACCTATTAAGCTGAATTTTAAATTCTTACCGTGCGTCAGAATGAACCACATGCAGGCAAAAGCGCTAAATTCCCATTTAATCAACAACCAACTAGATATAACATGTTGTTTACACTGATGCATTTATAGCCAGTGATGTAATATGAAAATATTTTGAAACATCGTAAAAAAGAATTTTCCGCAGGTATCACGTGAGCCCATATTTATCAAATTTCAGACATTTGAGCCTCCTCAAGTAGTCCACAGATTTTAACTATTCAGCATTTTAGGTCTATATTTGCCCAAATTCAATGGATCATATTATAGTCCCGAAAAGTATAATTTTAGTTTTGCTAGTTCAAATTATTTTGTCCAGCAACTCTGTGGAGATATCGGTTTGACCTCGGCAATACCAGAATGTTCTGAGGCCCATAACGTTCTAGTTTGGCGCCTAGGAAATTTGGGTGCAACAGGTAACATATGCATGAAATTTAAGCTTTCAAGGTATATTTACTCTGGAGATATAGTTTATTCAAAAAATTTCTCAGCTTGACTTTCGCTTCAAAAGACGTTTCTTGCTCTTCACTCCACTCCAAACTCGCTTAAAAGGTGGAAATTTAAATTACTTGGCTATTCGAGTTTACTTTGTCGCATGAAATGATGATCGAAAATTTTTCATCTTTCGTTTACCCTCAACATATTTTGAGTACGATAACTCCTCTCACTCCTCCATCAGTATCACTCATTACGGTGGATTTAAAATTAAATACCCTTCCTGCTCCCAATAATCATATGAATTCATATACGTCAAATTTGAACTACTTATCTGAGATTTTTCAAGCCTTATTTGAATTTTGATCATCCGCCATTTTGAATCTATTTTGACCCAAATCTAAGTAATTATATTCTAATCTTCAACTAGGTCTACATGCAAAGTTCTAGCTTTCCAAGTTGATTTGATGAGAAGGTGTGGAATATTAAAGAAATTTCATGACTTAACCTCCTCCCCTCCCACTTGGAAATTATTTCTTTCTCAACTCCCGTCCAACTTCACTTTAGAAGCTGAGGTTTTGGTATGTTTGTGTCATCATTTCACTCTATAATGTGGTATTAAGATCAAAAATTTTGAGACTTTGAAGGCCTTCCGGCTCTTCTCTACATTTGAGCGAACTATATTATAATCAAAAATCTGGAAAAAGTGCTTTCAAGTATGTACATGAACAACATAAACAGCTCTGATGGAATATTGAGCAATTTTCATCAATAAACGCTTTAAAAATTTAAAAATTAATACTGATACTATATTATATAAAAATGTAAAAACAGATAGCATCGAAAGTATTACTCATATTATTTAGATATGCATAAAGAGTAACGTATTTATGTTACGTAAATTCACGTTGAATTATACATTAATAAAATCGTAGGTAGGTCATATTATTAATTATATTTTTGTCAAAATAGAAAATTTCAAGCTTTGAGCTCCCTCCAGTCTCTCTCAAAATAGTGATTATGAAATAAGTATCTTTACATTACAGTCATGTATAGTTATGTACATGAATATCGTAATGAATATTTTAAATCGTAAGTATCAGAAATCCTCTAATTTGCTATGCTTCAATGTACCTATTATTTGAAAAGTCTTTAAAGTGATAGTTTGTAATTTTCATTTAATATTATGTACATTCGATAATGTAATTTTTTTATTTAAATAATTATATTCATAATATACGCATTTACAAACTTTTTAAATTAATATTTTATCAATATTTATTTGATTTTTTTCATATCAGTAAGCTGAATTTTTGTCAATTGGGTATAAATATATTTATATATATCTCTATCGTTATCTTTCAGAAACTCAATCAAAAGTTGAAGTCTAGCACTTTTTCATCGTCTGCACGAAGAAATTCTCTATAATTAAATAGCTATAGGTAATTTGGTGTATTCAGTAATCTTGACGTCATTTTGATACGATTCCCATGTACCTCGTTATCGTAATTTGATAACTTGCTTCGCAGAATATCACGATTTTTTTTTAAATCTCATTTACTATAATTAGAACAGTGTGTCATTTAAATTTCTATTTTTTTTCCCTTCCTGGTTACCTATTATCGAATTAGATCTATAGGTGATTCTTCCTTCTGAGTCACTGTATTTACGTATGAGGTATGATGTACTCCTTATTAATATTAATTTTATAGACGAATGTTGTAAGGGAATTATACCATCCATGTGCTAGCAAATGAACGCAGTTCTGCCTACTACACTGTTGAAGTGCTCTAAAATAAAAAAGAACCGAGGATTTTGCATAAACTCGTATTTTATGATTAGTAATAGGATGCTCTTTGAATTCGTCTCGTCGAAGAATGTGAAAATATTTTGCGTCGATAATTTAAAACTCTCCTCACTGAAAGTTGGATGAAGCGGCGAAAACGTGAAACTGAAGTTGTGAAAGTTCTGACGTAATATTTTTAATGAAAAAAAGCCAAATGGTTCGGTCAATTGTCACGCAATCGAGTTACGACGCAGCAACGCGTTGAATTATTTGGAATTTTTTTGAGAAAATTATTTTTTCGATTTATTTCTCTGGATGAACATAAAAGATTATAATATGCGAGATGTGACTCGTTTTTTCGAGGAGGGGGAATGTAGAGCGATTTTTCCAGAAATATCTTTATCGTGATTTCTAACCACAGAATTACTTATATTGATAGTAATTTTATAAATTAGCAAAATCCATTCCAAGTCGTATGCTGTAGTATAACTTAGACATGATGTATTAAGTTTATCTGGTGTCTTCTTTGGGATTGAAGTCACCTATGATGATGAAAAATAATAGGTTCCTTATTACTGTGAGGCATTCTTGGTTTAGTTGCTATCCTAATAGAATTTGTCTGAAATAATACATATTATAGAAGAAACAGTTGAATATCTTGTTTTTACTAGTATCTCCGAGCTATATTAACCCAGTTTAACGACATAGTAATTACACAAAAGTCTAGTAAATCTAGACCACATAAGGAAAGTTTGAGGGAAAAATTTTAAACAAAGATTTTTTCATAGTATACGTGGAGACCAACTCCACTAAAAACATAATAAAAGTCCCGATTTTTAGGTGGTGAGTGTAGCTCAAAGCGAGGGTAGGACCAAAAAACGATTTATTGGCTATATCTCCTCTGGCTTTGATCGTAGCGAAAATATAATTCAGTGGAATTTTGTTTTACACTAAATTTTCTACAACTTTTATATGAAAATTTTTTTGCTATGACCCACTGGTGAAGAGTTGGGGGTGTTTGAAATTTGGTACTTGAGGAATTTTGTTAATATCGATTTACTTTTGCTATATGTCATTGCGAATACAAATAAAAAATGCATATGATGACTTGTGACTACATACGTACCAACTCATTCATAACACTGTGAAGCTCTTAGCCCCTTCTTCTCACTCCCAAATACATGCCTGCTTAAGTATGAATATTTTCATGTTGGAAAATAATTTTGAAAGTACGCTGTCCTAAAATGAAATTTTGCTTAAACTTGTAATGTTCTTTTAATACCATTGTCTTATGATTCATTCTTTTATATTTCCAGTGTGGATTATTTTCAACGTTTTGGATTCAGAAAATGCCAATCTTTGAGTTTCGATTTGGTTTGAATTTAACAATAAAAAAATAAAAAAAATTATAATAATTAATCATTTACAATACTTTATTTTAATTCAAAATGTTTTGTAATGCTGAAAAAAATTTCAAACATTGTTCTTTCAAATTACCTACATGATTTATTTCAATAATTTCTAGTATAATAAAAATCAAGTGTAAGAAATAGAATAATCTCTCCATCAACTTTCTGTATCGAAATTCAGTACGCTATAAAAGTCATTATCTCGTATAAAAATTTGCTTACAGGAATATTCAGTTTTCAAAGCATTTCATAAAGTAAGAAACTTCTCAACCATACATTCATACGAGTGTAAACTTCAAAATTTAACTTCTCTTGCTCATCTCATTTTGTGGAAAGATTCGAGCATTTTCAGTTCAAAGCACTGTGAGTTATAATGTCATTCCATTAAGCGTGCAATTACATTTGATTACGATACAACGTGCTTAAATGATTTTCCCTCCATGTAAACTACTTAGGGAATTAAAGTATCATTTTTTGGCTGTTGACTCGACTCGGGGCGAGGATACGAAACACGAAATTATAAAAATGTTGATGGGTACCATTACCGGGGTTTATTTCTTTGACGAATTTTCCTCTCTGGTTACCATCGTTTGATTTGTATTTAATTTGACATCTGTGAACTTTAGATTATAGAACGTTGATCTTTATACGCTCGTGGAAAACTCGATGCCGAAATAATTTGTTCTTCGGTCTCTCTAGATACTTCTCCTCTTCAGAAATTAGTTGTAGGTGATTTCGTAATCGCGCGAAAATTTAAATTTTATACGGTTTCGTTTTCTAATTTGTCGCGTAGAAAATTCTGGCCTGGTTTTTTTCCATTAACACTTTTTCACGATTTCATCATTTTCATCTACGAATGGTAATGAAATTTACTTTACATTTTTGCCTAAATTAGTGAAACTTCTACGTTCAAATGGAGTCTTTTCGTTGTTGAAATTTAATTAAGTTCTCTAAGAAATCTTTGTCGACATTTTTTGCAACATTGTGTAAAATCTAGCGAATTTTAAAATATTTTCGAATATCTAGACGAAATTACTACCTACGCTCATATTTGTAATTTACTACTAGACCAATTGCGCCGTATTAATTATTCATTTATCGTTAGTACGTGCTACGTGGTGTTTATTCAGTTCAAGTGGATTTTTACGAGTCTGGTTTGATAATAAATTCGCTATTTTGAAAATGACGATTGTGTTAATCGAGACAAAATGATATTAGAATCCATTTTTTTTAAAAACATCTTAACCTATGTTCTTGTTTACTTTTTAGTACGATACAAACTACAAAGATAATTTCTGAATATGTAACCGCAGGGTGAGGTTAATATTTCGATAAATTTAAACTATTTAGTCAACGTGCTTTGAGATATTTTGACGCATTAACGTTTGAATTACCATTACGCCCTCTTTACCTCTCATGTAGAGGGAAAATTTAGCAAATTTGGATGTTTTCGTTGATCGTTTGAATATTTCAATAATCAACAAATTCCATACTACGCGTCGCTTTTGACGTCGAATAATGCTAATATTCGCCGATAGCGTTGAAATATGAGAGAAAAATTAGTAAATATCAAATATGTAAAATTCATCTCAACTCAATTACTTTTCTACAATGTTAACTTACCTCCAGCTATATAGCGTACAAATAATGCGGTTGAGAGGAATTTAATGTTCAACGTGTTCTCTATTTTTCTCTTGGCAGGGATTTAAACGATCTTTTGGCTTGATAACTGGAAACGTCGCAAATTAAAACGGTAAAATGGTAGCATGAATAATGCGTTTTTATCTGTAAATTTATACCATCTCTTTTCTAGAAAAGGATGTTGATTTTTTTTTAATTCTAGATTTTAAATTACTGTGCTGCGGAGTTCTAAAGTTTTTGGTTTTGCTGATATGAAAAAAATTAAATCTTTTCGTCTTTTAATTACTCGACGAAGAAAAGTTTTTTCCAGTTTTTGTCGAAGAAATTTATTTTTCAAAAATTATGGCCACAATTGTGCTTCAGTCATGTCTGTTTGATGTGATGAACTTGAGAAGGGCATCGATGCAGTTTTACTAGGGTGTATTTTTCTTTTAGATTAGTCATCTAATTTAGTATTTACCTTGTCGTATATGGTATTGGAGAATGTTTGGAAACAGTTTTCCTCAATCTAAATTAATGATTCTATATAAAAAATGGAATTTCAGTAAAAGTATGATTCTTAAAATTATATGAAGTTAATTGCTATCGTTTTGGTATTGGCTATTTATTTCTTAGTAAATTTCTTGATTGGTTTTTTGGAAGCGCTTGAGCTTTGAATCGGAACTTTTGACATCGTCTTCATTTGTTCTTCATGTTCAATTTTATATTAAAAAGAAATCTACTTCGATGACCAACCAGTATCAGCAATACTTATACCTTTATGTTCATTCATTCTGCGTGATATTTTGATTTTGTTCTTCATTTCATTTATTTTCATTATTTAATAATTTAATAATTTAAAATTATTAAACTATTTCAGGTTTTTCTAAATATTAAGTACATATCTAGGTATTATTTATATATGTAATCACACAGTGTATGTTTTTTTTTTACAGCCCACCAGAATGATGGAATCGTCAATTCCTTACAGTTGTATCCACGAAATTTATATCGTTCCACGATGGGATGCGGGACAAAAATATTTTCTAAGAATAGTCGTTCCCAATGGTTCATATTTATTACAGGTACGTATTCAACATTCTTGAATTCTTTTTTTAATCGTATCACATACAATCGTAGAACTGGAAACACATCTCAGTGAAGCAGTAATAGCTCATAGAAAAGTTCATTGTGATATCTACTTTGATGTAGTAGTCCAGCTAAAACGAAGAGGAGGTCTGAAATTTTCAGTTTCTGATCTCTAGCGATACACGTGTATGTTCAAAGATTTCGAAGAATTTATAGCAGTACCGCTTGCAAAACCCTCAAAGGAATGAATAAGGAGGGTAGCTGAGGCAAGTTGCTGTGAGCTCAAACTTTCCACATTAGACGAAATTAGAAAATTCCGAATGGTTTATAAAAAATAAAAAAATAAAAAACAAGAAAATAAGGGTTAAAAAAGTGCTCTAAAATGGAATACTATTAAAAATGAATATAGTGCTAAGTAAAAAAAAAAAATACAAATGCTAAAAATGTTTGAAAAAAAATGCCTAAAAAAAAAAAAAATTGTTATAGAATGTTGAAAAATTGCAAAAATATTTAGATATATTTTGCCTGCACCCCCTTGGTGGAAAATGGGGTTAATAATTAGAGTTCAAAAAAAAATGCTTCCGTGCCGGCCTAAGTGGCAGTACACAGCACGTACATAGAAAAAATGATTTCAGAAAATGAATATTTTATACAAAATGATTGTAATTTTAATTTCCAGTGGAAAAGGCCAAATTCATTTTATGCATAATATACACTAGAGAATGTAAAAACAACCCTAGCCTATTCATTATGGCGAGTAAAGAAAAAAAATATCCTTCAATTACGATGAAATTTTAATATGTTGTTTACTTCGAGTTGAGAGTGCTCTCATCAAATTGTGATCCTTTAGTGATGCGCTCCCAAAGTAGTGCCATTTTCAAAGAAATGAATGATTTTTGCCATTTTGCCTCTCAAAAAAAGGCAAGAGGAACCAAAAAGCATGCTCACGAGGTACGGTTTGAGATGCCGAATCATTTTGTAAACAATTATTTTTCTGGTATTCGTTATGTATATTGAGATGAATGCGAAAATCATACCTAAATGAATATATTAAATCGTCAGTTTCAAATGGTGAAGGCATAAGGAATTTTTTGGCGTTGGGAAGCATTTTTCCATGAGAGTAGTTATACTTTTTTTGTTCCGAATTAAAAATAGATTAATTTTGTTCATAATCATTTTTTCTATCGGTGTCATATTCACTGAGGTATATGCCCATAAACCCATTTTTGGTGGGGCTTTATTTTCTTTGAGGGCCATGTGGGGCCATGTGTGGGACTAAACGAAAAAAATTTCAGTGTTATTGAGGTTAGTACTCTTGACGGATGTGCATAAAAATTTAATTTCGTTCTCTGGTTGGATTCTTTTGAAAATTAATTATTTCCCTAAAAAATTTTTTCAACAAAAATATTGGGGAAAAATATAAATTTTTTTATTTTTGAAAATGTGTTCAATTTTTCATGTTTTAAAAAACTCTTCATTTTATGACTTTTCCTTTTTTTTTTCGACATGACAACATGATTTTGAATATTATTTTTTGTCGTATGATCTATATAAATATTATGTATATAATTATGTGCGTATGAATACATTATATTTTAAGCAATTCCCTTTTAATAGGTTTGTTTTTTCCCTTTGCAAAATTACATTACAGAATTTGTCATTCTGGATTTTTTCAGCTTTTCTAATTATGCATCTTTTATTTCTAGACAGTTTTTCAATTTTTTTTTTGTTTGGTTAAGTGAATGATATTTTTTACAGGCATGAATTAATTAGTTTACGATATCTAGCCCCTTTTTCTCTCTCTCTCACTCGGCTCCTTGATAATTATTTTCGTATACCTACCGATTTTTCTCATCATGTTTTATTCTCTAATTGAAAAAGGGAAAATTAACCTACCAAATGTTTGATGAATGCATAGAAATACAGTTACTTCTAATGAAAACGAAAACTAACAATTCATATTTGATTGAAATTCGTACGTCGCGTCGTACGCAAAAATTCCCCCTTGAATTAAAGAGATTGTTTTAATTGTAAATTTGCACTACGTAAATTAATTTTTTCATTCGAGTAATTGGATTAGGGTAGATGGGATGGATTGCGTGTAGCATACGTATAAATGGAGATGCTGGAGTTACGTTTCACGCGGGATTATTACGTTAATTAATTTCGACTCGTAAATGCCAGCAGATTCCTTTAGAAATGATTATTGCGTTAATTAATTTACTTGATTCTAGATGTAAATTTTTTTCTACTTACGCGCTTCGTACAACCAACATACGTGCATTGAATCACGTATTTTAGTATTTTTAATCAATGAAATATTTTCTTTTTTATTTCAGACAAATAATTCTTATATCAGAGATCAATGGTTTTTTTCAATCGTATGGAAGGTATGTTTGTATTTTATCTTTTTACACCTAATTACATAGATTAGCTTGTTTTCTGAATATTTCAGTAATGCTTTCGAAACAAGAGATAATTCATCAGAAAATGTGTTTGAAAAATTTTCCTTATTGATTCTACAACATGTAATAGTAATATTTTCAACGACACTTTTTTTATCCAACCTTGTGTATCGTGTGAAAATTAATACAAAAAATTTTTCAATGTCTTTGAGCTATTCTGTCATCGTTCAACATCTATTGGGCATGCGTACTTAATTTTCATTGCGAAAATATTTTAATAAAGGGACCCGTGTGCAGACAGGAACGGAAAGGAAATACGAGAAAATAATTTATCGTTGATATTTTCCGAGAACTTCAAGCTTATAGTTTATTTCACTTCTGGTAATAAATGCTGTAAAAATGAAAACACTGTCGCAAAATATCGAATATATGAGCGTTCGTTGCTAGGTACATGTTGCATTTATAATTCTACTTTATAAATTACACCGCCAGTTTCACATATAATATCACCAACATGAAAAAAAAAAAAAACAGGAAATGTACGATTCTGTGTAGTTTTTCTTACATCCAGTTCGGAGCTTATTTTTTTCTTAGTTTCTGTCAGAGTTTTTTTTTAGATAGTTTTACGTCGGAGCAGCTTATCTGCGTTATTGTTAGAGGAAAATATGTATTATAGATTTATTTATTGGTGATGCGTACTTATGTGATGCAAAATGCACGATTATTTTTTTCCTCTCGAGAGATATGAATATTATTTATGACTCTTATGCGTACAACAAATTTTTATCCGGTATCTGGGCTAATATGAAAAATCGCCGTTGAATATTGTTGTAAAAGTTTCTTATTTTTATTTCTTATTAAGAAAAAATTTGTTTCCATGCTTTTATATAGATATCACTTTTTGTTCTTGAAAAAAAAAATTACACGAATCGAAATTGTCTGAGAAACATACGCGTATAAAGTATTCACTAAGTGGTGTTAAGTAGGTACAAACTAATATTTTGGAAAATTGGGAACGTTACTCTTTAATTTTATCCTTTATAATTAATAGATAATCCTCGAAAGAAGTTCACCTTTTTATATTAAAATATAAAAAGGTGGCACAAAGGGAAAAATCAAAAGTATTCTTACAAAATACCATTCAAGCAAAAAGTTTTTGAATTTCAAATTCAAAAACTCCTTCGCTTTTTTTTTCAAATTAATCCGTCTTCGTACAGGTCAATTGTGCCCTGACTCATTTTCATCTTCGTTCTCAAATCGCCCCACAACTGTGCCCTGTGTGCTCTACTCAGCTAATAATGACACATGTTCTCATCCTAGAATACCCATAGATAGCTTCCGATATCCGAATTTCTCTCTAATCTCCATGGAGATGTCCCTTTTTAGGTTTCTTATCTCAACTAGTCTCCTTCAACAGATCTGAAGCTATTCGCACGTACCTCTAACCTCAGTGACTACACACGGCATTAATAAAAAAAATATGTATATATATACTGTGGTTACCAAATAACGTTTTCAGATTTATTCAGTATTCGATTTCTTCATTTTTGAATGAATGTGACTCACTTTCATATTCATGCGAGTGAAACGATTTTTGCTTTAAAAAAAAGTGGATTTAGTGTAGACTTTTGTAAAAGGAAAACGAAATAAAAAAAAAATAAAATAAAACTAGACGAGGCGTTAAGAGGATAAACGTTTATAATTTTAGTCGCATAAAATAATCTGTTAAAATTAAAATTACTATAATAATATTATGTTAACTGAAAGGATGGGCGCGGGATGGTGTAGTTCCGTCAGTGCGGGCGAATCCACCTATAAAAAAAATATATCGCACATGAGTACCCAATACGCTAAAAAATATTTATATGACATTATGGACGTCTCAGGTCAGTGCCAATAGGCCCGCCGAACCTACTGTGGGGCTGCTTCGGACCCGGGCGACTTAGTCTACCCGCGGTACACCCATCAGTGCCAACTTAACGGATTACCCTATAGGCCAGTTAGCAGCGTACTCACGCCCTAAGCGCCTAGGTAATCCGCGGGGACCACATTATCGCCGGTGTGGCTCGTCACACACACCGCATAGTGGCGATCCCTTGAGTAGCCTCGCAAGGCTACTCGCCGGCAAGACGTTGGTGATCACACTTCACCTATCTAACTAACTTGACCTAAATGTGTCTATGGACGTCGCAAACGTAAACGTACCATGACACCATGCACACAGAAGGAGCCTACAACCTAATATAGTACGTAATAGGTACTCAGTAAGATCACTTACGTGTTATTTATCGCCAAGGGTTGAATCACAAACGCAAACTCTGACGCGTACACAGACACAATGTGGCAAAACCAATATCCACCGTAAAATGAGAGCTCGTACTAATCGACTATTCGTACAAGCCCCACACTTCACCAAACGTACGTGACGTTTCAGGAATTGGAGTTTTATTGCCCAGCGCCATTTAGGTTCAACCCTCAGTAAAAACGAAACTCAGCGAAACAGGTTGCCGATAGAGGGTATACGCACATATGTGAACGCAACCATCTATCCGCACCATGGATCGACTTTTCAGTAAAAACGCTCGAATAAAAAAAAAGTATCTTACATTCGGCCAACCTGAGAAATCGCCTTGCCCTCAAGGCGTCATTAGGAATCAGAATCAGAATTGGATTGTAGAACGACTCCACCTTCATCTCCATCATTCTCATTTTCAGTTTCAGAGTCTGACATCACCGCAGGGTCTCTCCAGGGCTTCAACTTATCTACCGCCACAACCCTATCATAATTCGTGCGCCTCGTCGATCGCGTCGTACCATCCATGTCACTCACCTTATATCGATCATTTGGTAAGACCTCAGTAACAATCATAGGACCACTAAAAGGAGCCAACAGCTTCCTGCTACTCCCTGGCCCACCAGGTGCGAGAGCTCGTTTCTCCACTAGTACTAGATCTCCCAGTTTATACTTCCGACTACGCTTTCTTCTGCGGTCATAATATTTCTTCTGAGTGCTCTGTGCAGCAATGATCCGCTGGTGTGCAGCTTCCCGTAATTCGTAAATATCTCTGATGGTTTGAGCAGCTGAAGATATTTCATCCCTAAGTGGGGCATCAGATCCGCTTCGTGGTGCATACCCATATAGCAGCTCGCTTGGTGTGTGACCCGTTGATTTATTGGGTACATTATTAATGGCAAATTGAACGCCAAGTAGATGATGGTCCCACAACTCTTCTTCTAGCGTTTTAGCCATCAGTGCATTCAAAATTGATCGGTTTAATCTTTCCACCTGGCCGTTTGCCCGTGGGGTAGCGACAGCGTTTTTGATATGAATGATAGTGTTTTGCGTACAAAAGCGCCGAAACTTCTTTGATGTAAAGCTACTGCCTTGATCCGAAATTATAATTTTTGGAGCACCATAAGTGGCGCACACGGTCATAAGTACATCGAGTACATATCTAACTTTAGTTGACTTTAACGCCCGTAGGATACAAAATTTCGTAAATGCATCAACTACCGCAAATATGTACAAATTACCATGTTTCGATTTTGGAAATGGTCCAAGGTGGTCAATATGTACGGTATGAAAAGGGGTTTTGGGCTTTGGTATCGGGTTAAGGAAACCCTCGGGTTTGCCTCCTTTTCGTTTCGTAAAGAGACAAGCAATACAGCACTTTATGTAATTCTCTACGTACTTTCGCATACTTGGAAACCAGTAATGGTTACACAGACGCTGTAGGGTTTTCTCAACACCAAAATGGCCCATTTCGTCATGAGCAGCCTTTACAACCTGCTGCCTCATTCCTCGAGGAACAACCCAAAGTAATCCTCGAGCGGTGATTTGGTATACACGTCCATCACGCAAAGTGTAATTCTTATGTACGTCTTTGTCTGCATCACTGCTTGGTGGTTTGGTTAAAATTGCTTGAATTTCTTTAATTCGGTCGTCCGTTAACTGCCCCGAAAGGACCCAATCAGCAACAGTAATTCGCATCACTGTTTCCTCACGAATTGGATTCCTACTTAAGGCATCAGCGTGTTTTAAGCTACCTCCCGGACGGTATTTAACGGTAAACGAATATTCTTGGAGTTGGAGCCACCATCTGGCGATTCTAGGTAATAAATTTTTCTTCTCACTCGTGGCTCGGAGTGCATTGCAGTCAGTGATTACAGTAAAAGTAATACCTAATAAATAGCAGCGAAATTTCTTCAAACTCTCAACTACAGCGAGAGTCTCAAGTTCGTAAGAATGATATTTACATTCGGTATTGGACGTTTGTCGGCTGTAATATGCAACAGGATGTAATCTACCTTCGTGACGTTGCAGTAAGATGCCACCTACACCAATGGCGCTGGCATCGGTGTGGACTTCAGTTTCAGCTTTTGGGTCGTAAATGGTCAATATAGGGCTCTCGATTAATGCGCACTGCAATTTTCGGAAAGCTTCTTCTTCTTTCTTCCCCCAACTCCACTCAACAGTTTTGCGGGTGAGGTTAGTGAGAGGTCTAGCAATAACGGCGTAATTTCGTACGAAATGGCGGAAATAACCGGTTAAGCCAATGAACTGGCGAATGTTATGCACGCTGGAGGGAGGAGGGAACTCCTTGATTGCCTTTACTTTTTCTCTACCTGGTTTAATAGTACCGCTATCGATTTCAAAACCGAGGAATGAAACCGATTTAGTAAGAAAATGACACTTCTTCAAGTTTAGGGTCAAGCCCTCTGCCCTCAGTAATTTAAGAACTCTTTCAAGGGCCGCTAAAGTATCACCAGTTGTCTTAGCGTGAATTAAAATATCGTCGAGGTAGACAGCAGCGATATTTCGGACAGATTTTAGCACTTGACACATTAAACGTTGGAAAGCTCGAGGTGCATTCGTCAGACCAAATGGCATGCGATTAAATTCAAACTCGCCGAAAGGGGTCACAAACGCAGTATATTTTTTGGAATTTTCGGCAACTGGTATTTGATGGTAACCTGATTTGAGATCGAGACTACAGAAATACATTGCCCCAGATAATCTATCTAGTTGGTCATCAATCCGAGGAAGCGGATAATTTTCTTTGACTGTTACCGAATTTAGTTTTCTATAATCTATACACATGCGCTGTTCGTCATTTTTCTTACGTACTAACAAGACAGGAGATGCATAGTTGGATGTTGACTCACGGATAATATTATTTTCTAGAAGATCAGCAATTATTTCACGAGTGATTTCTTGTTCAGCACTAGACATCCTATAAGGTCGATATGTAAATGGGACATTACTGGTTAATTGAATTTCCAATTCAACAGATTTTGCACAACCGATTGTAGCGTTATCGCTGGCAAAACAATCGCGATATTGATTTAATAAGTTGAGTAGGGCTTCGCGTTCTTCCTCTAAAACTGGGCCTATCTTGATATCGTCTAATTTTATTGGAGGCCGTTCGGCTACAGAAATTTTAGAAATTGACTCCTTATTATTTTGGGTATACTCTTCCTCAGCACATGGCCAGCCGCGCGCTACGACCTGACCGCGTTTCATTTTAATCGGGTTTTGCGACAGGTTAATAACCGGCAACACACTACGTTGGATTTCGTGAATACGTAGGATAGTTCGTGGTACGCAACTCTCATACCCCTCCTTCGCACGTAGTCCTGCCTCTACAAAAACGTCACCAGGACTAGAGTCGGAAATTATAGAGACGTTGCCAAGATGTGCTGGTGGAATAATACAATGCGTTGCCGCTCGTAAGACTACTTTCTTCGCGTCTGAATCACCCTCAATTGAAAACAAACCGCTTTCACTTCCCGCCTCGCGTTCCATAAAGCGAAGGGTGGTTGCATCCTTTACGACAACGACTTGTGGCAGCTCGGTAAAATTTTGTCCAACTAGGACCGCTGCGTCTTGTTCATGGTCGCGTACAACATAGGCGGAGATTTCGGCGGATACAAAGTCAACGGTAATATTAAATGTGGTACTACCTAAGCTTATTGTTTTGCCGCTACCATACCCTGCGAGCGTTACTTTCCTTGACAAATCTACAGGCAATTTAAGACGGTCAACTTCGGATCGCTTAATTGTTGAACATGTACTACCAAAATCAATGAACGCGGAAGTATTAGTGCCATTTATACATATATCCTTATAGTATTTTTGATTTGTCGCGGGGGTAGGAGCGGGAGTAGATAGTCATGCGACCTTTGGTGGTGGATTCGCACCAGTCAACTTGTTACCGGGCGAACTATTTTTCTTTTTAAAGCAATTTGCTTCAAGATGTCCGAAGCGATGACAGAAACTACATTGTTTGAACTCAATAGATTTCTTTTCATTAGCTGGTTTATCAGACGATTGCGAAGGGAAAGAAGACACGGAACTCCGACAATACTTTGCATAATGTCCCCTCCTTCCACATTTATGACACTGAACCGATTTGTTTTTATCTTTGCTCTTATCAACCTTACCACGCGATTCGCAATTCATAGATATTGAGATCGATCGATCCCGTTTGTTTTCTCGTAACGACATAAGATATTCGAATAATGCAGTTGGCGTCGCGAGTTTAGCAGCCGATGCAGAATTAGCGACAGAATCATCTTCAAGACCGTCGATTAAACACGCGACTGCCTTTTTACCTTCAATTTCACACGCGGTAAGCAGTTTACACTTCGCATAATAATACTGCTCATATGACTCATCGGACTTTTTCACGCGGCGAAGCATTTCTCTCAACAATTTTGGGTAATTTTCAGAGCGAGGGAACGCCTGCGCAAGTATCGCCTTCCATTCGTCCCACGTATGTTGTACTGAGGGTAGGCCATTGTACCAGTCAGCAGCTAAACCCTTCAATTTGGCAAGCGCGTAATGAGCGGTGAGTTCGCTCGACCATTTGTTACTGATGCGTAATTCATCTACTTTCGTTAACCACTTGGTGATTGCCTGACCTGGTACAGAAGGGTCAAAAGTAGGTATCGCGTCACCGTTAGGTACCATGTTAATCCGAACTTCGGCAGCATTCGGATTCACGACATTCGCTAACATCGTGGCGTTTGTTTCGACTAATTTCTCCATTGTGGAAGAAATCCGCTCAAGCGTGGTACTAACTGACGTCAGTGCCTCAGAAACATCACCAGAAGAGGCAGAATTTAGCGATTCGCGACGAGGGCGACGAGCAGGGAGGGGGTTTTCAGTATTACAATTAGATCGTGTTCGTTTAGGCATGATTGAATTTTCCCTACAGAGGATAAATAATCATAAATACATATCTATAAGGTAAATTACTGAAATGTCACTTGGGTTCATCCGCACCAACAAGAATTCACCATCATCCCACTTCTGAAATTTGTAAAAGGAAAACGAAATAAAAAAAAATAAAATAAAACTAGACGAGGCGTTAAGAGGATAAACGTTTATAATTTTAGTCGCATAAAATAATCTGTTAAAATTAAAATTACTATAATAATATTATGTTAACTGAAAGGATGGGCGCGGGATGGTGTAGTTCCGTCAGTGCGGGCGAATCCACCTATAAAAAAAATATATCGCACATGAGTACCCAATACGCTAAAAATATTTATATGACATTATGGACGTCTCAGGTCAGTGCCAATAGGCCCGCCGAACCTACTGTGGGGCTGCTTCGGACCCGGGCGACTTAGTCTACCCGCGGTACACCCATCAGTGCCAACTTAACGGATTACCCTATAGGCCAGTTAGCAGCGTACTCACGCCCTAAGCGCCTAGGTAATCCGCGGGGACCACATTATCGCCGGTGTGGCTCGTCACACACACCGCATAGTGGCGATCCCTTGAGTAGCCTCGCAAGGCTACTCGCCGGCAAGACGTTGGTGATCACACTTCACCTATCTAACTAACTTGACCTAAATGTGTCTATGGACGTCGCAAACGTAAACGTACCATGACACCATGCACACAGAAGGAGCCTACAACCTAATATAGTACGTAATAGGTACTCAGTAAGATCACTTACGTGTTATTTATCGCCAAGGGTTGAATCACAAACGCAAACTCTGACGCGTACACAGACACAATGTGGCAAAACCAATATCCACCGTAAAATGAGAGCTCGTACTAATCGACTATTCGTACAAGCCCCACACTTCACCAAACGTACGTGACGTTTCAGGAATTGGAGTTTTATTGCCCAGCGCCATTTAGGTTCAACCCTCAGTAAAAACGAAACTCAGCGAAACAGGTTGCCGATAGAGGGTATACGCACATATGTGAACGCAACCATCTATCCGCACCATGGATCGACTTTTCAGTAAAAACGCTCGAATAAAAAAAAAGTATCTTACACTTTTATACGTAGTTGTAAAAGAACTCTAATATAATATGAGAAAAATCACGCTCCTAGTACAATATTTAATTTCCACATACCGAAGTGAAAACTAGAATATTCTATAGATCATGAGAATATTAAAATTCAATTTTACGTAATAATTATACGTGTAAAAATAAAAATTAATTGCTGTTTTATGAATTTGTTGATTTTTAAAATTAATATTTAAATTAAAATATCAACCTTCCTGTATTAAATTAACCCTATTTATTTCCTCGTTGCGTTCCTGAATCCATTTTCTATCGGTTCTACGAAAAAATTGAAATGGATTCGATGCATACATTATATTACTGGATTCCTATACATATATAGATGGAAGCTTCAAATGAAAGATTTCAGAACTTTCGAAGACAATTTCAAGACGATTAAGAAGCGAATTTTCCTCATATCTGTTGCTCCAGCAGCGTGACGTTTTCACGTCGTTTATAGCTTTTAAAAGTGATTTAAAACATCGAACGAAAAGCAAATAGAAAGGAAATAGCGTAGAGTTCTGTAGAAACGGAATTCATAAAAATCTCAACCTCTGCAGATGCCGGATATTTATCGCAAATCCATTTATAAGGATAAAAAGCTACATCGAAAACAATATTATAGCTTTTCAATGTTTCCTTTCATGAGTACGCATTTATCAGTCGAATTGCCGTAAAATCTGCTCCGATCAAAATTAAAATATAAGCTGAACAAATCACTATTAATAATTTCAAAAAAAAGCAGAAAATGTTTCAGTATTTTCATTTACGTCATATTTAACAGGATAATTTTTAACTACATGTACATTCTACGAACTTGTGTTGTATCAAAGTGTACTTGTAATAAGGAAAATAATTTCTATGTATTTGCCAAATCGCTGAATTTATAGATTTATCTCTCCAAGTTGCTTTCATGGTTTCATGTATAGTTATAGAAATAGGTCAAGTCCAAAAAAAAAATATAATGACAATTTTTTTTACAGAGACAAATGTTCAAATATCGTAACATACTCAGAGGGACAACAAATTTTGAAGTCATTTTAAAAGAAATAAAGGTAAGAATTGTTTAGCTTTTATAACAATTTGATATTTTATTGAATAATCATGTTTGTCACCGCTGAACGATGATCGATAACTTAGGGGACAATTTTCCGCAGTTTGTTTGACTTTCTTTAAAACTTGAAACGATGACGAAGTGAAATGGCAAGTGAAATGTTGAACTAAGAAGGAACCCTATGTAAAATATTAAACTGATTTCGATTTTTTTTCTATTAGTTCTATCCTTGCTGTATACAAACTTCAAAAAAAACTTTAATATTATCTGCTCGGATGTTAAAAATGTACAATAAAAAGTTTCCTCGAAACATGTACGTTTTCGGAAGTATCTACTCCTCGTAATTTTTTTCAACGAGACGAATAAAGTATTAAATTTATACGGAAGCATTTATTGTAAAAAAAAACGGTGATATGTAAATCGAAACTGATGAAGGCGAATGTTCGTCAGAAATGCGAAATTAGCATCAAAATATTTATTTGTAATTTACATAATTGATATGTCGAGTTATTATTTATCGCAGTATTTACTTCTAACGTTACCACGATTATTCAAAACGCTGATTAAACACGTAGAATTTCTTTTGAAAAAGTAAATATTCTATTAAATATAAGTCTGCGGTAATTTTTATTATTATAATTATATAGATCGTTTAAAAATATCGTGCTTTCATTGGTAATTAAATAAAATGAAAAGAAGGAATGCTGTTAACTTTTTCTGTCTAGATGACTTAGAAATTAAATTTCTCCGCGTGCTAAAATGTAAACAGAAATTTACATTTCATTATAATTTTTTTTATTATTCTTCAAACGCTACCTCGTCGACGCTCGGTTGCTTTTTCATTTTAATTCACTTCTCAGTTATAATATCGTTGGTGTTATTTGAGAAAATAAATTTTAAATTTATTTCTTCAAATCGCTGGTGAATATAATAGCAAACAATAGCCGTAATTAAATGCTTCACCGTTAATGCAAAAAATATTGATTTTTCAACTTTACGAATTCGATTGTTCGTGAAATAAATAATTTAAATGAAAAAGCTGATAGGTTAATAGAAATGGTTAATTTATTGTGTACCGACTGCTGGCCAATACTGGGTGTAGGTCGGGGGATGTTATCAAGAAACATCCAGTACCAAAGTTACTTTTTAAGGACACTTGACTGAAAAATGAATTGAAATCTTTCTGGCAAGCATGATCTGATTGATGGGAACTATTTTCTCGTATGTTGTATATCCATATGGGAGGCATTCGAAAAAAATATCAATATTCTTCTTTTCCCTAATTTCCTCGTCAAAATGAACTTTTCCAGCTTTATTCAATTTTTTTAATGATAATGATGATCTGACACAAGAACATAACAAAGTTTTTCAGATGTATGTTTGAACTCTTAACAACATTTTTTTTCTCTCAATATTTTAATTCAAATGTGTAATAGTTGAAAATTTCAAAAAATTAAAATAAATGCAAAGTTTTTTTGAAGTAAAAAGATGTTTTTGATGAAACTATTCCATGTTGTGCGTATTTGCTATTTAGACTAATAGGAAATCATAGCCAAGAAGTAGAAGACTCTTTGACTCCTAGTTTGGACTACAGTCTTACCCAGTTCTGGGTTTTGAGGATATTAGTGTCGTTTTCGCGTGAACCCAATCCCCTGAACATGAATATAATGTTAGATTCATAATTGAACGTTATAAGCAAGGTCATTTGAAGGTACAAATAGCCACTTTCATAATGATCCATAAATACGAGTACACATTATGATCAAATTTCAAAGAAGGATTTATGGATTTGCTGCCCCTTGGCTAAATTTAATCTGTCGATTGATATATAGTTACATGTATTTTTAGACAATTGATCAAGCCTTTCACCCCAGCCGAAAAAAGATGAAGTCAGGCATTGATATGATAATAATAAGAAATAATTGCGGTTCAATGCACAATAATAAATTGAAAAATCTAATTTTCAAAGCAAATGAAAAATTTGTTTAGGCATCTTTAACTTGTGGAGTGTAGATTATGCGTAGTTACGAGACGGGAAAAATTATTTTACTGAAAAATCAACCAAAAATAAATTTATTATTAGACATTTTTCTTTTTTTTTTTTTCATTAACGGCGTGTACAGTCGTTTGGCTAGAGGCACGTGTATATAGGATTCTTCGTTCGAAAAAATGAAGGAAGGCCTCAATTCCAAAATTATAAATTCATCAAAAAATTAAATAAAATCATTTTAAATTTTTTGGAGGCTGTTTGAGAAAATGAAAGGAACTTATATTTTTATAGACAGATTTGAACTGCAAAATATACAATTTTTTATTTATTTTTTTATCATTATGTACATTAAATAAAAAAATATATAAAAAATTTTTATTGATATCTACATAGGTGTCTTTGTATTATTTTAAAAGTGGTCAAGAATCCAAAACATGAAAGAAACATGTATTTAAAACATTTTTTGAAATGAAAAAAAGTTACATAATTTAAAAAAAAAATTGAAAAAGTACATAAAAAAGTTAATTTTAATTTTTTGAGTAATTTTTTTGAATAATTTTCTCTAAATAAATCGTCGCTCTAAAAATGTGTAGCCTATGCTTAAATCTTTCACTAGCTTAAATCACCTCAGCAAAAAAAACATCCCGCCAAAAGCAACAATAAAATGCACTAAAACTTGCTATACTCGCAGGTACCCAAAAGATTTTCTTGCGGGACCCAGGTTGTTAATAATTGATTAATTGAAGATGAATCATTTCAATATAGATAACAAAGAAATAATACTTGAATTGCGTGAAATTTCTCTCCCCTTACACCACTTCGTAGCAATATCACACTTCCCCTCATTTTGAGTCAAAAGAATATAGGCCGGGGATTTTTGTTCCATTTCCTCATAAGCTGAATACATCATATTGAACGTTATTATTCGTGGCTGAGTCTTGGAAGAGTGCAGTCGTGAATATAACTTCATATTTATGTTCAGGAGAATCGATTTATGCGAAAACGACGCTAATACCACCCACACCCAACTACTAATACTCCCAAAAGAGCATGGGGTGGGAGTGCCACTATGTTCTAAACTAAGGGTCGAAATTTTTTTTTGTTTTTTGCTTATTATTTCCTATTGATGTAAGTAGCAAATGTGCGAAATAAGGAAACTTTTTAGCTTTGGCATACCCTAATTAAAATTTTGAAAAAGATACGTAATTATTGTTAAAGCTTCAAACATACATTGGAAAAATCCAGTTCAGCTTTTATGTCACATTATTATCATCCTAAAAAAAATTAAATCAAGTTGGAAAATGTCATTTTAGAGGAGATAATGGGAGGGAAGGGTGTTAATTTTCTTCTCGAATGCCTCCCATATGGATTTACAACATTCCGCAAAATTGTTTTAATCAATTAATTCTTACTTACCAGAAAATTTATTATAAATTGTTCACTTGAAGACAATAAAGAGACCATCGATCACGTCATCTCCTTCCTAAGATCATCCAAACTGTTCTCTGAAGTATAGTTCCACGTAGGGCGTAATAACCAATGCAGTTACAAATACCCAATTAAAAAAAAAAAAAAAAAGTGGCCTGCCTAAAAAACAAGTGGGCTGGGGTTCGAAATGTTTGCTAGAGATATTTCTTCATGGTACTCATCCACCACTCATTTATTGGCCTATAATCGCTTCAGGGTAAATTTAACGTTCTTACTCGTCTATGGCTCTTGCTAATTATAAACTTAGGTTCCTTGGACTCATAAAATATATTGACTTTAAGACTTTTTTCAATAGACACTCGAGTAGCACGTGTGCAAATAATGATTCGCCATAATTCGAAGAATTCGAAAGCGAAAGCCTTTGAATAATTTAAAGTCTCGGGGAATATTGTGGAACTCGAATAATATTAAATTTTTATTTCCCAATGCGAAAATGAGAAGTACTTGCATATTTATTCGGCTGTAGGTATTTTAAAGACTGAAACGAGGGCTCAAATATTTGATGAAAACGTTACAACACCTATTGACAATGAAAGGCGTTAAAAGTGATTGCGAGCAGTGGTAAAACGTAAATAAATTTTTACTTTTAACCCAGCAGGGACTTCTTAAAGGCAATATAAATAACCGAAAATGCTTTCATTTTAATCTTTAATGCCGGCGATGTATTCTCCACACGACGTACATGGTCGTTGAGAAAAATAACTTTTATTCTTCCCATGGATGTCGTTGTCGTTAAAAGTTTTACATTTGTGTGTCGCTTATATGAGAGTAATTCTTTTCGAGTTTTTCAATTGTTTTTGTGTTTTGATAAAAACTCTCTGAATTTTAGTTGATATTTCGACTACAGTGAAATCCTGCTGTGTTGATATAAAAATAGGACAAAAAAATGTTTGGATTAAAAAAATAAATTTTATGTTTTCTTTTTAAAATTCTTTTTCGTTTTTTTTTTCTTATTTCTATAATTTTTCAGTAAATTATTTGATAGTTTGAGAGAATTTGAAAAATGTTTATAACTTTTCAGTCAACGATAAAAATAGTTTTTCGTTTAAAACTGACGTATTTTAATTTTACAATATCGAAAAAGAGTGAGTACCGCTGTTTCAGGGGGGTTTATTGTACCACCACACAATGACGTAAGTTTGTTAAATATTGCAGGTCTCTGCTTACGTTGCTATTGCACTTTGCGTCTGAAACTGGGTCAGATCAATAATGCGAGTATTTTAACCCTCCACTTTGACGTCATAACTCTCCGGCGTATTTCCATGTTCATAAAGACGTTTTCACATTAAAAATATTCCAACCTCTTATCGTGAAAAGGCTAAATTGTGATTCAGTTTTTTCCAATATTTATTCCATATTCGTTCCGTAATTGTTACACTCATGCGTGATACAATATTTGAACTAGCGAGTCGTACACTTTATACGAGTCAGATTTTATTTCTCTACTTCGCTCTTCTCGTTTCCCAATCAGTAACTTGATCAGTTCGTCGTAATGGACGGATTTTTCGTCACTAATTGAAGTAAAGCTGCATTACGTGGTTTGGTTTAAAGTAACCGTTACAGTTAGAACCCTTCTTAAAATTCTCATCTTATACCTTGCCGTTGATTCGTTTGTTTCTGCGAAATTGCGATTAATTTAATTACCTTTACTTGATGATATAAGAAAATTCTACCGTATGCAGGTAATTCTGTCGGCGAGGATTTAATTAGAAAAAGTTCAACGGAGCATTATTGGAGTGTAATTTAATCAGTAGTTAGTTGGAATATCGAAGTAATTTAGCTCTTAGCGCTTCATTAATTGGTATTCATTTTTATAGAATTTTCTAGGAAATTACTCCACTGACACCTATTAGAGAGTTTTGGCGTTTTTTATCTGCAACGGGGTTTTCGTTAATTTGATCATTCGAGATATTCGTGATACTTTTTTCTGTGTTTTAAAATTTGTTAGGATTACGATCAAGTTGGAAATTTTTTTCATGATTAAATTCGCTTATACTTTCCGAAAACAAGCAGGTATATATTATATGAACAGAGCGTTCGAGAAGGAGAGGCAATTATTGGTGAGAGTAAGAAGAGCCGAGTAGAGCCAGCATTGGCATTCAAGTAAAAATAATTTTTCGTGTACATTTTTCAACTTTTTTTCAAAATCCACTAAAAATTCGAAAATAATTTTATGGAAAAAAAAAAAAAATTATTGAAAGTATGATAAATTTTAAAACCTGAAATTCAGATTTCTCAGACCTACCAGGAAATGATCTAGCCGACACCACAGCAAAAGAAGGCGCTTCTCTTCTCCCCTCCCCTAACATTCTGTCCCCATATCGAGATTTAAAAAACTACTTTAAAAAAGGATCAAAATTTTTTGGCAAAACCAGTGGATAAACACCCTCACTTCCAACAAAGTTCGAGCCATACGATCAACAACCCTCCCATGGCCCCTTCCAACATCTCTCTCTAGAAGAGAAAGCGTCGTGGTGACACGACTCTGCTTAGGCCACACGGCCATCTTCTCAATAGACAACGTGCCGCCCAATGTACAAATTGCCAAATCCCAATCACCATTACACACATTCTGCTACACTGTCCCATATACGATAAAATTCGAAACGACACATTTCACAGCCCTATCACACTAGCAGAACTCCTAAACAATAACCCAATAACTCTTCGCTCACTCATACAATATATCCGCCAGATAAATCTCTTCACCAGCATCTAATATCAATCTAAATCGTGCCTCTGGCCTAAGCGGGAGTACATGGCACTACTCAAAAAAAAAAGATTTTCTGTGCATTTATAGTCTTGGGCACAGAGAGTAACAGTCTCCTCTGCCATCTTCCCATACCGAGTTTGGGGGCAAGTTGTTTCAAGCTCAAATTATTAAAAAAGCTTCAAGAGCGTGCATTCATGCTTTCAAAAAAACATCCAATTACTAAAAAATTTGTCTCGAAAACTTGAAAATTCTTCATGTCCATGCCGTGAGTTCATTGTGGTTTTGACGGCTATATGAAAATTTCACTTCATTTACCATGATTATTGCTATTTAATGTAAATACTCGTATTAACTAAACAGGAAATAGCTCGTCGTTTTTATTAAAACCCTTCCTTCAAGTTTGACCGGAAAAAATTTCACGGATAGGTGAACGAATTTAATTACTTTCAATCCTTTGTGTAGGTTAAAAAAATGTTTTCATTGAAACAATAAACAACATTTATTTTCTAAATAGAAATTTCATTTTTCATAAAAAATTATGAGACTATTTACGCTTTGAATTTGAGAAACATAATATCGTAAAATGTATTTTTATTGCCATTACTTTCCTTACATTTGATCCGAAATTTTCAGTTCAAATAACGAGTTCACCGTAGGTCGGAACAATGTTCGTTATAAATGTAGTTAAATTTCGAGCATAGACACTTTAAAATGCATAATAAATGCTAAAACGATTTTCAGGAAGAAGACTGGTGGTATTTTATTATGCATAAAGTTAGACATTTTCTTGTGAATGTTGGAGTGCCAAGCATAATCATTTTTCTGCGTTGTATTATTTTTGTATCGGTTGATTTTCAATTTCTTGTGAATTGTATTATTCCATTTATTCAATTTTTTTTCAAAATTATTGTAATCACTGATAGAGGGCGCTGAGAGAGTCCAAGGGACAGGTTACACCAAGCCTGTTTATTTAAAAAAGCTGAAAGCTTTTAAATTTATGCTTAAAAAAATCTTTAATGATGAGAAATAAAGCCTTAAAATGAAAACACGTGTAAAGAAATTAATAAGTGTCTCCAAGTAAGAAATGTTTAAAAACACAAAATATCTGCGATAAGGTCTAAAAAGATCTTCAACTGATAAACTTCGGCAACGAAAAATAGGCATATAAATAAAAAAAGAGAAGTTGAAAAGTAAATAGATGTCCCAAAATGTACTAAATGTTACCTATTCGAAAAAAAATTTCTTACCTGAAATGTGAAGGAATAAATATGTAAGAGCTTCTGCTCCCGATTCCTCTCAAGTCAGATAGGTCTTGTGTAGTTTGTTCCGCTGTTTGCTGTATAAACTTGGATAGTTCGCCTGGTTGGCAGAATAGGCAAAAAGCAGCACACTGCAATGATTCTCCGAAATGTGTTCGAATGATAAACATTGTTTACTAAATTAAATAAATGTCCTGATAACAAGAAAGTTGAATAACCTTGTAATGCTTATTGCCTACTCTGGGAATTATGCGGACGACACAAGTTATAGTGGATGACGGACGCTTACTAACAGTTTTTATATCCCTTTGAAATTCAGCTAAAAGTATTTTTTAAGTGTGTAATATTTTAAAACAATTCCAAAAGAGTGAAGAAAAAATCAAAAAATATCTAAAAATACAAGGGAAGCATACGAGTATTTTTAAGCTTTTTATCACGATTAAAAAAAAAAAATCAAGATCGATTTGCTAAAAATTGCTCAGAGAGCTCAAAAATTATTCATGATTACTCCTATTATAGCTGTCAGCAATTCAGCCTCCATTTTGCTGATATTCTTGTACTACATATTATATTATGTTATTCACACAGTAGCATAGCTGCAGAATGCAGTGGGTTCGAACTCCTCAAAAGCTCAAAAAAATGTACCTGTAATTTTTGATTTCATTCTATAATAATTTTGAAAAGCAGAAAGTTGAAGGCTAAAAATAATTTTATAAAATTATATTCCAGTAGTAAAAGAATTGGTCTGCTCTTGAAATTTTTTGACTGCATTATTGCGCATGCTCTGAACAGATATAATAAAGTGTGAAGATTTCCAACTTCCCTCATCTTCACTCTCTCAGACAAATTCTATTAGTGGTTGAAAGGGGGCATTAGGAATCAGAGGAGTATTAATATGAATTAAATTAGTGCAATTTTTCGTTGATTAAAACTATGAAATTTTAATTCCAAGAATTTTTTTCTGATTCATAGAATTTTGTAGAATTTGTTAGAACCACTCCAGTTCAAGATCATGATGTTTATAACATTCCAATCGAAATAATATCAAGATTACTCCGAGAGGTATGTATTCTCATTTCTGTGTATTTACTTGGTTAAGAAATTCTGTTATTTCAAATAAATCAAATGCAAATAAAATTTGATCTTAATCCCTTCTCTCTAATCACAGTTATTCGAACAAGATTTGGAACAGAACTGGAGAGAAAGTCTGATTGTCTACATATCTCCGTTATTAGAACGATACAGACCTTCACTAGAAATGTGTCAATTATTTTCCGATCATTGTCGCATGCATCCTAGATCGTTTTCCGTGCAAGAAGCCTTCAATACTTCTGTTCATCATATTCTCATTCACAACGTAGTAAGTACTAAGCAGATACACCTAAATTATTAAGTTGCTAAAACCTCGCCGCCAGATAGCCCATTAAATGAATGAAATCATGAAGCGAATGTATTCGAATAAATTGAGGCGTTTTAGACCTCTAGACAAATGATAAATGGAATGAAAACGTGACGTTAAAGCAGGATTTTAAACTAACTTTATTGTCGTCGTTACAAAGGTAATATGACTAATAGAGTTCGCAAAAGCCACCTTACGCGCCAGAGTGGAACGTGCTTAACAAAGGATATTTAAATGTATTTTCCTTTTCGGGAGCAAAAATTAAAACAGAAGCGTTCAACCGGAGTACAATAAATTTAGGAATTACGTTGCTCGCGACGAAACACTTTAACTAGGCCTTATTTTTCTGCTCTGTAAATTATTCGTTTCCATGTTCATCCACAGCGTGTTGGTTTTTCGTGAACTAATTAACCAATGGAAAATATTTAAGGAAATTCGAATTGGAATAGATCATATTGAATTAACTTTATTTGAAAACGAAATTTGTATTTCGTCGTAAAGAAAAAAATTTAATTAAGTATTAGTTGATTGAAATACTTACATAATTACATTAATATTCTGGTGTCGTTTATGTGAATTTAAATAACAACGAAACTGTGTTTAACTATAACGAAAGAAAGTTATTACAAAAGCTAATTAAAATTTCCTCATTTTTTACAAAGGCATACGGAAACAAAGCGCGAATAAAAGAACGCGAGCGATATTTTCTTACGAAATAGGAAATAAGGGTTTTTATTTCGAGATTAATAATTCAAACCTTATCATACTATCATCATAAATAATCACATTTTATTACAAGAGATGCATATAGATGCTGAAAAAAATCTCTCATAGGTGTAGAAAGAAATAAAGACTTTTTTCATTTAATTTTAATTTATGAGCTAGGCGTATTCGCAGATATGTACGTTGTACCTGTAGGTATACATAGTACTACGATATGTTTTCATTTCAATATTTTTGTAACCGAAATTATATAATTTAAGGATTTCGCAAAATATCCTTTCATGAGAAAACTACTACAAGATTATATTAAAGCATTGAGTTATCATGATGACGCTGATGAAGCATTAAAATCATTCGTTGCTAGGTAACAATCTATTACCACTTTTTATTGTGCACTTGTAGGTACCTCTAAATTATTAATTGATTAATCTTTTTTTCAACAGGAGCCACGGCTCAAACTACGAATGTCCTCATCCCAGAGTGATGCCTAATTTAGCGTCTAGTTGTTTAGCTGCTATTGTATGTTGTTTCGAAGAGTTTAACGTAGCCGATGATGATATCAAAAGTTGTTTGCAAGAGGAAGATTTTGATGATCCTATCGATTCTTATAGTTGTTATTTAACGGTATTACAACATATGTTAGTATCGCTAATTTTGTAATTCTATGTACATACTATGTTTTTGACGAAATGAGAATTAAAATAATTTATTTTTAGGTCCGAGTATAACGATTGGTTACCTGGACTGGCCAATATGTTACAACCCATTCCAATTCACGGTCGTTCTCTTAATTGTGAATATTTTGTCAAGTAAGTTTGTTTTTATGGAAATAGAAAAATTTAATATACTATAGTATGATTTTCATTTTAGCTGCATTTTTTATTTATTAAAATGATATTTTTTTTCAACATTTATTTCTTAATGACATTGTTAAAATTTTGGAAATAGCAATATCGCAGACTAGTAGAAATGCTCTCAGATTTTTAATTTTAAAAAAATGTGAATATGTGGGATGATTAAAAAAAAAAAATGATAACGTGGGAGATGAGATGTCGAATTCATCAAAGCATCGTTGTTTGACCAAATTCTGGAGAGGGCTTTGAGTTATTTTTTATAAGTTGGTTGGTACTTTTCATAGTACTTTTATACTGAATGTAAAAGTTTACTAAGGAGCTCCACCTCTCCTGATCCGCTCTGGCTTGCGCCTCAACGAATCAAACCGCAAGAAAATCAGTTGTAATGGAGTATCTATTGTGCTGCCCAAAAAATGTGTAAATAACCAGGATAAATGTATTGGGTCGATTTTAAATTAATGAGAAAATACCATTAAAAATGCATGTATAAAGTAACGAGATATGTTTTTGTTGGATGTAGAAGTTATACGTTACATGCTAGATCGTTATTAATTCGAAATTTAGAAGAGAAATGCAAATGATTTGATACTAACAATAATTCACCTAAAAAATTCGTGTAACGTAGTGTAATGAATTAAAAAATCAGAGAAACGGGGAATTAAGGCCTGCAGAAGGTGAGATTCACTTTCATACATAAGTATTATGATGTTGAAAGTATCATAATTAAGAACATATTGTTATCATTTGTTTTACTTATTTCATATTGCTGAATTTTTCAATTGTTATCATGAATGAATAAATTAATGAACGAATGATTAAAATCAAAATTTTTTATTTGTAAAATATTCATTAATAAAGGCAAAAAAAGCCCATACGGGGGGGGGGCTCAATATTATATCTATTTCTTTTTAACATCAAATTTTTTATTTGTAAAATATTCATTAATAATGTACTAATAAGAAGCCAAGACAAGTCTCTCATAGGAATAAATGCATTATTGAGATTGGCACACGCGTATTGGAATTGTAACGTGAAATTATTGTCACTAGATGCAATATTCGTAGTCTCAGTAGAATTCATGAAATAATTTATTGCACCCACGTTATCTACACACTGCATGTGTTAATTTTATAGATGGAGTTCTGGAGCTAAGCGCGTGATCAAAATTAATTCGAATGCATATAAACTTTACTAGTGATAGAATTCCCCAGGCGGTATATATAATATATATACAACTGAAATAGTAGATTACGCTACGAGGGAGCAAAGTTGGTGAATGCCTATAGGAGTGTAATACACTCATCGACGTTCACAAACTTTGCTCCCGTCAATTGTAGACGTAAAGTATCATCATAATCACATTGTTTTCGAGATGAAAAATTTCGTTTTACCGGCGACTTTTGTAATCGGCAGTTATCAAAGTCACCGGTAAAACAATACTTTGCATTTCGAAAATGGTGTGGTTATACTGTACTTCGCGTCTATAATTGAATAAATATTTTAATTTTCCCATATTGGCCAGATGTAATTTTAAATATTCACCTTCATCTACGAAAAAATATGCCTACGGTTTTAAATCTTTTTTCTCTGCTGTTAACTTGTTGTATGTAATTTAACTACGATTTAGTACTTTTTTTTGCTTAATTTTTTTTTTAGAAATATGGGAACTATTCTGGAGAGAGTTGCCATTGACCCGCGTTGTAATACTCATTCCCAAGTAATTGGACCGAGAGTGGAAAAAGACGGTTGGTTCGATATATACTGTCCAGTAAACACAATATGTTGCGATGATGGTCGACTGTGGAGTTTAATGGTAATATTTTTGTGAAATTATCTGCAAAATAAGTTTTTACAAAACAGCTCAAAAGGCGGGTGATGTTAATGGGATATGGTTACCGCTTGATGTTCCCTTATCGTTTGGAAACTATTGAAACTTTTTAAATTCACCTTTAACATTATAAAATAATTAAACAATAGGTTAAAAAATTATTAAAAGCTCTCCTGCAGCGAGACATTGTATTATTATTTTTCTCGCCATAAATTACGAGTAATGATAAAGAAATTCGCCTTTATAATTTCCAGCTGTTTTATGCGCCAACGCATTCGCGTTCGTTTTTAAATCTTTGTTGGAGTTTTAATTGCGCGTATTTATATCTAGATCTGGGTTACGACGACGTTTTCTTATGAATAAGGCAAGCTTTGCTTTATTTTTAGGTGGAAAAATTGTTGAATTGTTGCAATAAAAGGAAATCATTTTTGATGAAGTTGTACGAAAAACAGTTAGAAGCTTGCTTATTATTGGCTCTTCGTGGTAATTCGGCTTGTCAAATGGCCCTTTGTTTGATGTTGGAGTGGAATCTAGTCAAAGAAACCGATCAACAGATACAAATTACTGCTACTTTACAGTCAACGGAGAGTGGACAAATTCAATATGATATGTTGTGTAAAAGGCAACAACATCTGAAGAAGATAGTGAGTTTAAGAATATTCTTGAAATTAGCGATATCGTTGATTTTACTCGCCCTTAATGAAATAGTAATTTTTTGTATCTTTTATCAATATTACGTCCATTGTGGTTGATATTATAATATATCATTTATTTTTATTTTTTAAATTTATATTTTATTTATATATATATATATTTTTTAGCAACAAAAAGGTGGACCTGCGAAATTAACTTTACCTTGCCGTTCAACAGACAATGATTTATTCCAGCTGTTTAGCAACGGCTCTTTTGGAAATTTAGAGCGTTTAACATTGGCGTTTACTCATATAACGAGTGCTTGTGCTGAAACTCTCATCAAATTACCATCTTTGAAATATTTAAATTTATGGGCAACGCAGGTATGTTATTTTGAATATTGTAACTTTGTGATATGTGTCCGAGTTTTGGTGTTATATTACTTTTCAATAATTATATTCATTTTTCAGTTTGGCGACGAAGGATTAATCGTTATTTCGGAACATCTAACAAATTTGCAGGCGCTAAATCTTTGCGAAACTCCCATCACTGATAAAGGAATTTCTGCTTTAACGTGTAAGCATTAAATCGCGATATCATTTTAATAAATGAATAAAATTAGAGAATGTTAACGATGATTATACTTTTCAGCCCTCACCAATCTGCGATGGTTGAATTTGAACAGTACTAAATTATCAGCATCGATGTTGGAAGTTTTAAGAAAAAAACTGCCACACTTAAATGAATTAGACGTTCGTTACACGGAAGCTTGGTAAAAGGAGTATCAACGAGAAATACTCACAATTATTTTGTGGATTTATAGACTGATTGAAAATTTAAATAACACATTTTAAGCCAATAATTATCTACACACAAACTCATCAACACTTCTTACTCTACCGTTGAATAATTATCACGCCATGTTTCTTGAAGAAGCGTATTCCCTTATATTTGTTATACTACTTGTTTTATGGATTTAAGAGCTCATTCTATTATCAAATCTTACAATTTGAAAAATTTCAAGTGTTCAGCTGAAATATTAATAAGATATTGAATTTTCAACGCATACTTTTTTATTACGATTTTAATTTTCATTTATCATACTGCCATAATTTTTTATTTGTTATCATGTAATTATTGTTATCGTTTCACATGCTGCATGAGTGCATATATTTAAGGTTTTTGTTTCTTAGGTGTCGCGCTCTTTATATCTGAATGTATTTTGTGATCTCTGTTACAAAATAAATAGGTACGTGAAAATTTATCGAAATATTTTCTTCGTGTAGGTAGTTTTTTTAATTTGTTAAAACGTATATTTGCCAAAAAGACTTGAAATTTCATAATCAGTATCGAAGTTATATTGTTTTCTTACTGCTCATTTATCTTCTAAATTTTTGTATATAATTTCGTATTTCTATGTTACAACTTTTCCCCCTTCTTTTTTTTTCAGTGCGCTTTTATAAGGTAGATATAACTAATTTCAGATCGATTTGTTAAAACTTGTTTGAATTGTTTTGTTTGATGATTGAATCCGTTCGTGGATTCCATAGAGATTGCTTAAAAGTTGAGTGATTCTAAAGTATTGCAAGGAGATTATGCGATTCTGCAAATTTTAATTCAGATAAATATCATAACCAAGGGCGTAGCCAAGGTAGGGGCAAAAGGGGCGATTGCTCCTCATGGCACCTTCCTTTTTAACGCAAATTTACGATGTACGACAACATTTCAAAAAATAAAAAATAAACATGTGTGTATTTTTTTAATAACTGAAGTTATGGTATATGAGTATGTACCTGTCTCAATTGAACTCCAAAAAAATACCACGCCTCCGGCTTCTCTTGACTTTTAAATTTTTGCCCCTTCCTTTAAGAAATCCTCGCTACACAAATGATTACAATTGGATTATAATCAGCATTTTGTTTCAGTTTAATTTCGTTCATTATTTGCATTCCATAAAAATGACTCTCCTGTACATAAAACATGTAATAAAATCAGATACTAAAATCACTTTAGCAAACATGATGTTTGATGAATTCTATTTTTATTTTCTATTTAAGTCACATGATGTACTTTCATCAAAAGAAATTGGGCAATTTTATAAAAATAATAACTTTCATTAAAATAATTTTCATGAGTGACAGAACTAGATATAGATGAAGTACCTACTGGTAAATATACCGTGAAAATATTTTCATTTGGTGTTGATTTTTAATGCAGTAGTAAGTTTGTATATTATTTATTTGCTCGTCATAATGATCATTTTATCACAACTTTACCCAAAAATCCTATTTTTCGTTCATGATGCCTGAACAGAATTTTTCATTTTCGTTGTCCATTTGGAGTTGATATTCAGAATTTATTGTAGTTAGCTGTTTTCACTCGAAAAATGCGAGTACTTGAATGTCTTTCTTTTGTTTTACATATTCTTGCTAAATTAAAGATATTACGAGGTATCAATTTTTTTGTATATTTTCTTATTTATTATTAGTATTGAATGTGTATGTTTTCTCCCCTATTATTATGCTTTATACCATAATTATATCTATGTGTCATACTTTCTTTCCTTTCCTCGATGTTTAGTGATTTTAATGTTGATGAAAAAAAGAAATTAAAAATAAAATAATAATGAACAAAATAAATGTTTGATTTCATTTGTAGCTGATTTGAGTTGAGTATGCACATACCAAGGCGAAATACATGCTTGTGAAAAAATATATCTCAAGTATTTGCCATTTGAAAAAGTAGTTTAAAATCATTGCGACTTGAAGTGAACTGGTCTTCATTAAGTCATTTCTCTTGAATGATGAAAAACTGTATGGTAAAAGATCAGAATTTCATTTAATATATATTTTTTTTATTCGAAACTACATTCATTGACACACAGTAGAGGCTAAAAGTGGGGAAGCATGCTTAATTTCAACTGCCTACTATTTTAGTAGAAAATATAGTTTTTTTCTCTCAAATTCTTTCAAATTATAGTTTCATTTAAATTAGAAATAGAAATTTCTCAGTTCCCAAACAAGACTGTGTAGAAAACATTTTCTTAAAAACAAAGAAAAAACCAACGACAACAAAGTGAATGTTTTTTTTTACATCTAGAACTTATTTTTCAAAAATAATTTGTTTAAAAGATAAAACATTCCAAACAAAAATTCCATCCAGTGTTAAATATGCTACATTAATTGTTTAAAGTGGTGCTTCGGAAAATAATTATGTAGGTACTAGGTAATTGCGAAATGTGAACAAAATAACTTCGTTCAAGTTTATTTTTTCTTATTATGTAATAATTATGATTTCATAGAATTAGATATAATTCGTTTGGCGTTCATTCGAACAATAGTTTTGGTTTAATTTCATTTTTTACTTTTTTATTTTTTTTATTTTTCTAAAAATAAATTTCAGAAGGGTCGAGGGTCCTTACATGTAAATCATAAATTGTTCAGGAGAGTCAGAAAACAAAACTACTACATAGTACAACCACCATACTACGTCAACTTCAAACTCAAAAATATGGTACAAATATGTAATTTCGAGATATTTTGACCACACCATGTTGTAGTTGTAGCTTGTAGGGGAAGGTTTTTAGAACATGAAAAAAAAAATGATTTTTTACATGTAAGGGCCTTTTCTACAGCAGCTACGCCACGAGGCCACCACGTACTATTATCAGTTGCACCAGGTGACGTCAAATCTCGGAACGCCAATCAGATTACGTGCTGTTTGAAAGGCCGATTTCGCGGTTACCGTCCGACCTCTAGGAAAGGGACGTTGTCCATTATCCAGTTTTCTATTTTCCACGTCGTATCATCGCACATCGGTCCATTGGTAACGGGAATTTCGAGAATTCGCTTCATAGACTTTGACAAGTAAAAGGAAATTCGATTTATGTTAAAAAGTGAAGTATTTGCTTGAATTGTTTTCGCAATTAAAATTGCCATCTGTAACGAGAAAAAATCATTGTGTTGTTCGCGTGAGTCATCAACCCGAAAACATTTTTCTACTTATAACTATTTCTCACTACTTAGCTATTTTTCAGCCTTTTTCCATTAAATGCAACACTAAACCGGACACGATAGCTACTTTTTGATTAAAATAAAATATTGACTATCTCTATGAAGAGTGTTCAAGTGCTGACGATAATTATGGTTGTGAAGCTGTTGTAATAAAATAGAGCAATGTTCCTCTAGAAATTCTAGTACTTTCAAAACCTCTGTACTTTAATGAGAAAAATTCACCAACGTAGAAATTCTGTTCATGGAGAGGAATGATTCTGACCAGGAATTATTCGGTTAGTATTGTTAATTTTTTAATTACTGGTGTTTAGTATTCTATTAAAGCGTATTATATTATCCACGAACTATCTATAAACGCGATACAGTTGTACAGCTATACTTGTAATGGAATTCTTATAGGCCCTAATAATTATTAAGTGTTATGGTTAAACTTGGCCCACTCTGATAAAAACGACGTTATTGAACTACTGCGATTTTTTTCAGAGCGGAAATTTTCAAAAAATGGCATTCTGGATAAATATGAGACGATTTGCGAAAATATACGCATTAACGTGTTTACTTTTTTTATCAGTACGTGCCGATGAGCATAACCATAGATACGAGATAAACGATGAAGTGGTGCTGTGGATGAACACAGTCGGTCCCTACCATAATCGACAAGAAACCTACGGGTATTTCAGTTTACCATTTTGTACCGGCGCCAAAGGTACCATTAATCACTACCATGAAACACTCGGCGAAGCTTTACAGGGCGTTGAGCTCGAGTTCAGTGGTTTAGATATCGAGTTCAGACAGAATGTTCCCTCCACGCCCTACTGCGAGATTTTACTGAACGAAGAAAAACAAAAAGCTTTCATTTACGCGGTGAAAAATCACTACTGGTATCAAATGTATATAGATGATTTGCCCATTTGGGGTATCGTCGGTGATGTAGATGAGAGTAAGAATATTTACTCAATATGGACTCATAAGAAATTCGATATCGGGTACAATGGCGATCGTATCGTCGATATTAATTTAACGTCGCAGAACAAAGTACCCTTGACGTTAAATTCGAAAATCAAGTTCACTTACGAAGTGAACTGGAAACCTTCGGATATTAAATTCGAAGATCGTTTCGATAAATACCTCGATCCGACCTTCTTCCAACATAGAATTCATTGGTTCAGCATTTTCAACAGTTTCATGATGGTGATATTTTTGGTCGGATTGGTATCCATGATCTTGATGCGAACTCTACGTAAAGATTACGCCAGGTACAGCAAAGATGACGAAATCGAAGATCTAGAACGTGATCTCGGAGACGAATACGGATGGAAACAAGTACACGGTGACGTCTTCCGACCACCTCCACAAGCTTTACTGTTCTGCTCGTTGATCGGAACAGGGTACCAAATCACCTTGGTCACATTGAGCGTCATTACATTCGCCATCTTAGGCGATTTATACACCGAACGTGGCTCTTTACTTAGTACCACTATTTTCGTGTACTCCATTACGTCGCCAGTCAATGGCTATTTCGGCAGCAGTTTGTACTCGCAAATGGGTGGCAAAAAGTGGATCAAGCAGATGATCGTGTCCGCCTTCCTCATCCCTGTCTTGGTCTGCGGTACCGCGTTCTTCATTAACTTCATCGCCATGTACTACCACGCCTCTAGAGCCATACCATTCGGCACCATGATCGCTGTCCTGTGTATATGTTTCTTCGTCATTTTACCGTTGACTATGGTTGGTACAGTGTTGGGACGTAACTTATCCGGCCAGCCGGACTACCCATGTCGTATAAACGCCGTACCTAGACCTATTCCTGAGAAGAAATGGTACATGGATCCAATGGTGATCATCATGTTAGGTGGAATATTACCCTTCGGTTCGATATTTATCGAAATGTATTTCATATTTACTTCTTTTTGGGCCTACAAGATATACTACGTTTATGGTTTTATGTTATTAGTTTTCTTTATACTTATTATCGTTACAATGTGCGTCACCATCGTATGCACTTATTTCCTATTGAACGCCGAAGACTATCGTTGGCAATGGACTAGTTTCCTATCAGCGGCTTCTACTTCTATTTACGTATACTTATATTCCGTTTATTATTTTTTCTTTAAAACCAAAATGTACGGATTATTTCAAACGGCTTTCTACTTCCAATACATGGCTTTATTTAGCATAACGTTGGGTATAATGTGTGGCACTTTGGGTTACATCGGCGCTTCTATTTTTGTACAGAAAATTTACGCGACCGTCAAGATAGATTAATTAGCTTGGCATTTTTTCTTTTTCTTTTCTCTCTCTCTCTGTCTCTTTTTTCTTTTTGTAATTACAAATTTAATCGTTTACGTTGTAATTTCGCGTGTTAGTTGAAGTCGCTAGTCAATGTGAAGGAACAGGTCGCTAAGGGGATATGCGTTAAAATCTTCGTATATTCGAATAGGTTTCCATATTCGCTACAAACGAGCAGATGTAAAACCTTGAAATAACAAGACTGATGTAAAAAATTTTACAAGCAAAAGTAACGCACAGGCTCAGCCTTTTTATTTCCAGTTAATAGTTATTTGTAAATATTGGAGTTTCACGCTCTGTTATTGTCGGCGGGAAAGAAGGTAAATAGCCTGCCGAATATTCCAGCCTGTTGAAATGTTTCCCTTGAATACATAGTGTTATTTCGTTGAACGAATTTTTGAATTAATTGTAATTTTATAATTTTAGTTAGAATTACATATTTTGTAATGCTTTACATTTTTTACAGCCCAAGTCGCCGTGTACATATTGGGTTGCGAGTTATATCTAATCAATATTTCGTATTGATATTGACTCTCGGGTAAAATATACGTTTCGAGTGTGCGGTTATCGGTCTATACGGCATATACTTATCATTCGTATGTGTGTGGTTAATTACAGAAACGAAGTGCCATTTTTGCATTCTAACGTTTATTTTACTTACGCTATCCATGTTGGAAATATTTTTTTAAACTCGAGCAATACAGTGTACACCTACTATACGAATTTGTCAATGTAAAGAAAATAAAATGTTTACGTTATAGTTTTTTAATCATTAGAATATTACATTCCCTGTACTAAAATTTTTATTTTTTTAATATTACATATAGGTACATATAAAAATCCTTAACATCACCTTTTTTTAATTACTTAAAATTTATGCTAAACGAAATGATTTGATTTGATTTTTTTTTAAAATATCGCTGTAAGATCGATAACGATACGTTGGATTTTTTCATTCCTTAGTGACTGCCTGTAAAAAAAATTCATGTTAATGAATAAAATCGAGCTCAATAATTGAATTAATTTGGAAATAAATCGAAGATTGTTAAATATTTACAATTTTTTTATTTTTAATCTTCTCCGCATGTTCGATCTGAAAAAAAAACACATCAAATGAAAGGTAATATCGTTAAATTGGCTGAAGATGGACGGATCTCTGGATTGAAAAGGAATACTTTTCATGTAATCTAAACTGAGAGGGTAATCAAGATTGGGCCAAGTTGTAACACCTATGAACATTTTTTTCAACAATTTCGCCCAAAATATAACGAATTTTTTTTACTCTTGAATATTTTGCGAAATTTTCACCCCTCCCCACCCCGTTCGCGCTGTCCAGAAAACCAATGATGGATTGATGATATATTACTGTTGACGTGTAATAAATAGTAATACTTTGATCCCTTAAAATAGCCACCATATTGAAAAAATGGAAATTTAAAAGAAACATTTTACATACATATCGTAGGAATATCTACAGAGGTGATCAAAAAAGCTTATGAAGAAAAATTTTACTTGCTGTTATATGTAGTAATGGACGAACGTAAAAGATTCTTTCAAAAAAAAGACATAAGAGCTAAAAAAATGACAGATCCTGAGTTTATTAATAAATCAAAGGTTTTCTCCAGCAAGAGAATAACGATTTAATTTTCGGAGTTTCCTCCAGGAACAGACCAGGGATTTAATTTCCAAAGGTTTCTTCCAGCATGAGACTTTCTGTTTTTTAAAGCCCATGAGAGCTGTTGCCAGTTAACCTAATTTATGAAGCACTACTTCATCAATATGGTGTAATTATAGGCTCAGTTCGATTGGCATCGGAGTTAATGTAATGAGGAGAATTTTCCCCCATAGTGGTCCCCAAAATATTTGGTCATCGTTGATATCCTTACTTACAGAGACATACACGAGTGTCATATAATATACATAGTTTGGGAACCACTAAGGAAGAAAATACTTATATCACATCTCCCAGAGCATAGCAAAGATGTATCACTGTATATTTTACTGGTCTACAGCCGGTGTTGAGAAGGAGGGCCGGAGTGGAGGGATTTTAAAGAGACATAAATGTCTCTATTACACAAGAAATTTGTGAATGTATTTCAATGCATAATTTTACTAGATATAAATTTTTTGTTGCTCTGATTTATAGCAATTAAGGTGAATATAGTTGGTAGATTTCTCAATTGGAGGGGTTAAAAATAATTTTCAGATTATATATTTTGCTATTTTGCAGCCAGTGTAGTGGGGTAGGGGCTGGATTATTGAAGTGCATACATTTATGAATGTACTTCGATGCATAATTCAACAAGATGTAATTTTTTGCAACAATTTACATCAATAAGAATAGTCATAGTGAATTTTTAAATTAAAATCGAGATGAAATCGGTTTTGAGATGCGCGCAAATCCTTATTTTGAATAGCAGGTATACAAAGGAAAAAAAAGGGCGATAAATTTTGAAAGGCTTCATACATAGACAAGAATTGCAGCCTCAAAGGTGCGAAGAATATTGCGGAGGATTGGGCCGCCCCCTAGTTAATTATTAAAAATTACTTGAAATTAAATTTAAAAAATCGTTTTTTACATTAATTCACACGACAGCTATTATTATAGAGCAATTATACGATTTCATTACATCTCTCGCCGATTATTAGAATCGATTTGGGACCATGTGATTTTTATGCTATTAAGCGGATTATATCTAACAATAGACGAAAAATTTTTTTAAATGGTAATTTATTCAACTGTAATACTTGAATATACAAATAAAATGCAAATCGATTGAAAAACCTAATACTGTCGTCTAAAAAATGTTTGAAAGTAATACCTATCAATTAAAGTGATCGCAGTAAAAAATAATTACATGTTTAATTTTTTTTTTATGGTTTCTAAAATATTCCATATTATGATAAAGGTTTCCAAAATTTCGACATTTTACTCGATCTTGTAGCTAAATGAAAAATACTTTGGGAACTCCCGAAAGATAAATTTGCACAACGTGTCCCTAGAGCCCGATAGTACATACTGAAATCAAACTCATGCCATACGTGTATATGGTAACGATAAATTATCTATTTAAATATTCATAAGTCATGTCTAGAAATTACTGAAGTATTGTAATTTGTCAATTTCCTAACAGACCCGTAGCCAGGAGATGATTTAGCTTCTTCCAGAAAAATCTAAGCCACCTACCCCACCCCTTCACAAAGTAAAATTTTTTATCGGATACAGAAGTATCAAACAACAAAAAATAAAGTCGAAGCCGTCTCTTGGATTTGTGTAGCCCTACCTGAAATGACGAGCTAGCTACGGGCTTGCATCTTGACCTTTTTGAAGCTCTTTCATTAATTCTATAAAATTTATCACTTTCCGAACAGTGGCTTAAAAATCTCGATAGTTATAAACGCCACTAAAAAAAATCAGTGAATAAAAAAAAAGTTTGATAATTTCAAATCTCTCTCATTTAAAACCTAAAATAAGAAGTTTATGAATTTTGAAGGAATTAAGTTTGCCCAGAAAATTTTCACATAGCTCATTATTTCATAAAAATTCATTTTTTGTAAATAACTTGAATATAATTTTTTTTATTCATGAATTATTTTAATTTATTTCAGTTTTAATGGTTAATTTTAATAAAATCAATTTAAAATAAAACAAAATATACGAATTTTATTAATAAAATTTAAATAAAAATCTTCTTTCTCCTTTGTATACCTGCAATTCAAAACAAGGATGCGCGCGCATCTCAAAACCGATTTCATTTTGATTTTATATATAGAGAGATAATACTTATTCAGTTTATTTTAATAATTTTTATTATTCAAAAATGATAAAGGTAAATTTTTCTGGTATTATTATTCATTCCTACTATTTAAGAAAAAAACGATGAAAAATTGTCATTCACTTTTACCACGCATTTTGACGATTTATTTGAATGGTCATATTTCGAGGAAAATTGTCGACTTAGTTTTTATCAAAAATTACTCTTGATGAAACACATTTTTTGGGAGGGGGGCGGAAGTGGTGAGATTGTAACGGCATAAGTAATTACGTATTACTTTTACAAAAATTTATATTCGTGATAGGTTCGCGCAGTAAAGCGAAAATTGGAATATTTCTACGACTCGCCAAATATGTAGTCAAGCAATGATTGAGATTATTCGTTTTCCATCTTTGCTGCAAATAAAATTTCTTTTTACGATACAACATATCGCTGTTCGTTTGTCTTAAAATATAACTTCTTATTAAGTTTGAAATAGAAAATTTCGAGTAAAGTCCATCTTCACCCCTTTTGCAACATTACATGTTAGTTATGTTCATCAATATTATTACGTTTCAATTAACATACTTGTTTTCTAAATTTCTCCACCCTATCTGTAATAAATTTTTGCCTGGCTTTTTCGGCATTTTTTTTTTTTTTAAATAATCCGCTTTCAATTTCAACGCAATTTTCGGTTATTTTCGATGCCATTTTTTGACGTACTTTGGTAACTTTCTCAATCTGTAAATTGTTATTAAATAATTATAGTTATTAACGGAAAGAAAATCTTTTTAGGATAGTGGTTTGATTAGTAGCTACGAAATTCTTTAATTACGATATTTATCTGAAAATTTGATTACACTAAAACTGATAAGATTTCTTCCGCTTTCAAAAAGATTACCGTTTGATTTCTGATTAAACTCGTTTAAATTACGTTCTGAATTTTAATACGTTCAGATAAGGTGGGTATAGGTTCACTCACTTGTAGCCTACTTTTTTGTACTATGGTATTGATATGAATTTGCCTTCTGATGGTATTCAGACGTAATTTTTCCTCTAAATCGGCGGATATTTGTTCCGGAGTACGGGGTGATGTTGAATTGAATATCCGCTGAGGAGGTTTGAAGTCTCCATCCGTAAGAGGCTCGAATACTACATCGACGAGTTTACTATCTCTTTCAGTGTGCTCGAAATCACCGACTTCATGCAGATAGTTGACAATGGGTGCGCATTTGTACGACTCTCCGCTTCCTAGTGGGATCGTAGTGTCCATAAAATCTGCAAGTGAAAATTCGCTATCAGATATGGATTATTTTTAGCGTGTAAATTTCTACGTACCTCCGGAACATATTTCTGCCTTGATGTTACTCATTTTTTCCTCAAGATTTAGTGATAAATAAAATTTTTTAAATTGAATCTACGGGGGTAATTTTGAATACGATTGTTTCGTTGAAAGGTTCTCACTTCTCAGTCGTTACGATGAAGTTTAATTTTTTTATTATATTTTCAAATTCATGGCTTTGTTAGCCATAGGTGTTCGAACTTTGGAAATAATTTTCTCGATAATAGCGCTACTGGTGGAGCATTTTATTGATTTGGCATAAGCCAAGTTGGTTAAAAAATTTTAAATTGTACGATTGGACTGGAGAATTATCTAAATATCGGAAATACGACGAATTCATAGCGGAAAAGGTATGCTTATGGTAGATAATTGGATATGAATTAACTAAAAATTTATGTACAAGATTTTTAGAAATTTTAGAATGTTGTCGGACTCGATGCGTCTTACTATTGATGGTGAAATGCTTATCGGTCTGGTTCGACCAATCCTACATGTGTTGCTGTTTTCATGTGTGAGGTATGTGAATATACTTCTATGCTTTTTGCCTTTTATTTCACTACATGAATGCATCGTATTTCCGATATACGTTTATTTTTAAACGCACGCTAGCCTGATTAAGTTTTACTCACACTTGAGACCACTCAGCCTTCGATAAAATATGAATGGAATTTTACTGTTTTCAGATGACGAAAACGATGATTACTTGACGGAAAATAATCTGTTAAACGCGCCTAAAGACGAGGCGAAGCGCGAGGATAAGTACGACGAGTTGTTATTTCAACGCTTGAAAACGTCCTTATCTGGTGTACCACCACCTCCAGCTTTGACTCTTCCTCAGCAAAAAGTCGAAGAGATATTAGAAATTTGGAAGAAATTTTCCCAAGTTGCAGATTCAGAAGAGAAGATTGTGACGAATGGTATTTTATTTCTTTTAAATGTAAAAATAGTCTATTTGTTTATTTTATATTTATAATTTGGTTTTATATTTAGGTTCGAATACTCTTAGAATGAATTGCTCGTTGGAAAAAGCCATTGATAGTAAATGGCCTGAAGCTAAATGTTGTTTCTTTTTTGATATAAGGTTAGTAAATAAAACAATGCACAACGTATCGTTAATTTTCCATCAAGACCGGATTGACAGAAAAATGAATGCTGGGAAATAGAGGGAATAAGGATCTCTCTCAATATTTTAATATAATCAACATTCAAGTTTTCATAAATAGGAAATTTAAAAAAGTTGTTTTCGTTGTAGTTTTAAATTTTTTGTGCTCGAAGTTAGCTTTCTTCATCAAAAGACAAAAATAATTTTTAACCACCCATTTTTCCAAAATTTTGGATGTTCTGTTTTTTAAAAGAGGATAAAATTTTACGTATTTTAAAAAGTTAATAATAAATTGGTAATATTTTGGTCAAGTTCATAGTATGGAGCTTATTCGAGGTCGTCAGGATTCAAGATATGAATGTGCTCAATTTTCAGCACACAAGGATTCCAAAATTGAGTTATTTTGTGCTGGAATATCTCGATTATGACATTTTGAAGAAAAGTTGTGAAATTTTGAGAACTCCTGTGAAGCAAAAAATTAGGCATACTTTGTCTCCTGTGTCTTATAGGATACATAAATTGCCTTTAATATTAATTTTTTTAATGCACAAAATTTATATAATGGAACATTTAGATCCCACTTGATAAAATCGACTTATAAAAATGTTTCCTTGAGGCAAAAAATTAAATTGTTCAAAAATCAATTTTTTAAAACTTCGGTCTCGTTTTGGCTGATCTTTCCATAGCGAACTGAAAATGTTTTCACATTTTTTGACAGCCATTTGATCAGCTAGAGGAAGGGATAGAAGCAGCAGGTTGCCCCCTGGGTGCAACTTCCTATTATAACTCGAAGATCCGAATTTCAGGCTTTAAACTTTTTACTATTCCAATTCGATTTCTTCGCTTGGTTTTCATTTTTTTTTCAAAATTTTAATGAATTTAAAAAATATTTAAAAATGGGACTAGGAAATAATTTTTGCTTTGCAACCAGTTCTGACTGTCCTCGATCTTGGGGAAGGGCAAATGTCCCAAGCCCAGACATTCTGTTATGAAAGATAGCAAATTCCAATTTTTATTGAAAAAAAAGTTCGAAAATAAACGAACGAAAAAGTTTATTAAAACCGCTTTTTCTGCACAAATTATTTTGCTACATCGCACTCTATACAATACCTCACGAAACATCTTGCAAGGCCCGACATAATTATTCATCTACCTTACCCCTACTGTACTCTTCCTTAAAAAAAACCTTTTTTACAAAAAATCTAAAATTTATTCATGCCTCTGGCCTAAGCGGCAGTGCATGGCATGACAAAAAAAAGAATTATCACTACGAAAATCTCGGGAAAAAGGTACAAAAATAAGAAATACAAAAACTATCAAAAAATGAGAAAAAAATCAAATAATGATGAACATAAATCAAAAATTAAGAACATTGAAAAAATAAAAAAAAACATAGAAATTGAAAATCGTTTGAAATTGTTAACGACTCAAAAAATTTTCGAAAAATGCAAAATGTTTAAAAAATGAATAAATTTCTTGCCTACATAAAATTCAAAAATGCACAAAATGTTTTAAAAAAGTTTTGAGGTATTATTGTTAAGTATTGTCAAGATGAAAATAAAAAATGTTGTCAAAATGTTTGAAGTAGTGCCAGTAACTAACAAAAAAATCCACAGTTCCCAAACCTTTGACAACCTCTTGAAAGGAGCTAAAGTTTTTCCTAAAATTAAATATAATGAAGTTGTAACGAAAGTAATAACTTAATTGGAATTCTTGTAAAATTTCCTACAAAATTATACCAAACATGGTTTCATTGCTACAATTAATACGGATAGAAGCGGAGGAAGCAATAAAATTTCAAAAATTACGAAAATGATTGAATATACTGTCTTCAAAAATACTGTTGTCATAAGAAGGCCCCACAAAAGGAGGGGAAGAGGGAGCAGATTGCCTCTTGTTTCGGGTACCTTAGAGACTCCGAAGATTTGAATATCACGTGTATATGTTACAGTTGGATTTATTTAATTTTAGTTGTTTTTTCAAATTTTTGTTGGATTTTAAACAAAAGGTCCCAAAGTTATTTCTTTCCCGGTACAAATTCTGACTCTCCTCGGCCTCGCCTCGTCCTCTTCATCTTTCGAAAAAATCATAAATTTAAGTCACCCTATTATGGTTCTTCATCAAATTCATTGAGTGGTAAAAATTATTATTTTTTACTTCTGATGAAATTCATTCTCTCTTTTTAAATCATCAAAAATTGTCTTAGGGGACACGTAACAAAGGACCCACCTGTAATTTTCCGGTATCTAGACAGCTCATTCCGGTCCAACTTTCCACTCGTAAAATATTAATAACGTATATTAATGTTTTTAGCTATAACTTAGGAGAATTTTCCGAAAAAATAGTCGATCTCTATGATAAGTATCGCGAGCGATACGTTGCTTGCGAAACGTCATCGTTTGTCAGCGCAAATAGTCCGCTAAAAGATTACCTTACGAAGAAGAAAGATCGTAGAAAAATCATAGGTTGTTCACCGGGACGTAGGCTGTCGTATTTGGCCAGACGAAGAAGCGCCTTTTCTTCAGAATCTTTACGTGCTGCTAGTAATGCCAAGACTTTTGGTGTGGAGAGGAAAACCATTTTAGTCGATGTGAAGTAAGATATCTTTATCCTTCATTTTATTATTCTGTTTACTTGTAGCGCCTACTGCCTAGTGCTTAGATGGTTACCTAGCGGAGTATTGTATTTAGAGCAGTGAAACTATCGCTAGAAGCCAGTTCAGGACGGTAGATATGTTGAGGAAAAGCAAAACATTGATTTCATGCGTAAGCCTGCGCAATTTTAACTGAACTTTTGAGTGCACTTTTAAACGGGACAAGCTCATTTCATTGTGCATAGAAAAATTTTCAGATACCTAACTAAAAATATTACGTAAAAAAATAAATTTTGAAAATCATTTACATTGACAGCACGTAGAAAAAAATTCATTCACACTTATTATTCTTTTTTTTTTTTTTAAGAACTACCATGAAACAAGTATCATTATTTATGAGATTTTTATTCTAATTTCGATTATTTGCAGTAAAGATAAAAAGAATAAAGTAGTTAAACGAGCACTCTTCCATACGCCTGATGAAATCAAAACCAAGACTGATATTAAAAGCTCAACCAGTAAACTCAAGTCAGTACAGCTAAGGCATTCTTTATGGTTAAGGAAAAGAACTCCAAAAAAAGGTACACCGCGAAAAACCCCCCACAAATTAACTCCTAAAAAATTGACACCAAACAAACGTTCAACACCGAGAAAACGTGACACTCCGAGTAAAAAGCAAGTACCCGAGTGTAATTCTCAAGACATAAAAATTTTCACCGATAAAGCTTACCAAACGTCGATCTCTGAGAATGGTAAAAAGCTCAGACTAGATTTACCACCTAATGAAAGTACGAACGTTGGCAGTACTGACAGCAAAAATGATGGAAGTATTTCCGAATTGAGCGATACTCAGAGAAAGGTAAATTTATTTAAATTATTTACTTCTTGCGTTGTTTTTTTTCTACTTAATTTTGCATTTAATGAGAACATGATTTATATTTTGCAGAAACTTTTATGGGCAGTATCGGCGGCACTAAAAAAAGTTGGTGTGAACTGTACGCATAGAAATTTTAAAGAATATGGCAAACGTTTATATCATATTTGTAAAAAATTTTGGACGAATAAAGTGTCAAATAAGACCTTAAAATCAGGAATCAGCGAACGTATGCTGTATTTAGCTTCTGAACATGTGAATAATGTAATTGAAGAGGTTCAGCGCGCTCGTATCGAAAATGTCGACTTGTTCAATCAGGATTCCAATTCTTGTGATGTGTTCTTTGCAAACAGCGATAATATTTCAATGTAGTTATGTTTGTGACTGAATCGTTTTTGTAAGCCAAAAACGATAATTTGTGAATTTAAGTTTTAAAATATATTCATCTTTTAATTGGAATTTTAGTTTTTTTTTTAATATGAAGCAGTCGATGTTTTGAATTTACTTGTTGAAATGATGCAGTAAATTTATTATTAAATCTAGGAAAAGCTTGTAATGGAAATTGTGAATAATTCATAAACATGTAATAAAATTATTTGGTTTCCTCAACTGTATTCAAAAAAACAGATGATGGAAGAAATCTATGCTTTTTTCTTCAACCAGCTTAAGTACATCTCATCTCATTTTAAATCGATAAATAAAACCTATAGGAGTAGTATACTTGTGAACAATAAATTGTATGCATAGGAAAGTTTTGATTATTAAAAGTAAATAATTAAAACTTGGAACGAAAAAAAAGTTTATTAATTTAAAAAAATAAAAATAATCTTACAATACCATTCAGTTCATTTAGCAAAAATATTAATAAATAATCACTTGGATCTAACAAAATATAAGTATTAATTGTAAAATATAAAATAATGATTTCGGTAACGGGTGATATGAAAACGTTCAACACAAAGATTACATATAGGTTATAAGATTAAAATAAAAAAAAGGAAAAACATCGTCGATCTAAAACAGATATCCATCATTTGTAACAGGACAAACATAAAGCTTCATCGTCATTTGAATCTCTGTAAAATGCAGAAAATATGATCTAATAAAAAGAAAATTCGATAGTAGATAACTGTACACTAATAATAGAGCAATTATTGTACTAACGAAGAAAAAGAGCAATTATTGCAGTAGAGATCGTTACACTTGAAGCATCGCTTTAGAGGAATAAAGCAACCTAACTTCTCACAAAAAGAACATTTCTCGAACTGGCCCAGACAAACTTCAAAAGAACGATCCTATAAAATTAAAAATTGATATATAGCGTTTTTCTTTAATGAATTACTCTTGAAATGCTAATAAATACGCACAAGTAATGTTTCAGTTTTCAATTGGCATTTATTGGTCAAAATCGTTTGTTTCAAATTATGCTTATTCCCGGTTTCCAATGAAATACAACTTATGCTATCGTTCAATGAACGCCTGGTATGACTAGTTGGTTCGAGTTTAGCACCTTTATAAAGGAGATTAATTGTTCTATCTAAAAAATTTGACGTAAGGACAAAATGATAGTTAGTTTAGGAATTTTTGTGTGCATAATTAATATAGGAAACTGGAAAAACTTACCATATACTGATTGACGATCAAAGACATATTCAACATCCATATCTCCGATGTGTTTTTTGAGTTGTGGAGCAAAATTATATTGTGAGCTCAATCGTTTAGACATTATTATACTTTTAATGAAATTAAATGCTTCTAATTTCTAGGCATTTCAACTTTGCGTACAATGTTTTTTCTTGCAAGTTGAAATGAAATGAAATGAATGTATAATAACAGAAATCTACTTTTCATTTCTTATCAGCGTTTAGAAAAATGAAAAATTAATTAATTATTTACAAATTTGGCGGGATTTCATGAGGTTTTTGTTTGTTTTTTTTTGTTGTTTTCATGTTGTTTAATTCCCCGAAATACCATTGTACCAAATATTATTAAAATTCAGATTTGAAAAACTGATAATATTATAACAATTTTATTCATTAGTAGGTTTTTATCTTCAAAAAATAAAAAATTACAAAAAGTCACCAAACTTGCATAATAAAAAAAAAATAAGTTTAAAATAAAAATGTCTTGTTATTGGTTCCATAGCTATTTGATCCTGCTGGCTGGAACGTAAAAACATTCAAAGTCAAATTTTGTTTTTTATAATGATAATAAAATGAAAACCTATGAAAACTATTTTGAAGTCTTAGAAAAGTTCGAAATTAATGGTTTATTTCAGTCTTTTCATTTCATTTTTGTAAATATTTGTAATTAATCCTGTTCATGTAATTTTTGCACTACCATGGTGCTGTTACGACCTAATGTGTTTCCTCATAACATTAAAATAAAAGATAGTTACTTGCGTGCCGCTTATATTTTCAAAAAAGGTGTTTACAAAAATTTACCGGAAGAATATAAGAAATTTTATTTGGAATGGAAAGAACAAATACCCAAGCCTGTTCATTACATCCCTAAAGAAGGTAAATACGAAAAAGATCCAACTACAGGTCAGATAAAGCTCGTGCAGAATTTCACTCTACCTTTGAAGGATTGTCCTCAAATGGATGATGGAATTTGGGGTGGAGAATCAATTGTTCAAGGATATGTTCGTAAATATCATCCTCGATTCAAATACATCGATTTAGGGCCAGCTCCGAAATTTTGGATTCCTAACCTACACAGAGGTGTGATCTACAGTGAAGTGTTGAACAAACACATGATGTGTGTATTAACCCATCGAGCTATTCACTTGATAAACGAGAACTATGGCTTGGATCATTACTTATTACGTACACCAGCATGCGACTTGAGGAATTTACTTGCGTTGAAATTGAAGAGAAAAATTTTACAGGCCCTTAGATACAAAACTTTATACCCAGAAGATGAAACAAAAAGGAACGAAGTTTATGATGCATATAAACATTATTTGGAACAATATACTGATAAAGAAATTGAATGGTATGGATTAACACTACAAGAAGCTTGTCTAAAATTTGGAGCTGAAATACGTGCATCTAAAACGGAACCAGAACCTTTGAAAAATGTGTATCGTAAAGAATTTATTGAATATCTAAAAGAAACCCAACAAGAATCAACGAAAGAAGAACCATGGTGGAAAAGAAAACTTATTTCGTATAAATAGTTTATAAATTTTATTTGTAATACATGTCATTACAATATGTTGTTATTTTTCGTTATTTTTTTTCTCTGCCTATATATTTACTTATTTACCAAGTACATATATAAATGAAAATCATGAATGGTCTGAAATGTTTAAAAATCTACACAAAATGTCGTCCTGAAGGTTTATTTTTCATACCTTTCCCAAAGTTTGTTGGAATAATGTTTCTTTACAGATCGATGAAAAAAAATTAAATCAATTCCAATTCGACAGCGAATGGTTGTTCCAGATTTTCTAGTATGACCTAACATTATAAATTTATTAGGGAATATCTAAATCAATTATATAATTATGAATTATTTCCTTGCGTCAAATTGGAAAAATATTTGAAATCGTGACCTCGTTTCAGGAAAATGAATCAAAAAGAATTTTTTCGAAAATGTCGTGAAACATCACTAAACATCACCTTCATAATAAGTCAATATTATGCATTGTTTAGCTATGACAGTATTATTAGCCCATGATTCGCATCGAGCCCGGATAGCTCAGTCGGTAGAGCATTAGGCTTTTAACCTAAGGGTCCAGGGTTCAAGTCCCTGTTCGGGCGAAATCTTTTGTGTTCTTTTTGGAGGCAATTTAAATCACTTGGTAAAAAAAGGTGCGAATGATTTATTTATGCAGAAATTATTGCAATAAATTAATTTGAAAATAGCCGCATTATTCAATATCTTTTTTCACCTTGAAAAAAAGAAACTAAATACAATAATGTATCCGCTAAATTATAAAAATTAATAAATAATGAGCAAATTGTACAGTTGTTGCTGTTGTAATTGTAAACAAGTAAAAACTGATTAGCAAAATGCATTACCTACCATAAAATTTATTTTTAATAAAATTATTCGTAAATTTTAATATTTTTTAATCTCTTCAGTGTTCAAACATTTATATGTTCGTATCTCGTAAGTTGTATCATGAAGAAACCAACCAAATTCTCGTCGTCAGGTTGGCCGAGTGGTCTAAGGCGCCAGATTTAAGCTCTGGTTCCCAAACGGGAGCGTGGGTTCGAACCCCACACCTGACAACTGATTTTTTTTCAGTTGATCCTTTGCAAATATTCACGAATTAATCATTGATATAAATGATATATTTAAAATAAATTCAAATATTTTAGCGTGATTTCAATGATTATTATGAAAACAAAATAATATTATTTTGAAATGTTATTCATGCTACTTAAATACTTATATTTCAATAAGGTACATTGTGTTCCATTTATATGCTATTGATCCACAAAAAATTGCGAAAATACGAGTAATTTTAAGTTGTTTTCAACAAATTAATTTTCCTAACTATAAAAATTAATTTATTCGTAGTTTATCACAAAGATGCATCCATATTATCGATGATCTCTAATAATATTAATAAACTTTGTTTCTTGATTAAAAAAAAAAAAACAAGATTGTTGAATATTGATCTCAATAGGCAAGTTCGAAATGAGATTTTTCCCCTTTACTAGTAATGAAATATAAAACGATATAGTTTAAAACTCGCAGATAAAGTGTTGCAGAGGTGTTGCTGGTATATATACGCTGAGCTAATATTATAGCAGTGTACTCGCTTCGGCGGTACATATACTAAAATTGGAACGATACAGAGAAGATTAGCATGGCCCCTGCGCAAGGATGACACGCAAAATCGTGAAGCGTTCCACATTTTTTGGATATTATGAACTCTCGTTAGTATTTTACTTCTTCGTCTTTTCTAAATTTTTGTTATGTCTAATTTTAAATGATGAATATTTTGCATCAGTTTTATTATGTAATTACGGAAATGAGCACGAATGCAGAAATTTATTACATTGTTGTCGTCCAACTATTTTCTAATTTTCAACGTTCTGTATAATTCAAAAATACATTCTCGTAAGCTTAAACTTGACTAATTGACTATATGGGTCAAAGAACTATTTATGAATTGCATTTGCTCATTTTTAAGAACGCTTTGAGAAATTAAATAGGTACCTATCAAGCATCTGAATTAGTTCCAATTTCTCAATTAGTATTGAACAATTTATTATTTACATTCATCGCTTTCAAGTTGAGAATAAACCGTGCACGTTTAGGCACTTATTTCAGTAATATTATGTAATAGCACAGTGCTGCTCAAATAATATGATTTTCAAAAAAAAAAATAACGTACTAATAAAGTTTAAAAAATGAACGCAATTCGCATACAGTATTCCATTTCTATTAGATATCACTACAAGAAAGTACGAATAAAATTAATCTAAATGATTATTTTACTTACCTACATTATATTTCACTACTCACTCAGAAGTTTGAATCATTGTAGGCAGAAGAAAATAATTTACGCTTCTTTTTTATACATTTCCATACGTCTACTCACCTTAGTTCTTAATCATCCAATTCGAATCTATATTCGAAATATTACTCTCCATTAAACGTAGATTTTCTCCAAACAGGAAAAGTCATAAAATAGCCTTTTCCCATCATATTTTCACATTCCACCGTATTTCTTTTAAGCCTATATTCAAACGCAAGATAAGGTTAAAAGTTTTATTCAGTAAAAATGAAAAAATATACGCATCTGATATCCAATTCGAAGAAAATATTCCTACCCTCGCGGAGAAAGTTTAAAATAGTGCCATGTAGTGTATGGAAATATCCGATTTGTATAGTTTCAATTTTAACTTTACTATGACCACTTGAACTTTGCGGAATAAGTTTAGAATTGAAAATAAAGGAATATCGGAATCTCGAAAACAGAAGTTATAAGTTAACTGTTGAGAATAAAATAAACGGCAAAATTATTCAGGGAAAAACGCATTCAAGAAAATATCAAATGCAGAAAACACTAGATATATGTACATATTTCTTATTGTTTGCATCGCGCAGCAGAAGTTATTACAATTATTGACTCTTATCGCTATATGTACATTTCTATACTTTGGGGAATACTCAATACCAATGAAATTGTACTCTATCTGCTCAAATAAGCGATTGAGAAGGGAACAGAAAATGTATCACCTATCAGTGAGCGAGATACCTATAAAGCATTAAAAAATTTCAAAAATTAAAATTAGAACTTTTTCAATTGCGAAATCAAAATTGTTCCCGAATCGTCATTTCAAAAAATTATAATATCTTATTTCCTGACCCTCATCTTCCAGAAAATTAAGTTAGATATAAAACCTTTTGAATTTATGTTATAGTAAATACCAAGTCTGAAATTTCATCTCTCACGATTTTTGTCTGTGGACCAACTTATCAGAAACTGCATGTACCTCTGTTTATCTTAACAGCTCCAAATCTAATTTTTCCATTGAATTTATCTCATAAAAATTTTGATTCAATCGCACATGAAACCTTTTCATAAATAAACTTTGAAAACATCACAACGCTTCTGAGTCTGAACGTAGTAGGGCTGAACTGAATGGAAATGACGAAACAATTTAATGCGGATGGGACGAGTGGGTGATACGATCAATCACTCAAATTTTAAATACTTGGTAAGGTCACTCAATGCTATCGAAGGTATATGGAATTTAAATAGTCGATTAAAACTATATAGCGCATGCGTAAAAGCCAACTTTGGCAGCCTTATAGGCTCCAATTTAAATTTGATTCTTAATTATTTACTATTGTTTTAGATTAAAATGATGGTATAAACCCTATTTACATAGATATCGAACGATCGAATCTAAATCTATAAAAAAATTTATACCATTTCCTTATTTTCCGATATATTAATTGTTACATTCTTTCACGATGATTCACATTCATTTTACATGTTCATACATGGCATCTAATGCGCTGCATCAGATCGAACTTCTATTTCATTACTAATGGTTTGATGAGAAACATATCAGAAATGTTGAAACAAGGGTGTGCTAAATATTCAGTAATACTCAGTGTCACTAATTGGTACATACATACAGTATATTATTTACCTGCCTTCTTACTTTTAGGTTAACGTCGACGTAGCACATGAAGCACCACCATGTCCGGTTATTGCGATACTTTGTCGTTCATTCTTCATTGTAAATAATTCTCAATGTATGGTCGAACGTTTGTGAATGATTTGTAGTCCAATTTCGGGGTTTTCATTCCACTAAGGCTATCTGCTCTCGATACGTATTGTAACAATAATATTATCCGCAATCAATGTTACAGTAGATAATAATCGAATAGAAATATGCCAAGTGATTAATCAATAAACATGGAGAAATATACATACAGATCTAATTTATTAATCTAAATTTCACGCGATTTTCCAAAATTGATTGATGTGGATGTAAAATGGTGAACACCAATATCTTTAGCTGTAACAGTAAGTACGAAATGTTTCATGAAGCGTTGTAGTAACTTCTTCCATTGCATTAGATTAATACCTAGATTTGATGAAAAGTACTCCAATTAAACGTTCCATTGTCTTAATTATTTACATACATGACTATACATTTCTATTCACTGAAAATAAAGTTGGAGTAATTCAAAGCTTTATGTTTATGTCGAAGGAACAGACAATGGTAGAGTGGAGCATGGAGCCGAAGAATCATAGCTTTACAAACGATGGAAAATCTAAGCTTGCGCAGTTGAAGGCATAACATTATTAAATGCGAATTCTCCGTGATAGGTTTTGTCTCTGTTACCAGTTGATTCGCGGTATCGTGGTGGAAAGTTTAGCTCGATGTTATATTAACCCGGTAGTAAAAAGTACGTAACTATATTTCATTTTATTCTACTTACCACAACATTTCATTACATGTATTTTGATCGTCTTTGCTTTTACTTTGTTTTCGAAATATTTTAAAATTATATGATAACAGCGAAAGCTAGCCACACGTAGTTACTCGTTTTCAAACTGGAAAATTTATCAATGTTGCGATGTTATCAAAATTCCATACTTCTGGTTACAGAAGAAACTTTTTCTCTTATTTTAATTTATTAGGTTACGGGAATAAGTATTTTAGTCAGCGATTTCCAAATTAGTGTAATAGGTATCTCAATATAACATTACTATAGTATATGATATTCTGGAACCTTTAAATTGCCATCTACAAATAGTTCCTATTCAATGAATAACAATAATTATGTCAATAAGCAATTCTATCGTAATAAAAAAAATTACCAATATTATACACATTTATACAAGTGACTGAAAAGAAAATTAAACTCAAAATGTAACGAATTGAGTTCATAGGTAAACATATTCTCTTGATTATATATTGTATTTCTTGCTGTAGTTTTTCAACGGACACTTAGCTATTTGCGTGATGCAAAACCTGAAAAAGTTTCCTTCGAAACGAAAGCGATAATTTTACCATGCATATGCTTAGTTACTAATAGAAACTTTTTCGTTTGCGGGTCATTATTTGATTCGTGACAGATGGTTGTTAAAATTGTGATAATTATAATCGTTAATTGAATTTTTTACCATGCCAACAACGGTAATAAATCGCGTAAAAACATTTTTAAGGGTACACCCTGTAATTAAATTTTTGATATGGTGTATGGGGTATCAAAATATTGCCTTGTTTTAATTCATCGTCGTCGTTTTTCTTATCTGATGATAATGGATTTTAAATTTTACACCAATTTTACACTGTGAATGAAACATGAGTCGAATAGTTTTCGCTTCAATATTCATTTATTTATTACCTATAAATTTTAGTTTTTTTAGTTTTTTTTTTCTATACTTCCAAAAATCTATAAAATGTATCAAAATATTGATAAGTAATTTAATAAAATAGACCATGTAGTGTGTACTATGTTGGTATTTTCGAACGTTAAAATTTCAAATTACATTTAAATTAAAGGATTTCGTAAATTTATTGTACTCTATGCTTACAAAGGAATTACTTATTCATCAGGGTCCACGCGGAGAGGGGGGTTGCAACAAGAACATTTACGTACGCTACGGTGCTACTTATTTATAGAAGTGAGAAATTTTTTTCAACTTTTCAGCCATGCCTCCCTCCTAAAATGTTCTTTTGGATTCTAAATAAACCCACAAAAAAATACTTTGAATTCGCGACAACTTTAGCGCAAAGCTTTTGAAATTTTCAAACAAACAAAAAAATGAAAATTTGATTATTAATAAATAATTTTGTCTTAGTACAAAAAAATTTATAAAACTATTTACCTCAAAATGAGAAGTTGTAAAGCTTTATTTAGTGCTTATTTTTGGAATTAATTGGAAAATTGATAATTTATATGTTTAATTCCTGATATAAATCTGATTTCAATACTTTAGGACTCCAAAATAAAATTTAACCCTTTTTTTGATGCACCTATTTTGGCCATCATGGGCTCTCCAATTAAGTATGTTATACTTTTTAGGTTGATAGAAAATTTTACAGTCCTCTAATTTTGGGAAAAATTATCCAATCAGTTTTTTTTTTTTTTTTCGTTTTTGGAGTCGTAATGGCGCAAAATATGAAATTTAACGAAAAACAAAAATATTCTTCAGGGGTATATTTCACATACACGGTTCTTTTTTTTAGTATAAGTAAACTTCGCAGGAACTGTATGTTATCTATATGGGAACCAAAATTGATAAAGCTAGAAAAGTGGCATTTTTGAGAGTAAAATTCTTCGTGAGTTTCTTATGAAAACTTTTGAAATTTGAAAATAAAGAAGATTAGACACTCCTCTTTAATTTGTTCAGAACGAAAAATTTAAATTCCAATTTATGAGAAAGTTATAAGCTCTGAAATATGGCCTCCTCAAAAGGCAATTTATTTTTGCGTTTTTCTTGCCAAATAATCACTTAATCAAGAAAACCTGTGAAGTTTCTTAAATTCTTATTATAGGTGTAGGTATATTTCAAATTTCAAGTGAAACAAATAAGTAGTATTTGAGAATCAAAGATGTGTGAAAATGGTCATTTGGCAGGCAAACCAGTTTGCAATTTTTTGGAAATTTCAAATGTTTGAACACTTTGAGAACTTGAGTCGATATTTGAGTTAAAACTACACGTCCTCAGATTTGCAACTTGAAAACATTTTGGGAACCACTGTTCAAAAATAATTTGATTTTAAATGTCTTAAATTGAATGGGTAGGACCCAAGACATTGAGTAAGGGGGATTATTTTGAAGATCGACCCATTTGCAGAAATGCTAGGGATTGGTTATTTTTAATAATTAAAAAAATTTTTTTTCGCTCTTCTCGACTTTTTTTCGACGAACTTTTATGTGTTTTTTAAGATTAGAAGTTACAGTTTCAAGACTATAAAATTATAATCCATGCAAGTTTCAACCCTGTAAGAAAGTATACTGGTGTCGAAAACAATCAGTTTTCAATTACCTCTGCTTTATTTTACCACTCCTCCCTTCTCTCCAATAGAAGACGAAAAAATGAATTTTGCATTAAAATGTTTGTTTTTGTCTTACCAATAGATACGTATGTTTGACAAATGCTACTAAATTTCTGACAAATGTTATATTCCCTTATCTCAACCTATAAACTCAATGAGAAACTCACAACTTTGAGAACTCCTAAGATGGGATAAAATCAGTCACGATACAATATTTCATGTCTGGGATGTGCAGTGCTCTATTTTAAAACATTTTGACAAATTTTTAACCTAAATTATCGATTTTTATTTGATTATTTATTTTTTTTTTTCAAGATTACGTAGGACAGAGTTTCTATCTAATTTAGCAACAGAAATATATCTTCTCTGCGGAATACAATATTTTTTTGTTTTTTATTTTTTCAAGTGAAGATTTTTCATGTATATTTTATTAAAAATCAATTTTGAAAGGACTGTAATACCGTAAAGTTGGTCAAATTATTAGTTTTCATTAATTTTTTTCAAGAAGAAAAGTTCAGTTGTCTAAGCTTTAAAACCTTTGAACAAATAAACATAATTGATTGCGTGTTCATATGGTGTATCCAATTGAAAGAGTTACATTGATGATGAAATTCAAAATTCGTTTAACTTTTATTACTAATGTAACTCCTTCTATTTTTAGATAAGGTTACGCGAATATACAATCATTAATTAATTACGTTTGTCTCTTCGAATATATTAAATTAGGGAGGCTTTGAAATTTTTTGCCAAATTTGGACATCCTGTATAGTTAAGCATTAATCTTCCATAAAATTTACGGTTTTGCTCTAAAATCCAACTTATATTCGTACTTACTGTACGTATTAAAATTAACCGGTGGAAATATTCTCGTGTAATTTTCAGAGCAAATCAACAACAATACGCAGTGAATCGATGGAGTGATTTTCCCTAATCCGAATTGTCTTTACGACAAATTAAAATGAATGATTTTAAAAAGCTCTCGTTGCTCAGTTTATTCATCGTTCTATACGGGTATATTTCTGAATCCGCGACCACTGCGGATTTATCATCACCCGAATGCTCGACGGACAAATTAATCATTTATAAATTGGTTCTTCATACCTTCTGGACGAGCAGTAGATTCCCCAAGCATTATCCCCAATGGAGGCCTCCGGCTCAGTGGAGCAAGTTAATAGGTAAGTGTAATTTTTTACTATTAAAAAATCTTTTTTCTTATCACTAAAATTTTCAAATGCTTCACATTCGTACGTAAAAATCATCGCTTCGATGCTACACGCTTGAAACGAATATGATTTTACTCGATTGTGTTAACGATGGTGAAATCCAATCGTTCATTCTTCGAAAACAAGTTTCATTCGTTAGTACAAAAAGAAAACATGTTACACATAGAAGATTCTTAATTTAAACTAGCATACCTTTGTCTCATGTATCAAAGGTACGCAAAGGTAACGTAGTTCCCTATTAAAAAGCACATATCGAGTTTCTTGATGATTTCCATATTAAGTTTCACCTTTCGTTCGGCATCTACTCTGGAAATCCAATTAAAGTTGCACATCTTCGTATACGTGTAGATATTTTTTACCCCTTGTAGCAGGAGCGTACTCGCCGTGTAACGACTCAGGATAATATCCTGGGGCCCCAAGGAGTGGTCCCCTTTGGAGTGGGGCCTCTTTTAGTATGACAAGACGTGTAATTAAGTCATATAATTCGGTAGAAATAAAGGTTAGCTTCAGCAAGTTTATCTTCAACAAACTGCTTGTATTTAATGTTGATAGTAGGTCTAGGTACCCAATTATATCGCCATATCGGGAAATTTTACTTAATATATTTTCATACATAAATTTCTAAAAAATTGTGAGCTATTTTTTTTTCTTTTGGCAATTTGGACATAATCTCTAAAGTTGAGTGAAAATCAATGTTATACCTATCAAAATTAAAAAATTAAGAAATTAAAAATTTTATAAATCTCTATATCAAAATTTTTTGCTTCTTTGTATAGGTTTCCAATCCGCTCAAAAAAAGTTGAAAATTATAACGAGGGAGGCCTACCGACTCTCGGGGCCTTTTCAAGATATTTATCCTGGGGCCCCCGAATGGCTGAGCACGCCCCTGCCTTGTAGTTTGATTTGCTTTTCACTTATTATTGGAATGACTTTTAACTGAGTTTTTATTAAAAAACTATAGATATTACAGTCTACCTGATTTGAGAAGGAGGTGAAGGGAGGGAAAAGATTTCATATATTTGCGTTTCAGCTCATTTATAATCATTTATGGTAACTACCTTCTTTATACCTATATAAATATGTTTTCGCGGCGCGTGTGGATGAAAGCTGAAAATATGATGAGGGACTCTTCGTGAAATTTTGCAAAAAAATATACTTGTATATATTTTTATTCTCCTTAAAATTATGGTTTACTCAAATTTGGAAAGGGAATGGAGAGAGTGTAGTTTGCTCAAAATGTTCGTTTTTGGTCTCATATGAAAAAATGAGTCATGCACACCGACATGCCTAAGTTTCAGTCTCTCAAGTGCATTTAGAGAAGAATTAGAGTTAGAAACTTCTTGAGTGGGTTTCGAGTGATGACATTTTTTAAATCTTCCATATCTCTTCACTAAATTGACCTGATAAAGTCAAACTTCGTATGTGAAGTTAGTTGGGAACCAGATATGATCGTTCAAATTTGGATAATGATGGATTCAAAACAGCGAATGGCTAATATTTCAGTTACGCTTGGGATGCCATTAGCACTATGAAGACGGCTGCTGTGTGATGACAAAACGTAATGCGGTTAATTTTGTAATTTTTATAATAAACGACATAAACGTATTCGCGTTTCGCGTTGAAAATATTTTTTTATTTATTATTTCTGAAGTTGAATTTTCATCTTTAAGTAATTTGTCGCGTTCCATTTCTATTTTTTATTTTTATCGAGTTCAAAACAATTAAGTAAATTTACGTAAGGCAAAAATTTAGAATTAATTTTGTCGCTGATAGCGGCAGTTATCGAACGCTTATCGTTTTCATTTAGGTTGTGTACGCGGCGTCCGTAAATCCTAAAAAGTAAATATTTACCACGAACGAGATTTTAATTAAAACTTAAACCCCCTTTTCCTTGCTTACCCAAATGCATCGGTCTCCTTCATAATTTCTATCGTGTCGTTACACCGCGAAGTATACACAGTCGTCCGTGAGAAAGGCTAAAAGTTACTTTAAATATATTAATGCATCAGTATATAGGGTGTTTCACCTCAATATGCACTCCTTCGTATTATACGTAAAGCACTTGCATGATACTTATATAGGTATGATAGCTTACCTACTCTAATTTGCTGAAGGTTCTGGGGTTCAAAATTTTGAAATTCTTGTTTTATCTTTGGTAAAGATAAACTTGAGAATTTTTTATTGAAACATGAAATGTAGTGTAATTCACAAATAAAACGATGGAAGTGGGGAGAAGTATTAAAAAAAGTTGAAAAACCAGCGGAAGAATTAGTAGTTTTTCTTATCTTCTACAAATAACTTGGAAAATATTATATTGAATCCATATTTAACAAATTTTTTACACATCTCCACTCCATCTTTCTTTACGCACTGTAGGTAAGCGGTTAAATACCTGTCAAGTAGCTCTAAATGATGAAAATTTACAAAAATATTTTTTAGAATTATTTTTCTCATTCAAGGCTGTTCAGGATAGCATCTATGTACCTGAGGTACATGATCTGCTACTGTGCTAGTCTGTAAACAGTCGTTAAAACGCATATTCAATTAGGAATTCTTTAAACTTGACTGTAAAAAAAATGATAAATAAATTTTACACCATCTACCACTGTTTCTGCCACAAATTTCGTGTTAATAACATTATAATATTTGACATTCTGGCGTATTGCTGATACACTAAGGTTTTTTATGCTCCTCCGAATTCCAAAAATGCTCTTTAAACAAGAAAAAATAATACAAAATCAACTTATTTAATCAAAGAATTGACGATAAATTTATTATAAATTGTTATTAATTTTTTTATGGAAATATCTACTTCCATAACTTCATTAGTGCACAAAAAAAGATTTTGGATATTATTTTAACTCCCCCCACCCCCGCCTTAGGATTTACGTTTGTGTTTTCCAACTCATAGAAAGCCCTAAAAAAAATTTATTTTAAAAATTTAATAAAATTGTTTTTCTTGAATAATTTTTGAAAACATTGGAAATAGAAATTGAACAAACGAGGGTTTGAATATATTTTTGAGAATCGTAATAATTGCAGAACTCTTTTACAGTACAATTATGTATGTACATTGTACATATAAATAGTATGTGTAAATATTTTTTTCATAAAACATTATATGGATGAGAGTTTTCTTGACGCATAAGTGCTAGCCTCGTTGCATTCATTCACACTGTTATGAAGTGTGGATTTATAAAATAATTTTCAAAGCATGTGTTCCATACAGAATTTATGCAAAAAAATTACCAATTTTTTCTGCCATTTTTTATATTTTTTTCACTATTTCTCCCCATCTAAACCTTCCATTGCTAGTAATTTTTTGTCTGTAATGCTACAATTATTGTTCCACATTTTTAGTCTTAATGGTCTATTTTTATGTACCTTACACAGTAGCGTCGGATTACCCTCTAGACGCCAACTAAGCCATGGCGTGGAGAGGCAAACTTTAAGGGGGAAAAATGAAAATACTAACTTTTTTAAAATTTTTGTTTTTTGTTTTTCTATTGTTAATCTTTGAAAGTAAGGTACCACTTAGTCGATGAGTAATTTCATTCAAAAAATGTTTACCTTGAAGTCTTGTCATATCGTTTATTTTTTTTGTTTTTGAATTGTAATCTCAAACATACGTATAACTAGAGCACTAGTAGTGCCTTTGTGTAACGTATGAGCGAGTACACGTACATTTTTTTTTCGGAAATGAAATAAATTATAGATGTTTGATTTTTTGGGGGGAGGGGAGAAGGTGGGTTAAAATACTCTTAAATTGGCAAAATACCTTAAACCGGCGCTATTGCATGGGTGCAATGAAAATTTTCCAAGTGGATTATTACAGCTTTTGTGTCTCGACTCCTTTAGCAAGAAAGGTAGGTAAATCATTATACATGAATGCGGCATAAGAAGTCCTATATGTGATTGGAAGGAGTTCATCTTGAGATGGAGCTTATGTTAAGTAAGGGCATATTTCGTAGCAGCCATTATGTAAGAGCTACATCTCAATCTCGATTTTTTTTTTGTTTCAATAATATATAAAAAAAAAAAAAATAAATAAAAAGAAGTGAAAATCGTGTAAGTTTTTATATTAAAACCACAAACTTATGAGAAATATAATTATGTGTTTAGTATGCATTTACTAATTTTTACCCGTAAATATTATTAAAATGGTATTTTCGCTTCTTTTTTATATTTTTGGTACCTAGAATTCGCCTGCCCTCCCCCTCAGCCAAACACGTTATTCCACTTGTTTTCTATAGTGTTAACACCTAAATTTCATTTTTTTTCTAAAATGTTATTTTTGTAATTTTTTTGTATTCGTGAATTTGGAACAGGAACTTACCTATTTTTGATCCTGTCACATTTATGTGATAGGTAGCAATCGTTTCGATTGCTTAAGGTTGGCAAAAATTTGAATACGGTCATGATGCTGAGATGAAACACGCTGTAGATCCCGAGACACAGATTCACGCCAAATGGAAGACTTCTACACTTTTTTTTTAACAACTTCGCCATAAACTGCGTGAAAATTCAGATTCGCTGATACTTCGCGAATACACTAAAGCAATGAAAATTTCCCATCGCCAGCGAGTCCGGCCCCGAGAAACAGTAATTCCACTTTAAATTAACGTCGAAAAGCGCCGAGTCGCTGATAATCGAAATTATTACCCGGTACGCTTGTTGAATTTTTAATTTCATCTTTTTGCCTTTTTTTTTTTCAACGCACGTTTATCCAGCGCTCCTATCGTTCGACCGAAGAAATGAAAATTATTTCGCGCTTCACGTGAACAATAAACAAAGTTCCAAACTTCAATATAACAAGCTCCTTCGTTTTTATTTTATTTTAAATAACAATAAAGTGTATAGGAAAAAGGAAAAATAAAGAGAGAATCCATACCGGTAGAAAATTAAACATCTGCTAGTCGTTCCTTCGAACGAGAAAATATTACGAAATGTCAATACCTCGAAATATTTAATCCGATTGTCGGAATACAATCGTTTGATAACTGTTCGAGGAAATATTTAACGATTGGGAAATCGTCTATAGTCTCAACGGAGCGAGCTTATAGACTCGTTTCTAAAATCATTAATTTTTAAATAATTTCCTTCCGTCGATTTCCACAACTCACCCCAAAGTTGGTAAACTTTTTACTTAAGCTACGCCACAGTCAAAAGGGTAGAAATTCATATTTTCTGACGCGTAGCAATTCATGCTCCGACTCCTTGCACCTATGCGTTATTGCGACCATTTTCGGAGCTTTTTTTTTATTATTTATTTCCCTGCCTTGTTATACGCATAAGCCCTATGCCGAATATGAACGCGTATAATACTTCAATTTAATTTTCATTCGGCCTTTCTTCGCCACGCTACGTTAAGATCGCGGTCGTATTCAATAGGTCGCGAAATGAGATATTTTATATGGCGCTCTGACGGTTTTAATAAAATGTAGAGCTTTGACGCCTACGAGCATCGCTAAATCTGCCTTTCATTTTATTAATTTTCTGAGATTTTCTTGTAATTTTCCATTCGCAATTGATGACTTTCATTTCCATCTTTCAGTAGGCCAATACAAAAGAATTAAATGCTTTTGGAATTTTTGGCAAAAAATTTAATCAAATCGACACCCATTTTGTTGAGCGAGTTTACAAAAATTTTTAAATTAAATACTGAGTTTTTTTTTTTAAATTTCAGCACCTATGAATTTAAGTTTAAAAAATAAAAAAATTAATAGCCATGACGAAAAATTTCTGCCCTCTTTCAACCTCGTATTATTTTATTTAATCGAGTAAAACTTCTCAATGAAATAGACCCTCAAATCTATCATTGCCTTTAGTCTAAGCCGTAGTTCACGACTGGTTAGAAAAAGCTTCTCTCAAATTTCTATTATCACTTATTTTAGATTAATTAGATTAATTATGATTGAAATTTTGGAAGTCATATTATGATACCTAATTAACCCTGCATAAAGAGTTTGAATTTTTTACAATGAATTCAACATAAATGCTACACTTTTTAGCTTCATTAATCTTATAATTTCATGTTCATTAAATTTGATCTACTTGAGGTTTTTCAAGCCTTCCTCTAATTTTTTTTTATTTACCATTTTGAATTCATTTTGGACCAACTTCTAGGGATCATACTGGACGCCTCTCCAAGTTGTAGTCTAGGTAAGCTAGCCACCTTTGGGCCCTCTTGTCCTTACTTCTTGAAGTTTCAAGCCATAGCTGGTCTGCCCTAGCCTGAGGGTACTGCTTCTACAAGCAAGCGGCTCACTTCCAGGTTACTGGGATCCGTGACTTAGAGAAACCCTAAAAGTACGATGGAAGAGTCGAGGTCCTTTAAGGCAACTTGGGAAGGTGAAAAAAAAATTGATTTTGTGACAATTTTTTCTTTTTTTTTACGTGCCGTGTACAGACGCAGGGGCTAAAGGCACGCATTTCTGAAAGTTGGTTTAAATGAGGGGAGCTAGACCGGTGGATTTCAAGGAAAAAAATTTCATGTCTCAAAACTTCTTCAAAAAATAATTTCTTGATTTACCTCCTCGCCTCATTCACTTTAAATTTGGTTATATTGGTGTTTCATTTTTCTTATTAATATCACATTATGACTGAAAACTTTTGAGGTTTTGGTGAATCCATCGAGCCCCCTCTCAAAATTTGAGTGAATTTCTATTCCGAGTCGAATCAAAAATTTGGGAAAACTACTTCCAGATGTTTAAGATCAGCCGTTTTGGATCCATTTTGACCCAAATTGAAGAATGATATTCTGGTCATCAGCTAACCCTACACACGGAGTTTGACTTTTCTAGGTCGATTTGGTGATGAACTGATGAGATATGGAAAATTCATGAAATTTCCTGCAGCAAATACATCTCCAAAGAGGTTTTCTACTCTAACTTCCCCCGAAATTCATTTGAGAAACTAAATTCAGAATAAGTTGGTCGTCATATGATACCGCAATAAAAATTTTTCGACTTTCGTGTACCCCCACCACAATTTGAGGCCTGCAACTCCTCCTTCTCCCTTCCAACATTATGTATACAAATGAATTGGCGATATAGTATACTTCTTATTCCCAATAACTATATGAGTTCATATTCATTACATTTTTACCAATCTAATGCTACTCAAGCTCTCCTTAAATTTTAATAATCCGCTATTTTGGATCCATTTTGTTCCAAATTCAAAAGTTTATATTCTTGTTACTAGCTAATCTCACACATAAAGTTTGACTTTTTTAAGTTGATTCGGTGGGAAAATATGGAAGATTTTAGAAATTTCATCACTCAAAACTTCCTCAAAAAGCCGTTTTTTCTATAACTCACATCAAAATGCACTTATGAATCTGAAATTTAAATGAGATCATAAACGAAAAATTTGAGATATTTGCCTCTTCTCCACCCCTCACAGTTTGAGTGATTTGCCATTTTAAGGTTGATCGAAAACACAAAAAAGTATCTTTTTCGCATTTTTGAGACAAGTCTCTCACCAAATTTTGAGCGAATTTCGAAAATACCGCCCGACGGTAGGCGTGGGGAAAAATATTATACGAAAAAGTTGGGCAGTTGCCAGGCGATTACAGACGGTCTGAAACGTAAAGATTTTGAAGACCTTATCCTCTCCCGACCCTCCGTTTCCAAATCAGGTAGGATGTAATAGCTACGTATCATTTTTAAGTTTAAAACTCAGCTAAAAAACTGTTTCGATTATTTTCAAAAGTGAACGACAAATAGGTAATTTAGTGGTCGTGTACAATGTACTAAACACAATAAGGGCTTAATGAAAATATTTGAAACTTCTGGCTTTATTTTGAGGCATCTAAAAATATAGTTGTGGGCTGAAATTTTTATGATTTCCTTTTAACCCGAAATTCAGCCTACCTTAGTATATTTATATCACATTGAAATTTCGTGAAAATTGGATTATTTGAATGTCTTGTTTTTCGTATAATTACATGTCTGTTTTGACACTCGTCTTGTGTATCAAGAAGCAAAATTTTGCTGAAAAAGTCAAGTTTCACTAACTTATGAACCGAACTGTTCTAATTTTTATATAGGTAAAGGTACCAAATACGAATATAATTTTACACTTTCACAATATGAATTTTGCTTTTTTGCTTATTCATCGTTCCAATCATCGATACAAACGTACCAAACTAGTCATACCTATGCATCTAGACATCAATATGGCGTTGAAATGCAGAAAATTCTTGTACTATGTAGTGAAAGCATAACTCGACACGAAATATGTTTGAAATTTACTTTAGAATGGCGCACAACGACGGTTCACGAAGTTACAGCGGCCGCCGTTTCGCCCTTCAGTATAACAAAGTATAGAAAGCCTTTCTGATCTAGCGTTGCGGGAACCGACTACGTACGAAAGCTTTAAAAACATTTCTGATTCAATTTCCGACCCTATATGACCGACCAAACAAAGTTTCTCAACTAACCTTTTCCATCGTCGTAATTTTTACGCATTCCTAAACAACAGAAAAATTCCACATTACGTATTGAAATTCTTATTAATCGTTCAGCCTCGATGACATCGGCTTATTTTGCCGGAAAATATTTCAAATCTTCGTCCTCATTTCGCGCACCGATATTTTGTATTCGGATAAATTTGTTTATTTAAAACGACGTGTTTTTTTTTCATTCGTCGTGATGGCATGGTTTTGTATCCTTTTTATGGCGTTTTGATGTCGCTTCGTAAGAGATAAATAAACTCGAAAATATAAGTATATTGAGGTTTTCATTTTGATTTCTATTATACGCAGATGGAGAGAGTAACCTTTCTAAGGTGAAATTAAATTTCGTGCAATTCAACGCGAAAAGGAAACTAGTTGCGGGGAAAATCTTTTCAATTGCGAATATTTAATTTAATGTTATCCAGTTTCAACGCGCTTTATTCAGTAAAAGCATCGACATTTTCCCCCTTTTTTTCTGCGTTTTGATCACTTTTTTTCGATAAATTGGAATTCGATTAAATCTTTCGTGTCGATTATAGGGAATTAACTTGAAATACGATAGCCTTTTATAGAAACGTAAGATGAAAACTGAGCAGTATTTACAATTATGTATTCACGGTGAAGATTTATCGTAAATAGAATTTTATTACATTTATTTACTTATTTTTCAAAGAATTTGGATTAATTTAAAATTATTTTACCTATCTTACTTATATTAAAATTTTGAATTTTACATTTTGATTTTTGTCCTTTTTTTTAATGCAAAATAATTTTTTTTGAATTGTTTACATAAAATATTCTAGTAGAAATTATATTTTTTGAGTAAAGGAGTAAGTAGAATTTAAGCCTACTTGAGAAACGGGAAAGAGTTTTTTCCTTGCCCGCATTCATATTTTCTACGTAGAATATTATTAATTCACTACTATTTTTACCACCCATCCAAACAGTAGTGTGAAAACGTCGGTGTAGTTGTAAACCCCATTATAAAAATTGATTGAAAAAAATGTTAGTACATGTGAATCAACCTGTAAAAATTTATAATGAAAAAAAGATCAAATTATCACAGTAAAGTATAATGAAAAAGCGTTTTTTAGCTGAGTTTTCAACTTAAAAAACGATGCTACGCGTGGGGGAAAAAATATACCAAAAAGTTGGACATTTTCCAGATGATTACAAATGGTCTGAAACGCAAAGATTTGTAAACCACACGCTCCCCGACCTTCCCTTCCCAAATTAGGTAGGCTGTAATAGCTGTCGTTTTTTAGTTAAAAACTCGGCTAAAAATGTAATTAATATGAACTTATATGATTATTGGTAGATGAGATAGTATAAATAATCTCAGTTCATCTCCATACATGATGTTGGAGGGGAAAAAGAGGAGGTAAGGTCTTCAAAATGTGGTAGGGTACACGAAAAGTCGAAAATTTGTTATTGCGGTGTCATATGATGAAATGAGCCTGAGTGACCAACTTATTCTGAATTTAACTTCTAAGCGAATATGAAGGGGAATTTGCCGCAGGAAATTTCATTAATCCTCTATATCTCGTCACCAAATTGACCTAGAAAGGTCAAACTTCGTGGATAGGGTTAGTTTATGACCATAGTATGAACTTCGAGTCTAAATAAATTCAAAATGGCGGATCAAAGAATTTGAAGATGTTTTGAGGAGCCTCAAAGTGGTTATAATTTGAGAAATATGTTCATATGATTATTGCATGGCAAGTAATGCTACATTTGTTCCAAATTCAACTTCTCAAGGAGTTTTTGAGGGGATAGGGTCGGGGTTTTCAAACTGGAATTGTGTGTGGCCTGTAGTCATGAAAGGCTTAGCAACGCTATTTCCAAACCTGAACTCGTCCCAGTTAAAAACTCAGCTCTAGAGCTCTATTAATGCGGCATGATTGCTGACATTTTTTTTTCTTTTTTTGCGATCAAACCTTGTTATTGAACCTATATTTTTCTGGCTGATTTTTGAATTTGTTTTCGTATTTTGAAGTCATTTAAATCGAGCAAATCACTTTAAAAAAAGGGTCAAAAAATTCCCCTTTCAAATTTGCAACACAACATATCAAAGAAGGATAAATGTTTTATTGATATTTGAGAAAAAATAAAGGAAATTAAGTTTTTGCCAATTATTTTTATGTGAGATTAGAACCAATGTCTTCTTGACGAGAAACATAAATGTGAAATATTTCAGTTTTTAAGAATTTCTAAAAAATTCATTAATTTCTATATATTTTTGTGTTATGTAGAATTTCGTGAATATGTTAATTTATTACCTCAATTTTGAGGAGCTCTAATCCAAATTATTCCCTCTTTTCATCTTTCTAGGGGTTCCCAAATATACTTCTTTGGCTATAAATAGATATGCAAAGCGTCGTGAATTAATGGTGAAATAAAATGAAGCGATAAACCGCCCTCATTTTTTGGTTGAAGTGGGACGGACCAGGTTCTGTTTTGATTAACACTGAGTCTCGATTAAAAGTAAAACACATTAGTTTATCTCAAAGCGTTTTCAGCATGTTCTTCATTGATGCATAAAATACTAAAGATAGTTCACAATCTCTGAATTTGAAACACTGAAAAGTTTTTTTTTTTTAGTTTTTGGACAGCGAGATTTTTTTTTAAACACTTCAGAACATTTAAATGTATGATTTTTTTTAATGAGATAAAGAAGTTTCCAAACTTTTACTCCTCTTCAGGAAATATTTTGTTGGTTTGATGCCTGAATTTTTCAAAACTTTTTTCGAGTTTATTTGGCTATTTTAAACGGTATACGGCATACCCTAGATATTTGTAGAACAAAAAAAATATATATATATATATATATAGGTGTACTTTAATAGGAAGTTCTAAACCCATCTAATTCAACGTAACATTTTTCTTTTTCTAATTCTAGCATCTGCTAATCTGCTAATTTCTTAAATGATTTATTTATTTCACTTCGTTTTTTTTTTTTTTTTTTTTTTTTAATATTCTGTATCATAATTATCATCTAATTTAATTCACTATCCAGATGTTGTTATCAGTATTACATTCATTTATTCCCTTAAATTTACAAATCTGCAACTTTCTATTCATTCATGTATGAAATATTTGGCCTATTATTTTAACGAGTAGGTTCATAAAAACTTCTACGATTTTTGCAATTCTAAATAAATCAGCTACAAAGAATGAATTACCTATTAAAACCCAAGAAAGAAATATCCTCAAATCCAAAATACAATTTGTTAAAGGAAAAGTGAAAAATCCCTACAAAATGTAATTTAATTTATGGCACTTCAAACCATCATATTTCACGACCAATAACATTACACTTCCTTAAAACCAAAGTTACACGTTAAAAGTTGAAATAATACTCGAGAATTTTTTTTTTTTTGTAAATTCTTTCGCGCATTCGCGCTCAAACACGCTGCGTATAAATTGAAGAAATATCATCCCAGCCTGTAAACTTTTTTATTTCCTCGGCGTTCTTTTATCCTGATGAATTTAGCGTCGGCCGATCCAACCTTTTTTTTCACTTCGTATTATACAGCGTTAATATATTTTTATTTTTACCAAGTTCTAGTACTGAAAAACAACTGATAATATCTCTACAACGTGAAAAAAAAGGAACGGGTAGCCTGGAATAAATATTTATTGCTTCGCAGATACGCTGCGAATAAAATGTAAAAATATTTATATCGTTTTTATCTGCATCGTGGGAAAAAAACCGCCACCAAAAGCTCGGCTAGTTTGGGTTGCGAAATATTTTCTCACCTAATTAGAAGAGCAACGTTGAAAGGTGAGCTCCGCGCAACCGGAAAAATTACAAATATAAACTAAAGAAACCGCTCGTATTTCCGACACTCTGCTAATGATTAAACTTTAACTGCGTTATTTTACAAGTCCACCCCAAGATTTTTTACTATGTTTTTTTTTTCAGTTTTGTTTGTTTGTTTTTGTTTTGTTTTTTTTTTTTGTTACGAAGTTTATTTTTAGAAACATTTTCGCTATTTAGTTAGAGTGCTCGGGTGAAAAGATGAAATTAAAAATGTATATGAATGAATTGCCTTTACCTCAATTTTTACTTTTATTTTTTTTTTTTAGTAAAAGAAAAATCGTTCGAATTACGGAGAATTTCACCTTCGTAATTCTTAACAAGTATATTTCAACTTGGTGTGGACATAATGGTTATATTTTATTTTTGAAATATAACAAAATTATTCAGAAATTTCATTTCAACGCAACACATTTCGTGTGATTTTGGAATAACTATTTCCATTCATCTACAATTACCGGTATATATTTTTATTACGATTCGGCACGAAAACCTACTATTACGATGAGAATAAACGATGCGAAAAAAACCGAATAAAGTTACCATTATATAAAAATGCTTACATTCACCATAGCAACAAATTTCCTTAGTTTTGTCCTCGTTTTGAAATTGTCCCTTTTACAATTTGAAGATTAGGGTTCAAAAATATTTTTCAAGGCTCGTCTGATGATTTTAAAGCAGGTATTAAGAAATTTCATTATCGGATGTTTTTGAAATTTTTCCTGATTACTTACTTTCTGTCTTGTTTGAAATCGTATATTTTTTAAAACGTTAACCACAGTTTGGGACGTTGCATAATATGGCAATTTTAGTATCTCAATGTATACTAAAGTTCTCCACATTTTGGCGTCAACGTGAAGCTTATGCCATGGTGAGGAGGGAGAAAAACGAAACACAAAGTACTGTTTATAAATCTAGTACAAAATGAAAAATGCAACAAATTTTACAGCTTACAGGTTTTAATCAGGAACTATACGATATAAAAGTATAAAAATGAACTTTAGTATACATTCACAATGTTAAGAATATGAAAGAACCTGATTATATACAATAATTAACGATGAAAAGGTTAAAAAAGTGGTTAATGGGGAGAAGCCTGGTTTATTTGAAGGAGATACAGATGATAGTTAATGAAAGAGATGAGATAAATTGTAGGGGTCTCAGTAGTCGCAGTTATTCAGTGTAATTCTTGTCAAAAAAAAAGTTGTCAGTTTTCATAAAAAAAAACCAAAGAAATTCATATGATATTATTTTCATTACATCTAAAAAAAATCAGAAATTAAAAAAATAAATAAATGATATGAAGTGATGCTGGAAAAATTGCGTGTATTCGTTCACCGTTTGGTCCGGCTTGTTGCCTCCTTATTTGCAATCGCTAGCCAGAGCGAGTACCTACTCGTACTTGATATTTAACGATAATAAGAACCAAAATGCAACTTGATATGAAATTTTTCACCCTAGCAATTTATTTTTTTCTCTTTTTTTTTGGTTCACGTAGAAAAAATATTTTCATTCATAAAAACTAAAATAAAAAAAATTAAAACCAACCCCTTTGTGCGCATCAGTTGCTGCTGGAGAACATTGTAACTGTGCAACTGCAACAGGGTGTGTGGGAGCGGCCAGTCAAACTTTGCCATTACGTAGTAGGCGATGAGGCGAGTAAAAAATGTTATTTTCATATAAAGCGTATCATGAAACTTACAGGCGCTGGTATGAAATGAAGTTAATCAAATAAAATTATGTTCCTTCGATTGTAGGCTAGGCAAATAACATTCATAATGACCATCATGAACTGTTGTGCAATATTATTTGTCTAACCTACAATTGAAGGAACATAATTTTATTTGATTTCATTCATCTTGTGCCAGCGTCTACAGTTTTCACAATAGGCTATATGTGTACGTAACACTTTTCATTCGCCTCATCGCATACTACCTACGCAGTGGCTGGGGAGAGTCAATTATTATATTTTTCAATGAATAAACAAATTAACACCTCTCTCCTTTCAAACCATTCCTTTTCCTTATAAAAATTGATTTTCATTATAAAATACCTATAATAGGAATTTGTATAAGTAATGCATAATTATGATTAGCGATTACATTCAGTGGTAACTCACGCGCTGTCACTGGTTCTAAGTTAATCAATTTGGTAAGATTTGAAGATTAGTGGGTAACGAGAGGAAGATTTTTGATGGGCGAATAGACAACAGGAGAAAAATTGAATTAGAAGAAGAAAGTTCGAATATTGGGGACTAATTTACGCGTTATTGTAGGACAGGCTGATGAAATAGTATATTTTCATTGTTTTAAACCATCGATTCTCCTGTAAATTTTGATGAACAGGTTACTTATAAGTTGTCTGAATGAAATTGATTGCGAATGAATTCTATTCGCATTATGTGACTCTTTTTCCCTGTTCCTTCATTCAGAACACGAACACTTACACAATATTAAGCATACACGCTAAGACAATGTTACCTACGCCCAAAACCATATACGCATTTACGTACGCAAAAATAAACCTACCCTTCGACCACATTCCGTCGGAACCACCACCATCGCAATAATTCTCAGCAACGTCCAATAATAAAATCATGAGTAAGTGAGTTTATTGCGTGTAAAACAAGTTAAATAAATTAATGAAAACGAATAGCGCCTCGCGTACCCTCTTGGCGCGTTATACGCAAACAAAACCGCACGAAAAAACCTAATCGAGGGCTGTTACGTAGTAACTGTAGCGCGTAAAACATCTTACAATTTACAACGTTGCTTCGCCTTTCAACTTTCAACCCTGCTAAGGAGTAAAATTTTAAACGTTTTATTTTCCCCTTTAATTTCGACGTCGGGCTATTTAGGAATATAGCGAGCTTTACGACAATACAAACCGTCTTATTAAATAGCCAACTAAATCTTCATTTCGAAGTATTATCGCCATCGATGGGAATTTAATCAGTTTGAATTCGATTCGACCGGCTTTTATGTTCTATGAATCATTTGAACCAACAACCCGAAATACTTCATTTGAATAAAGAAGCGAAAAGATTCGTGGAACGGCTTATCTTAAAATTTCACCGCGCACATAAATTACCTAGGCGACGAAAAAAACGAGTTCACCAGAGAAAAATCCTTCAAATAAACTATTATTACCGCAACTGCTACGGTATCGCGTTCCCAGTACGATTCAATTTTCAGATATGGCGGCTATAAGTTTTTCTCATTTTCATTATCGTCTGACGCGTTAAAGCACAGTTTTACCGAAGAAGTATACCTATTTTTAACCCCTTTGCGGTGCTGCAGCGTGGGTATGATTTTCAACGAATAAATTAAACTTTCAAGATTTCAATGGCGATACGAAAAATGAAAAAAATAAAAACAAAACAAGGAAAAAATTCTTTGAAGAAACATTTTTTCCTTTCTATTTCTATACCTACATTCCTACTAATATTATTAATTTTTTAGTAGAATTTAGCGTTTTCCAATTTGGTTTTTATTCTTAAAGGTTTATAATTTCTTTTAAAAAGGTTTTCTTTTTTATTCCTATTTTTCTTTATTAATTCAAATTATTTTTATATTTAATTTTTTTATTGTTTTTGTTTTTTTTTTAAATAAATGTTTCAAAATAGAAAGTTTCTTACTATTAAATTTTACTTACTTTTTTTTTACTTTCTTTTTATTAACATGCCATGTACAGGTAATGGCTAGAGAGACGATATTTTTAGATGAGCTGCATCAAGCTGGAAGAGGAGAGAAACTGGAAACGGTTGTTAACTGTTGAATTATTTTGTAAAAGAAGAACAACGGTATTTTAAAGAAACTTTTTTCGTAGAGGTGTATATTTTGGAAATTGGATGAGGACATGTTGAATAGTGGAGTTTTCTCTGTTCTTGATCAAGTCTTTCAACTCGAATTTAATATTTTTGTGGAAGTTAGGGGAGGGGTAAGGCTCATATCTTATGAGACAAAATGACACGTTTGAACTGTGAAGTGATAAAAAAAAAATTATGCAATGAAATCCATTTAGAGGCCGAATAGAAATAGGGAAGGAAAGTTTGACGTCAGAGGACACGCGATTTCTTTGTTACAAACACAACATATCATATGATCGCGAATGAAAGAGGGAAAAAGTAAACATAAGGGGGCAATTTTTCCCTCTTCCGTTGTTATCAGTCCGTAATCATTTATAATGAGTTGTATTCGTATTAAGTGAAGTCATGATTGTGATCTCTGACGTAAGGACTTTCCTTCCCTATATGATCTGTATATCTACAGTTTTTTTGTCGGTATTCAAATGAGAAAGTTAAAACCACATTAAATTAATTTTTTCGTTAAATTGTATGCTCATATTGTTAAAGGAAATTATTTAACACCATTTCGGTGATTCGCCCAGTAGATATTGTGTATAGTTAAATGTTCTTGAAAAAAACTGGGAAATTTGCCATATGACTGCAACAAATAATCTGAAAAGCAAAAATATAAAGACCCCTCCTTTCTAATTTTCAAGTCACTTGGGCTTGTTTTAGTTACTTTCTGTACAAGAAACTCAGTTGAAATCCTAAAAAATTTAAAATACAAAATAAGTTGAAAAATTTTTAAATCCAAAATTGCTTAAAAAGATCTGAATATTTTTATTCGTTTAAAAAGGAAAAATCAAACTACGTGCAGCACTCTTTCGCTCGAAGAAACTCTTCCCTCCTACCTATCGCTCCTGAAATTCTTCAAGACAACTAATCTGCTGTGGTTAGTTAATCTTCTCAGCTTCCTTTTTACACTTCATCTCTTCCCGCAACTTTACTTCCTAATACACTGACCGCGGTGCCTCTAGCCCTTCAGCTGTACACGAGACATGAAAAAAAAATCATGAATGGAATAGTTCAATAATGATAAAAAATTGAAAAAAAGTGAGTTCAAGAATTAAAAAACTTCCAAATAAAAAATTATTTGACATTGAAAAAAATATAAAAATGGAGTAATGTTTTAAGATGAATGTATTCAAAAAATGAGTAGAATGTTTAACAAATCGATCAACTTTTTTTCCTAATCTTCCCAAACATTAACCTGCCCTGCACCTACCCAATCATAGCTCTCCGTGATCGTATTTGCGTCAGCTGTAATTACGAGTATTAATACTTAAGCAGACTTTGTTTACTAAAGGAACAAGATTATAGGGTAACTTTTTAATCTTGCTATAATTTTTATTCATAGCACACTCTATACTGGATATCATTAAAACTCTTCGTTTACTCAGCTTTTAAGTTGTATTGAAAATTGTGCTACACCGACGCGTGTGCCTTATTTCTCTCTTTTCTTCGTACGATTCATTAATTAAAAGATTAAAATTTAAAAATTCAACCTTTTCTTTGCTTTGAAAAGATTTGCGGAATGTTCACCGTCTCATAGTCATTTCGAGCGTTAAGAAGCACTCGTCGTGAAATTTATCGCAAATTTGTATACGAAAGGTAGACTCGCGAACAATGCGAACGCACCGAAGCGCTTCAAAAAACTACGGCGAAACGTACCTTCTACCTTCGACTACATACACTTGATAAATGATGCGTGGCTCGGTTGACATTTTATAATTTAAAAAACAACTGCCACGCTTTCAATTATAAAAGAAGTTTTAATTTTTTTTGGCCGCCTCTTCGGCAAATTCAATACGACAATTCAGACGTGACGCGAAAACTTTATTTCAGCTTTAAACATCGCAGAATACTAATGATAAATGCCATCCTAACAAAATCTCGAAACGCTCTAAAAGCAATTGAAGAAATTTTCACGGCCTCGGATTACTTTTCCTCTCTATTACGTGCAAAAGTATCGTAATGATGAAAGCTAATCCGTTTTTAGAGAAAAATTAATCTTTCTAGTTCGGAGTAACTATAGTGCTTTATTTAATTTTCCGAAAAACCAGGGTAGTAAGATTCCTTGAGAAATCACCTTCGTCGAATGGATATCTACCTTCTTATTTATCTTTTGAATTCATAGAAATTTTAATTATTACAGTCAACGTCGTAAATATTAGCCGTATACCTTTACTAAATTATATTCAAATTTTCCGCCGCAACAAAACGTGTACACCAACCCAGCGCATTATTCATGCAGAAAATTGCAAAACTTTACTCGGTGTTTAATTATACAGTGAGTTATCATGTAGATACACTTGACTGGAAGGCAAGCCGCAAACTCCCAAATGCCAAATAAAAATCCCCAATGTCGGATTTATTCGTTATTTCAAGCGCTAAAATCGACAATGAATTGTTTCTACACACCACAGCACTACGTTACCGAATTTCATCTCCTTAAATGCTTATTTCTTCTTTAATGTTTCAACTTGACATATTACTATGCAGATCTTAAAATTAAGCTCCCTAACTAAACAGTATTCATTTCGGAAAATTCCGAATCGTTTTCCAAAAGCGAAAATTGTACCGAGAATTGCATTTTACTGAAAACAAAGCAAATTCCCATGCAATTACATACCATACATATCTAAGCTGTGTCTTAATGTGCATGTATGGAGTTATGTTCACTTCTACCAACAAAATTTTAATGAAGTAAGCAATTACACATATTAGGGTAATTCTCCAGAAAGTGACAAATTTCGACATTATAAAAATGACCGCGCAAAGTGTTTATTTTTTTTGAATTTTCAGTGCGAATGGTTTAAGTACCTTCCCCTAAAATGTATTCCATCATTTGGCCCAAGTCATGTATGATAAGGGAGGAGGTGGGGAGTCCTGAAAGTATAGTGAGCTACGACGCTGAAAATTGCTGAAAATTCCACGTCGTGGCTGGCAGGAATGAGGCAAATTTTCGATTTATCTTGTGTTTCTTCCAGTTATGACAAGCTGCCCGGGATGTTGTGATAATCTAGGACATCAGGTAAGTCCATTTAATTGCTAGAAAAAAATTGTGGTTCGTAAATATACAAGAATAAATTCTGGACTCTTGAAAATAGTTTCTACGATTATTAAAGGGGAGAAATCAACTGTTTTTCCTTATCCTTCTGTCTCAATATTATTTCCACATCGTGGGATTAATGAAATGTCTCTAACAGTTCATATCATTTCACATCATAAACAAAACATTTCATTAATTCCACGACGTGGAAAGAATATTGAGATAGAAGGATAAGGAAAAACAGTTGATTTCTCACCTTTAATAATTGTAGAAATTATTTTAAGATTGCAGAATTTGTTCTTATATAGTATATTTGCGAACCACAATTTTTTTTGTTTTTCAGATGACCCGCCTACATTTGCCGCTGATTAAACCACCAACACGACGAGGAATTTGATAAGTGGAGAATGCGAAAATTTCACAGATATGAAGTACTACACAGAGCAAGTTTACTGGGATCCAAGATTTAAGATCAGCATAGTGTTCTGATAGCATAGCTGAAGCAGTGCAGCCACTTTTGAGCGCGAAGTATTGAACCAGTGCACCAGGAGGGTATAACAAAAAATACGGCACGACGTGGAAAAAAAACCTGGTGACACAAGTTTCAGGCCATTTAAATGCCGCTTTAAGCTTCCTTAGGCATTATTTCTAGTAGTAGCTTGTACCCTGAAGCCATCTTATCAACACTGTGTACTTCATTTCCAAATAAATCGAGTTTTTTTTTACTAATTATTGAGTCAAATAATTGTAAACGTACCTGGTGACAGACCACGGATTTTAGTGTTTACTGAGCAGTATGTACTGAAATGGAGGGGGGTTCATAGATGTTTTACAAATGGAAAAGTTCGGGGGATGGTACTGCATAACATCGCAAAAAAAATTTAATATTTAGCAATTTAAAATACAAAAAATATACTGGTGACTGAAATATGTCACTTTTTGGAGAATTACCCATTAGGTAGGTATATTATAATCAGTGAGTGCGAGCAGAATGAATGAATGAATGAATGAATCGTTCAATCAATCAATCAATCAATCAATCAGTAAGTCAGTCAGGTTAATCAGTCCATTGATACTTGAATGAGCAAAGAATAAAAACCTGCAATTATGCATAAAAGAGGTATAATATATCACTTTGTATTGCTTCCAACTCAATGCAATACGTGTGTAACATTTAAATTAGTTGAGTTAGGAGAAATACAACGCTGTGTGTTGTACCACTATCAAGTTTATGCAACACATTCTTAGACAATGCAAGCATGATGCGTTAAATTGACAAATTAACAACGAAGTGTGTTGTTCCTTTCGACTTGCCGCAACATGTCTACATTGTTTCAGAAGTGCGTTGCATTGAGTTGATGCGACAGAACAACAACACATCGCATTGTATTTCTCCCCGCGCAGTGCAGTCCGTCTATGCTGTTGTCCTACATCAAGTGAACAATAGAGGCTTCTGATACAATGTATCTAGGCGTGTTGCGTTGTATTGACTAATGAAGAAAGAGGTTTGTTGTTCTTTTCAACTACATAGCACTATTACATTGTTTTAGAAATGTCTTGTGTTTAGTTCATGCAACAACAATACACCTCATTGTATTTCTCCCATCTTAGTGCAATGCACTCGTGATGTAAGTGTGTTGAGTTAGAAGAAATGCAACACCATGTGTTCTACGATTATTAAAGTAATACAGTGCACTTCTGATGCAATGTTGTTGTGTAGCACTGAAAGTGAGTTCATAAATCAACAACACAGCGTGTTGTTCCTTTCAACTCAGCGCAACAAATTCCAAGTCAGATGAGTGTGAATTGTGTCTATAAAGACGTTAAAAACATTATCTGTCAATCTTAAAAAGTTCCCATTAAGAGCTTAATTGTATGGCATCGATACTGTAGTGAAGACTATAATATGTGTACTTGATCTTAATTTCAATATTTGTAATGCTGAACTGATCCTGTATGGAACGTATTTCATTTTTCTCATGGACGTAATTGCATCCCTATTCTATTTTTTGTGTTTAAATTCTACTCAGTTTAGCCCTTAATTTCAAAATATTTTTTTTTGCAATACGTGACTCCTTACGAATAAGCAGTACTTAATAGAATATAATTTTAACTAGTCGTTCTCACTGTTGTTTCTTCATCGGGAACATTTTCAAGTATCGTCTTTCGTTCCATTAATTTTCAAATGCATCTTCGAATCTTTCGAGACTCCGTTTAATCTCAAACAGACGTTATATACGAGTATATGCAAATATTTCGTAAATTACTTTCCAAAGTCAACTTCGAAGTCATTAAAAAAAATTCCGACGCATCTAATTAAATAAGTACACACGACTTCGTCGAGAATAAAATCCCTAAAGGAAAAGACTCTTTCAAGTTTTACCCATTAGCATAATACTAGTAAAGGTTAAAAATACCGAAAACTAAAGACATCTTCAAACAAAGCAATACCATTAAAATTATTATTGAATTCGTCGCTATAGTTTTGGCCGTCTGAGACCAAACTAAAATATCGCGACTTAATCCTTTAATTTTCGCCTATTTAGCGGATTCAATTTACATAAAGCAATTAAAACTAACTCCAGCAGATATCCTGATGCTAAAGTTGGCTGAAAAAATTTCTTCTTGTGGGAATATTTATACGAATTTTTCATCTCTCGCGGCGTCTTTTATCAACGCCTCCGACTGGTGCACCTGTATTTTAATGAAAATTTTAATCTCGAAGTCTTTGTTACGGGCAAAATGAAATTTTAATGAAATGAAAAATCTTCGTGTTTCTCTTACCCTTGATGCTGGCAGAATTTCGCCATTTTTCGGGCCAAATAAAAAATTACCCGATTGTGTCCTTTTTCATATTTTTCAATTCGTTGCTCGCAGACGCCCGTGCCTTTTGTCCTTCTAATATCTTTTGGGAAAGTTAAATCGAGTTTCGCTTTGAAGTTTTTCATGCGTGCTTTGCTGATGTGTCAAATTTAATTATTTATCGGTCGGATCCAATTATAGTGATATTTTTTGTGCTAGTAATTGGCGAGCTTCTGCCAATACCCTTGTGTCGTTTAAATCGGATAATGTTGTTCCGAAGTTTTATTTTGAACGAAATTTCCATTTCATTGACATTTTGAAATAAACAGAACTCGTAATCTGAGCTAAATAAATTCTTAGTTGATTTTTCATTTGTATTTTTTTTACTTATGGAAACATTTTTCCAGCTGAATGAAGTTGCGGAAAATTTTACTATCTGTTATTACATTTTCGAAATTTCCATTATCGTTGGAAAATACTCCAGCGGAAAAAAAAACCGACCATAAGTATCTTCAACGAGTTATTTAAAGAATTAACGAGATGACGCAATTAAAAGAACTGAGCCAGCACACGATTAACAGACGTTCACTTGTCTTTTAATTAAAACATTAAAATGTTCATCACGCCTTCGAGCTAAATAGTCTGAAGAATCTTTCGATGCGGCGAATTTTTTCCGCATCGGTTCTCAAATTTGTCGTGATTTTCATTACACGCTCGAATACACCGAGTAATCTGCATTGTTGAGGGAAAATTTAGGTAAAAATGAAAAGAGCAACTTTTTCTCGTTATAATCTTCGGCTCCACGCAAAATGTATGTTTTTTCCCTCACGAACGAAAAAAAGTTCATATCTGTTGTTGATGGCGTATCCGGCATGTTTTTTTTTTTTCGCACAGTTCGTCTTCAATATTTTACCGGTATTTTCGTGTACGCGGGTAAAAAATTACCTAACGAAAATGAAAATTCTAATTATACGCGGGAAAATATGTTTATAAAATCGCGCGTAGAATGCCGACTTTCTACGGTTAATGTACCATGCTAGGTTATAATTAAAAAACAACCCTTTTAAATCGGCCTTGCTGTTGATAAAGACATCTTTTTCGGAGCCTATAGCATAGGCGTGAAATTCCAACTTCAGATTTACGAGGAAATGCCGACAAAAAGTAATTTTTGCCATTTTCGCATCCTTTATTAACGATAATTTGTTATTTTCAATCACAGCTTATTTTGATTTTTCGTTTATACGTTTCGCAAATTATATTAGGAGTTTATCGTTTGGCAAAAAAAAAGGCATTAATTGAGTAAATTGCGAGGATTCGAGAGCGTTTTTTTGGACCGTGTATTTATTGTTTATGGAAATTATAGGTGAAATGTACGAGTTTTTTGAAATACTCGTGGAACGAGTGAACATTAGTGTACACGGTGGAGATGTACTCGAGAAATTTTATTTGCTGAGTTTTTAATTAAAAACGAAAGATATTACGGTTCATCTGGTTTTACAACGATAGGTCAGGTGAAGCGAGATTTCATATTTTCATTAGGGTGGATTGAAAATGTCCTTGAAAAATAATTTTCATGTTTTTCGAATGTTGAAAAATAAATACTTACATTAAAAATTCACTCTGGGCTTGTATGGGAAGAATTCCAAGTATTTCATTTTTTATCATTTTAACGAGCAAAATTCGAAAAATTCGGATAATTCATGTATGTTATTTCGTGAAGTCCGTTATCAGTTTGTCAAATATATTATGAAAGAAAAAATGAAAAATAAGATTTTGAATTTAAACTTTGAAGCAGCAAGTTATGAATTTGTGAAGAACCCAATAAATTAATAATTTTACATGTTGGTAGAATAGCAGAAGGCATTTTTCAGTTGAATTTTTAATTTAAAATGATGGCTATAAAATTACCTAATTTGGGAAGGTGGAGATGAAGGAGGTATGGTTCTTCAAGTCATTGCGTTTCAAACCATTTGTAATCACCTAGCAAATGTTCCATATTTTCCCCGCCAAACATAACTCTGGTGAGATGCATGAAAACTTTGTGATAGACTCTTTGTGAAATTGCACAGGACTACTTTTTATGTTTTTTGGCTAAGTTTTCAACTTGAGAACGATAACTACTACAGTCAGCGGATATTCATGAAATTTGCTCATAATTTGGTAAGAAACTTCTTGAAAATACCCAAAAGTACTTTTTTGTTTTTTCGATAAATCTCAAAATGACGGATCACTCAAGTTTTGAGGAAGGCTGGAAAAGAGGCAAATAGCTCAAATCTTTGTTTTTGGTTTCCTATGAAAGAGTGAGTCACGGACACCAACATATCCAAATTTTAGCTTCCGAAATGTATTTTGAGTGGAGTTGGAGCAAAAAACGGCTTTTTGAGAAAATTTTGAGTCATAATTTTTCTTGAATCTTCCATATTTCCTCATTGAATCAAGTTAGAAAAGTTACACTTTGTGTGTGGAGTTAGTTGGTAAACAAAATATGACCTCTGGAATTTGGGTCAAAATGGATCCAAAATGACGGACTATCAAAATTTGAGTAAAGCTTGAGGAGCCTCAAATTAGTGAAAATGTAATGTTAATATGAACTCATACGATTATTGGGGATAAAAAGTATACTATATCTTAAATTTATCTTCACACATAATATAGGAGGGAAAAGGAGGGTTTACACGTTCCAAAATGTGGGGGGAGGGACATCAGAAGTCAAAAATATTTTATTGCGATATCATATTGTAAAATAGGTTATGTGACTAATCCATTTTGATTTTATCTCCCCAAATGAGTTTGGAGGGGAGTTAAAGTAAAAAAAAACTTTTAGGGGGGAAATTGCTGTAAGAAATTTCATAAATCTTCCATATCTCCTCGCCAAATCGATCTACAAAAGTCAAACTTCGTATGTAGGGTTAGTTTATGACCAGAATATAACCTCTTAAATGTCGGTCAAAATGGATCTAAAATGGCGGATCGTAAAAATTTGACAATGATTTGAGGAGTCTCAAGTTGTCATTATTTGAGAAATATGTGTTCATATGATTATTGCATGGTAAAAAATTCCACATTAATTCTAAATTCAATTTCTTAAGTGGTTTTGGAAAGGATAGAGTAGGGGTTTCCAAACTTTGTATTGGGTGTGGCCTGTAGACATGATGGGATAAGCAACGTTGTATGCAAACCTGAACGAGCCCCAGTTAAAAACTCAGCTCCGGTAATACGGCATGGTTGCTTACGGTTTTTTTTTATTCATGTCAAAATGGTGATTCACTCAAATTTTGAGAGTGGTTAGAAAGAAGGATGAATTGCTTAATTTTTTTTTGTGGTATTGTATGAAAGCGCAAGCCACAAATATCGACATATCCAGTTTTCACTGCTATTTAGACTCAAAAAAAAAATTGTAAATCGTTCAAAAATTAATTTTTTGGAAATTTTGAAAACTTCGACCCCATTTTGAGACGTGAAGATTGAATTAGGGTTTTGAAATTTTCATTGGCAGTTTTCCTTCGTGGAGAAAGGAGCTTCGGAAGATGAAAGAATATTACGAGTCAGGTAAACCAGAGAATCAACGAAAATGCTGAAGTATTCTTTGCGAAATAACCACGGTCATGCAAGAGCATTGTACTGTCAGTAGGGATACACATTTGGCAACTCCTTGTTTTATGTAATATACCTAGAGAAAAATTCTTATGATAAAAAACATTAGAAATTGAAAATATGAAATTGAAAATGGAATACTTCCCCGAGGCGAAATTCTTACTGAGAAATATTTTTTCGCCAAATCTCCAATAGACTTCGCATAGTTCATTCTACGAGTAACAATGCGCTTAGAAACGACATCTTGGCGTATTTCATATCAACGTGGAGCATTATTTAATTTATCCATTTTGCTTTCTATACGAAAATAAATTTCGACGCTTATTACATTTAAGAAGTAAACGAAAAGCGTGCGAGCTGCAAACCGTGGCAAGATGAAATCGCTTTTGAAAACACGCTCGAATTATGAAAGCGAGATAATACAGACGAGAGAATGTTAACATTCCGTTACACGAATACCATACACGGTTGTCTCCGCAGACGACGAGATAATTCGCGAATTTCGCGCCAAATGAATAATATTGTTTGGCTTTTGATTAATACTGAATTATGGTATCGCGAATTTCTCGCGACACATCGAGAAGGAATTGCATTTGAAAACGTCACGTCGCCGGTATAATACTCGAACGCCAGAATCGTATTTACTCGGAATTATACGCCGGAATCTAATTCCTATATGAAAATTATAATAATTGATTCGATATTGAATAGCGCCCCGACGCGAAGACAATACATTCACGTGCCAACAAGCAGCAGGAATGTCGGAATTTCTTATAGTTTACGTGCGTATAACCAGAGAACATTGTTTTGCTTTCTACGAGCTGACTAAGTATAAAGGAAAATGATGGATAGCTTCGGCTCATTTTCGTTCATTCTGTTTCCGCCGCGTCGTCGTCGCCCCCGTTGCAATTGGTCCACAGGCCATTTTTTACACCCTTTACAATAAGCTGTCAACCTCGTTAGGCCAAGGTGTAGGGTATCGTCTTTATTATATGTATCTTTGGCCTTGCTTTCCACGCTATATACCTACTCGTTGTATTAACTGTCAGTAGCTTATATTTTTCTCCTATCGCCGTGATTAATGTATTTCCAACTTTCACCAAATTTACAGCAGTTGACTCCTGATTCACGCGACTCGCCTCGATGTTTCCTTCGCCCAACGATTTCTCGACCAAAGGTATGTCGAATATTGAAACCCATACTCGTAAATATCGCATTGTGTGGACATTGCCCTGACGTGCCTGATCCACGTATTCCCCGAACGTTAGGCTGTAAAAGAAATACCTACAGTGTTATTCGGAACTCGGGTGTCGTTTTCAGTTTTATCGCTTCGTTAGTAATGGGTTTGTTTTCGAAGCTGTTACCGCTCTTCACAACACTGAGAGAGAGAGTCATTCGATGCTTACATTGGATTAAAGTTCGACAGTTCGTAAAATGGAATTGAAAATTTCGCTCGTCCCAACTACTTTGGGAAGCCCCGATGCGGAAAAGGGGAAAACAGGAAACATCACAGGTCTATCTAGCGGATAAATAACCCTTTTTTATGTTTAGTACACTGTACGTTTGAATATTAGCGAATGAATCCCTATTTTAATTTTTTTTTCAAACCATCGTAACATAGAATGTCCTTTTGCTCAACGGTAGTTTTTCAATAAGCCCTTTTCGACGGTACCTATGCGTATAAAAATCAAAGTTCGTCTATTGTGCGTTTTTTTAACGGTAAAATTGTCGTAAAATGAAATAAGCCATCGTATTGCAGTATTTTAATATCAATTTGCTCGTTACGTTTTGTAAACGAGGACGCCGTTAAAAGCTCGTTAATTTCGGGCGTCGCTAATGCGTCGGTGACAGGGCGCGAAATGTGCATCTGTATTGAATACTCGAACGCTTGGTAATATGAAAACTACGTTATAATGTCATCGTAATTTCAACTCAAATGTCAAGAAGAATTCGCAAAAATCATGATTTATGTATAAACTACGTATAGCGGGTATAACTCGAGGGAGTATTCTTCGCCGTGTGAGCATATATAATTTTATCTAACTTAGCCTTTTACCAGCCAAATCCGGTATTACCCTTGTTAGCGACTTAGTGTAGGGTTACTCGTTTCCAAGTCAAACATCCGAAAAGATAAATTTCCAGGTAAGATACGTTAAGAATAGCTTTATCCGAAATAGCACATAGTAAACTATGATTTACAATAGGGTTTTCGAAACGACGATATTTTCCGCTGCATAATTTCGCCCAGTTCCAACTTTCGGACTCGTAATGGCCTACAAAAGCGGTTCGGTAATGAGAAAAAGATATTGAAATTATTAGCCGAGCACGTGAAACGTTTCGATCTACTGTAATGCTCATTTGTCAGTTTCAACTATAACAATGCAAGTTAATTTGAAATTTTCCAATGTATCACTATTGTTCTCTTCTACGAGATCGAATGAATCGAATGTTTACGTCGATTTCGTTGTTGGTAATGTCTATTTGCATATGTATAAGCAATTCTATCACGCTTCTACCTTTTTTTTTTAATGATGGAAGAGGCTCTTATTACAGCTTTAAAAATAAATATTCAATTTAACGTTACACCAAACCTGGTAGACATGAGAAATTTGAACTTTAATATTTTAATACTTCACTGTTTCTACGATATCCATTTTTTTTTCTTTCAAATTCTTTTCTCGATGCATTCGTGCTCACGAATCAAATGGGCTTGAAATTGCAAGCGTTTGTGTATATAGACACTGCATTATTGACACTTCAATTAAACGCTAGCGGGTTCGTGAAATTGAAATGAATGTGGAAAATACGTAATATCGATTCACTATTTATAGACAATTCCAATTTACCTCGTCTGTTGTTTTTCATTAGCCGAGCTCCGCGAGTAAAGCGAAAAACAACGTAAGCGGGTAGCCTGCATGAATAAAGTTGAATTTTCATTTATACCGGGTGTTTCATTTCGATACATCTTCCTTCATATCGCGAATACAACTCATTGAACACTCACGTATAGTGATTTGCTTATTATAAAAATTACAGGGGTCGAAATACACCGATTTAAAAATACTTTCCTGCTATTATGACGATTAATTTCAAATTTTTTATCCTCCCACCTGTAATAGATGAAGTGTCGCTTTCACTAAATGCTAGGAATGATATCATTGATGAAAGAAAGATAAGGTGCTATGCCTCATTACTAGAGCTGAGTTTTTATTTAGAATTTGTTTAATCTTTTAAGTTGAAATGGAGGGAGTTGGAGTAAAACAAAAAATTATGAAGGAGGGTTAGTAAATTAATTTTCAAAAAATTAATTATTTTAAATAAAATGCCTGATTTAAAGATTACTTTGATACAGTACTTATATAATTTTACATTATTTTTATTTATTTATTTATATTAAAGTTATATTTTATATACCGGTTGAAAATGCATTCATATTTTAAAATTATATTGATTTAAAAATAAAATTTTGAATAATGTACAATTATTAACCTTAAAAAAATTTTAATTCATATCTTTTATTGAAAAAAATTTAATCATGGCAAGAAATTCCATGGATCTCGCGTATCTTCTAACCTAATCGATTAAGAGAGGTCAAAATTTATCGACCAGAATAATTGAACAAGCAGCTAAGCTTTTCCGATTTTTGTGCACAAAAATTACCACAAGTGTGTTTGAGAAGATAAGGGTGGAAGTTTTGGACTCGATAATAGATGTAACCTGTGGACTTGAAAAGTTTACTTGGCAACATTACCTGCCAATGTAAAATTGAAATGTCTCATCACTTTGGCTCACATTATCATCTGACACGATAATCAATAATTTTCGATCTCTCGTTCACTCTCACCACATTTGGAGAATAATAGGCCCTCCTTCCCACCAAAATCATGTGTGAAGGTAGAAATGACATACAGTATACTTCACACCACTAGTAATGAAATCTAAGACATTTAAAGCTCCTCAAGCCTTTCTAAAATTTTGGCTATCACCTTTTTGGATCTGTTTTGACCCAAACTTGAAGAGTCCTTAACGATAATGAGTGGAACTGTTAATAAATTTGAAAAATATATTTTCATGAAGAATGATAAAAAACCTGCCGACACTGTAGTCTCCTTATCCCGAGGGCAGGCACACCTAGACTCCTGGACGTACATTTCCATTATTCTTAAACAAAAATAAAATAATGTTAAAAACGATAGGTATATAGTCACAGCAGTCGGCAATCTCGGGAAAAAATAAGCATAGAGAGAAGACGAAGAGCCAGGTTACTTGCCACACCATCTACGTCTCATCTTATCTCAATCGATACAGTTCGATTCTATTTGTCTTACGCAGTCCCCATTTTAGGATCGCTGCTGAGGGGGGGGGTTCATTTCCATAAAGTCTAGTGGAAAAGATAGTAAATTGTTTAAATTATCAAAAAGTAGCTTTAAATACCTAAAAAAAAAAAGAGAAAAAAAGAAGCTATTGGGGAGATTAGACACCCAAAACTCCCCCTTAAAACCGGCTATGGCCTTACATAAAATACTTCGTGCTTGAAGTGACGTGTCAATGTTACAGGTTATATTTTTGTCTCTCTTTTACACTGTAGATTTGGTGGGGAAATATTAGAGATTCAAGAAATTTCATCACTCAAAAACACCTCAAAAAACATTTTTTGCTTTAACTTCTCTCCAAATGCAATTGGAAGGATGGAATTTAGACGTGTTGTGTTGGTGACGTACTCTTTCATGGGAGACCAAAAACAAAAATTTTGAGCTCTTTGCGTTCCCTCCATTCTCTCTGAGATTTTGAATGAACCACCTTTCTAATTGCTTTGCTAAATTCCACGAGGAGTTCCTAATCAAATTTTCAGAATTTTTTATCAACACTCGCCAGCGCTACGCTTGGGAAAAATATATATGTATACCAAAAAGTTAAACCTTTATCATATAATCACGAATGGTATGAAAAGTAAAAAGATTTGAAAAGCCCTTCCTTCCCCATCCCCTCTATCACAAATTTTTATTTTAAAATAAATTTCCTCTCGTTATTTAACTTTCTCAGAGGTCATTTGCTTTGGGTATTCGATAGGACATGGAGTATTGATGCGCAAACATTTCAAAAATTCCAAGTCAAAAGAACGTTTTTAAAAGTTATTAATTAAACTTGAAATCGATTTCTTCAAAGTTTTTAAAAGCTTTTACATTCTCTCTCTTCATCTATCATTTTGAAATTTATCATTAGAAAAGTAGAAAAACATTTTTCAAAGTGATTTATTCCAATCTAATGAGTTGTTCTACCTGCGGTATGAACGAGCTGAAAAGATCGAAGAAGGGAGAAGACGCCGTATCTTTGCATTTCAGACTATTTCTAATTATATGGTAATGTATTCAACTTTTTGTATACGAGTGTTTCGGGGTGTCGTTTAAAGCTGGTCATATGAATACTTAAAAGCACTTCTTTTTGGATATTCTATTCGACCCAAATAATAGTTTACTCAAATTGTACTCAAATTTTGAAAAGGCAAAACTCAAGGTAAATAACATATTAAAACTTCGTGAAAATCGATAAACTTTTTTTTTTTTATTCCACATTAATGCTCACGTTCATCCATGACAGTAAAACTGACAGAAAATGTGACATGGTTAATAGTCAACAAAAAAGTACCTCATTATACCCTCTCCGTTGATGAAAAATGAGTTTCTCTGAAACTCACTCAGATAACAACCAACAATTCGTAAATTTTTCTTCATCTTCAATTTTTATCAGTTTATTACATATATTTTAAAGTTGACCGAAGTAAAGAACAACCGATAAAATATGACTATACGAGTATCATTCAATTGAGATTCTGACGCCTTCGGAGCCTTGCGCTGTTAGACAAGTGCTATGTGCTGAGTCGGCACTGATTTTAAATTCAACTCTATGTTTGCGTTTGTTTAGTGCTTTCGATTTTACCAATAATTTTTTGATAATATATCTCGTTATCAGTCAAAAATTAACTCTATGTTTGCTTGACTTCTAACTCGAAATCCTTTGAAAGATTTTACTCATTTCAGATTTATACTTTTTGGTCTTCGTTAAAATTGAGCTTTAATACACCTTTTTTACGTTAGAAACTATACTGACTTTTTCCTTTAGTTCATGTAAATTTCTGTTTTTGATTTTGAAGCCAGTTTTCCTAAATTCAATTGTTTAAATCTAAACTGTTCGTAATTTAACTTGAAACTGAACTCTTCAAAGCAGGTAATTCAAAATAATGAATTCATATGTCAAATGTCCAATTCATTGGCTTATGAAGCTAAAGAGCTACATAAGGTGATATTCATGTTTTTTTGTACTTCTATTTTTTTTTTATCATTGTTTTGCATTTTTATTATTGTAGCATAAATAGTTTAATTTATGAAAAAAAAAATTTCCATCTTTTGCTTCTAAAGAAGAAAATAAGTAGATACATTTTTCAGTGTCGCAGAATTATACGGTGAAAGGATGTTATTTTAAATGCCCTTAAAATTATATTTCTATATGCCTAATCCTGTTCTCAAAACTTATTCGCCCACATTTGCCTTATTTTCGTTAAGATTTCGTTGAAAAATTGCCACGTGTTTTTTCATTATGAATTTAGTGTGGGCAATAATATTGCTAATTTGTTAAAAATAATTCATTTTTACCATTCATAAATAAACACCTTAAGTAATTTATTGATATTGCTTTTCATTAAATGATACATAATATAATCATAGAAAAATTTCACTAAAGCTTTATAGCCTACACAGTACACACCCGTGAAAAATACAGAAAAGTATAAATTTGTACGTGTAAGTTGTTCTTACATATTATATAATGTATCGTAGAAATAATGAAATGATAATATAAGTAGTTCGTGTTTCATTTTCCAATTCTTTCGACTGTGAGTTACTTTTTTGGATATTTCTCTCTTGTTGACATAGAGCCACTTCCTTATGTTTGGACGAAGTGCTGCCATCTTCGTACATTGAATTAGGGAGATATTGATTTATATTGCTTCATCGCATCCATGCGGTTAATCAAAGATAAGAGTATGGTTGGACCACTAGAAAGCAAAAGGGTTTCAAATGAAACATAAAACCAACCAATTAATCTATATCAATATCCCTATGCGGCAAATTTGTATTTCGTTGACCGTCTTCACGAAGCTGTTGATTCACTAGGTAACAAATTAATCCATTCGGTATCTTTTTGAAACTCGATTCTTGGAAATTATTCAAAAGCCGAGCGAAACACGAGATTGCTTTCGATTCTATTGTAGAAATGATATTACACGTTGAGAAACCATTGTTTAAAAGTGCTCGCTAGTCTGCTGTGGATACGATAACAAACATAAACCCCTAGATAGAGGTTGACGTTTTATGAATGGTCGGCGATTTATATGGTTGGTAAATAGGCGGTTCTCTAATGTTGTACATTACCTTCCTGCTGTTGTGTGTAACTTACAATTCCGGTCCGTTATTACTGACACTAATTCGAACATTATTTGACCATTTCGCAGTATATTTTTCAAAACCTTCGTTTACCTTTTGGTCGACGGGGTTTTAACGAATTTACTAAATTAGAAACTCGTCGTATTTACTGCCTATCTTTCCTTTCAAACGTATCGATATGTTTTGGTGGAGCTTTTGAAAAGAAAGTGGAGTAATGAAAAAGCGAGATGTCGATGCTATAGCTTTATTAGGGAGATTTGGCTTTGAATATGAGGTACCTACTCGTTCGTGGATGAGTAGTAAATGGAATTATTCGATGAAAATGTATATTATATGCAACGATTGCGATTTTTTTTTCAATTGGGGTTCTCGAATATATTCTATTTTACGTTTACTATTTTCTCTACATCTTAACAGGATTGAGATCAAAGGATGATAGAAGTAAAGAATGGTACCTATAATTTTGAAATGCTATAACATGAGCTAGTAACGTAATTTTGTTTGAATTTACTCTCGTCGAAATATGTATTTTGTATAATCTTTCATGATGTAATTTTTTTTTCTTTTATGGGAATTTCTTTCCTTCTTTGTCAGTTTGTTTGCGTTCGGGATGAGACTTCTTCAGTAAAATACGTAATTTTATCCACTTCAGTTACATTTATTGTCTGGACAACGGTGACAATTATTTGCGAAATAATGATTTAGTTGTGCCATTGGGTTGGTTTTCAAAATGTTCAATACAAGTATTAAATTACGAGACAGTCCAATCAACACTGTTTTGTAAACGTATCCAAGTTTGTAACACGGTCACATTTTTCAATACCTTTCTAACGAGGACTGGGGCAACAGTGCCGGACAATAATTTCAACTAAATTGTCACAATATTTCATCAACGCGGCCAACTTTCGCAACGATGCCGTATCCTGGTAATGAAGGTCGTCACAGATTTAAAGGATAAGAAAAGGAACTTTTCGACGGCATATAACGCTCATAGTACCATACCAGATGCGTAGTAAAAATGTTAAATTGTTACAACAAAATAAACCTATCGGATCGAAATTCGACCAGGATATATTTTATGTTATGTCGTAAATTATCGGTTCAACTTCGCCGATCTGTTTGGTACTGGTAAGTTTTTTAAAATATAGTCAAACGGTGTCTATTTCGCGCACATACGCGAACACCAACGTGAAATGATTTATTCCCTATACCCGACTCAAACTTTATATTTAGCTTATCGTTTTGAAAACGAAGCCTTTCTTATTTTATTTTTCTTCTCCGAAAAGCTGTTAATAAATCTTTTTACTCGAGTAAATATGGTTTCAAAGTGAGACGTATTTTCTTCCATTTTCTCAGTCCCTTGTTATAAGGCGCCCTTGTCCGCGTCAATTTACTCGTACAAGTAAACCATCAGGCATTCGATTTGCGTTAAACCGATTAAGTTAGTCGTAAATTTAAATTATACGGAGAAACGTGGCCATACACGAAAATAACGAAGAAATGCTGAAGGCGTTTGTTGATGTTGAATTTAGAAACAATCTCAAATATCGGCGAATGCTCTCGTGAAGCTCGTAAAATAAATGTTTGCATACGCTTCGGGACAGGTATTCGCCGACATCGTCTGTTTCCAGTGGCTAGTCATGTAGCCAGAAATTCCTTTCATCTCAAAAAGGTTACGTGGATAATCTAAATGAACTTTGACGACGAAGAACTGAGGTTTTTGTGCAGGTATCGAAAGAAAAACAAAAGAGAATAGAATAGGATGAATGATTTCCTTTTAGTTCAATAATTATATTCTACTATACCTCGTATGTATTGAGCGCTTGTTTGGAGTATTCGGCTTCGGTTATACATATTAGGTATATTCTAAGAGAAAAATTAAAAAAGTTCGTGTCATTTCTAAACGCAAAAAAATAGATAAATTGATATAGTTTTCAGAACATGAGCAATGCTGCAGGGTGTTTCTGGAAAAAAGTTTAGTGTAGGATGGAACAATATAGTAGAACCATATAGGATGATACATTTCAGGCTCAATAGTTATACTAGAACAGTTCAGTATAACATAGTGGATGAAGTAGATACACATGCTTGAAAAGATGCTTTAGAAATCAAATGTTTAAAATTTGAGGTATGAATGAAGAAACAGAATTGTTCAGAATATAATAAGTTCGGTAAAGTTTAGCACAGTACAGTCCAATAGTCGATATGGTACAAAATGGCGAAGAACGATGCAGAATAGCTCAGTATAGGGTAAATAACCGTACACAATTTAGAATCTTATGGTACAGTGATACAGAAAATGGGTATTAAATTAAAAACGCCTTTTCAAATTACACCATCGATTACTCGGGTAAAATCTCGAAGCAGCACTTCTCTGAAATCCGGCCTCGTTTACTCGGACAAAACGACGACGAAAACTACATTCGGGCGAATTTGAACCTAGGTCACGTTCGAATAAAAAGCAATAGCTCGAAGTAAGTCTACGGGCGTTTTCACGTCGCACGACGTTGGACGCATTTCCGGCGTCGTGCGAATTATTTGTATTTCTGGGGTTAGCTCGGTTTTCCATTCGACGGCCATATATCAGCTGGATGTCGAAAAGGAAAACACTCAATCACTTTCCGACACAATTAGCCGAATTTCCGTTTTCTCGCGATCGATATCTTACGCCAGATATTCCTTTTGTTCGATTTCAATCTAATTTATTGAGGTTTATTCTGTTCCGGTTGTAATTACCTTTAATTACGTTTGCATTATCGAAAGCGTACACCTAAGGCGTGTAGGCATCGTACTATATACCATGCTGACTAATTTTCCAACTTTCTCACTGCGTTAAAGTTTGCCACGACGCGGCGTGGCGATATTACAACAGGGAAATCTACGCTTCGTTTGCTCCCCAATTTTGGATAATTCGTTTTGATTGTTTGTTTGGAACGAAGTTGAATTATTGATGCTGGAACGTCTGAAAAATGACATAAGTTGGTGAAAATATTTCGAATTCGCGGCATGTCTTAAATTATTCAATTTCTATCTCTTGTTTCTCCCTGCATCTAACACGAGTGCAGTGGTTGCTAAAATGAATCCACGTTGTGTTATAGACATTAATTTCGATCTCATTATAAATAAGAATCTCGTCACCGGTATTAAGTAAATATTATAATATCATTAAACTCACTAGTTGAAAATTAATTCTGTGATTTAGATAACGTATTCGGAAGTTTTTAATCGAGCCCTATTCATTAACCTCTGTATTTACCCAACGAGAGTTCAAAGTCGAGCACACTTTCCACCTAGATTACTGGACAGGCTCACAAACCATTCTACTGGGATAATTTATCAGCGAATATAGGAAAGTGCAAACTCACCGCGAAACCCTCTACGGAGAAAAAATTATCCCTCTCGCAAAGTTGAAAATATTGTTCGTTGAGCTGTACTAAATTAAACTCACGTCCGAAAACTAATTATTTGAAAAACGGCGGAAAAACTTGAGCAAATTTTATACCATCACCGTTGGCCGCCGAAGAAAAGGTTCGTATCTCGAATAATGTTCAGAATAGGAGCATTTAAAATTTGGCAATGTTCCTATCAAAGCTTCTTTTAAACTACTTCCGATGCGGCCAAGTACTATTTTTTTTTTATTTCGCTTGATTGTTAAAGAAATGAAAAAGCCACCCTCCTATTTTCTTAATGCGTCAAGTTTTAACTTGTCATTGTATTAAAAGATAAATTGTCGAGGATACGAATAGCTTTAAAGGAATTAGATTTCGCCATTAACTCGTTTTTGTACAGAATGTAAAATGACAGTCTGATGAAAATATTTCCCGTGTTCTTTTCACCCGAAAATATCTTAAAATTAATTTAAAAACATAAAATTACATAATTGGATTTTTTAATAATTAAATTTTTATTTAAAATAAATAATATTCGTGGAATATTTTTCAATACATGAAGTTTCATGTACCAAAATCTACTTGCTTCCATGATCATACTTATGCAATTTTTTCATCAAAAAAAATGAAAACACTTCAAAAATTGAACAAAAAATCAAAAACAATCTGCACGGTTGTTTAGTAGCATTCATTTATCTACAAAAATTTCATGACAGGTTCCAACATCTTATTGTTAAAAAAAAAAAAAAACGGTGAAACTTCATACAGAAAGCTCCGACTAATGAATTCGCCTGAGCGTCTTCTCATAGAGCTATCATGAGGAAAAAAATCATAGATATGGTAATCAAATAATCATATAGTTCTTACCCTTGTCCAACATTTTGATTCGAACCACAAACTTTGAATTAGCAATCATACAAGAAATATGCAACAAATGGTCCACACTTCGGTCATAAGCCAGTTTACTAAATAATTAAGATGGATATGGCCTCACTTTCAAGAAAATGTATAAGATTTTCAATAAATTAATAGAGGAGTGAATCTTTCTGAGATCAAGAAGGAGGCATCTGCATCAAAAACTAGATGTGTCAGAAAATATTATGGTTGTTAAGAAATTTAATTTCTTCTGTTTCATTCTCGCTCCGTTCAAAAATTAAGTATAATACCCGATCGATAAAACAATATTTCTCTTGTTATATATTATTCTGGAAAATTAGAATGTGTAAGAATAAAGCTTCCTCACTTCATCGTGCTCGTTTCAAAAGAGCGTCACAAAAGATACCCACACCTTTCTCTTATACACGTATTTTTTCAGAAGCAAACTAAATAATTTTCGAGACTGAAAAATTCGCCGTAGGTGTTCTTTTTTTCACGCTCGAACTAATAATTTTCAAAGTGCCAATGTCTCGACTGCGTATCTGTACAAAGTACGAGTAAAATTTCCGCAAAGCTGTAATTCGCAAATTACTTCATTACGAACAGCGAAGAAATTGCGATGAGGAGTAACGGCGGTAAAAAAAATTACCGCGAATACTTTGACAACGTCGTGTACGACTAACGAACAAGCATATTCCTTTTGTCGATTACGCGAAAACCGAATAAAGAAAAAAATACACCAATAATTTCCAAATCCACTTTAATCTCCCAATCGACTCGTAGTTTGGCAACATTGGCGGAATATCTTACGGAACCAGGCGAAATCGCATTCGCCAATTCTTTTGTTCTTTTCAAAAAATTTTCCTATACTTTTGAAAACCCTCGGTAATGAAAGTTGGCACTGAACATGTATACGCGTTCAATGAAGCGAACGCCGAGAACGAATTTTCAGTCAATGTTTACAAAATATTGTTATCTGCGTGTCTGTTCCACTCTCCGACAGGAATACAACGCCGAGAGTGGAAAAAAGGAAGAAAAGGAATCACGAAGAGATAAAAAAAATGTAATAATAAAAAAGTACTCGCAACGGTCAAACGAGAATGTATTCCATTAGAAATGAATGGAAAGGGTAGCTCGATAAAAATTACTGAACCGAGATAATTCTATCTACCGGCTTGTCGCGGATTTAGTTTCTCACTTGTGTTTCAAAAAGTAAATAAATTCTGTCGACTGATCGTATTCAACATTTCAGTACGCAGTTGGACGAAAAAACGGGCTAACGTTTACAATTCAGCTCTTCAAGCTCGGTTAAATTAAATTCCCGAATTAACGAATCGACGCGATAATCGAAATTTTTCCTTTCCGGGTTCACTCTCAGTTTTGCGGGAATTCACGCAGCGATGTCTCGGATTTACTTTTCTAAAAATGTTGCTGCACTCTTGGCAACTGCATCCGTAACAAAAAATTCAACAGTTCTCCCAATTAGAAAATAAAATCTTCATTCCAGAATCACTTACCCATAAAACGATCTAGACTAGTAAAATAAAAACCCCCCGCGTTTCCTACCTTTAATTAAATTAGCTACTTGAAAAATTATTCGCTAAAAACTTCGTAATAATTTTTCTTTTCATAAAAAAAAAAACATATATACCACGAAAATTTTTTCCACACGGATCCCAACCGCATTGAAAATTTATAGGCCCTTTATGGCCAATTTTTCGTCGGCCAAATTGGAAGCATTTCAGCCGATGTCGAAGCTCGTTGTATTTTTTCAACGTAATAATTCGCTATTACCATAACTGCATTAATTGCATCCGCAGGGCAACGTTAAACGTAATGTATACTATCCAATGGATAAAAGCCAAACGGCGAGGTAATTCTAATGTTAGTACCGGCGGCAATTTCATTTCATGGTTTTCGTCGAAAGTGGTCCGTAAAATTTTATCAGTTACGCGCTAATGAAGCCTTAAATTTATAAATTTAACGAAAACGGCCGACGAAAAAAGTTTAAACTCGAAGATAATTCTTGAGCATACCGGTTTGAATGGAATCACGTCGCCTCGACGTTCCGTGATAAAGTGAGAAGTTTGATGGAGAAAGTTATATAGATAACGAGAAAAAGAGCGTGAGTTTCGGAAAACCGCTCGAGGTGAAAATAAAGCAAAACGAAATATAAAAAGTTAATTCGAAATTAAAAGAATCGCGCCAAGTTGTTGCGGAAAGTGGCTACGAATAATTGCAACACGAAACGTAATTAAGCCGAACAACCGAAGAAGATACCATTCTCCCGAATCTCACGTTTATTTTAAATTGCGTTTATTCCTAAATGTAAACCATGCCAAATGTAATTTGGTAACCACTGCGGTGAAAATTTTTTTCCACTTATTTTTTATACGAGGTTTAAATACACCGGTTTGTTAAAGAGTTATTGCCTTGTATATGCCTTGTTTAGGATGGAGGCTATAACGAATAGTTTTATTCTAAACAATGTTCTTTTCTAATTGACTCGAATGCCTTTTTTACTGCGTGATAATTTTCTACCGTTTAGCCAGCTAAAAGCCTGAAATTGAATGCATTTGTTTCAATTAGGCGTTACTTTTCCCTTCGTTATGATATTAGTCCTGATTTTACCATGTTGTAAGTTAGTTTTCAAATACCGGTACAATGATTTCAAAAATTATTCGCTATATTATTCTCGAGGGAATATGGGACTATTTTTCTAGGATTTTTGTTCCAACTTTTTATTTGTACATGGTAACTAATGTGCAAGTGTTAGCCAAGGCTGAAGAGATCCAGAATCGGCCCCGAGTCGGAATTAATTTTTGGCCCATGATTTTCAACTTTTGTTGTTAAATCCAATGAAAATTTGAAAAAAGAAATTTATAGAAATTAATTAAAAAATATATAATTGGAAATTGTAAACGATTTTTAAATCTGAAATTTATACTATCTTCAGGCCCTCTCAGAAACGCACACCTTCAGTCAATCTGTCCCCTCTGCTCCTCTCCCTCCTCAACCATGGCTTTAGCTTGGCACTTATAGAATGATATTCCATTGAAATAAATCATTAACAAATATCACCCCTATAAATTAATATCACTATGTGCCCCAAGAGGCTTTCATTTTGCAAATTCTTAAATTTTCCCGAAAATTTTTATAGAACTAGTTTTAAGCGATTTGTAATCTTTGTACTTACAGACATCAAATTCAGATTTCCAAAAACCGAGAAAAAATTATCTATTAAATTTGTAGAAATTTAGAGGCATAGAGAATTCGATTGATTTGTGTACAGAACGCCTTCCTTTCAAACATTTCGGAAAATAATCAAAAATGCAATCCTCACATTAGAAGATGCATATACTTATGATCATGTCTCATTTATTTGGCGGATAAAATTCTATGTCCACTCGATTTCTACATTCCCTTTCCCGCTCTCAATGAATCGAATGTTGCCCTGTTTCAAGAAATAAATTTAATTCAATATTTGATAAACTGAAATTATAATTTTTGAAATAAGTAAATCTAAAATTTTAAGATTTTTCTTCAACTTGTGAAATGTAGACTACATGTACCATTGTACCTAAAAGACAACATAAATTCTTTCACTAAAAAATCATTTAAAAATACTTATATTTAATTTTTTATAATTTTTTTCTTACTAAAATGTGTTGAATAAAAGAACTAAGGAAATGAAAAAACTTTCAAAAAAAAATTCCAACAGCATATGGCACCTTAATGGAAAAAAGTAAAAAGTAAAGTAAACCTAATAAATTTATCTAAAAACTGAAGAAAATTATTTGAAATTTTTCTGAGGTTATTTAAAGAAAAAATCATTAGTTTTCATGTATTCAAACCACAAAATATATAATTATTACGTAAAAAAAATATTAAAAATATTTTTCATCATTTCCAGGTTCTTTTGTATTATTTTAAAAATGGTAAAAATGCATAACATGAACATAACGTGCAACTAAAAAATTGAAAAAATATTTGAAAAATTAACATTTAATTCTTGTTGTAATATTTTCAATAATTGTTTCGTTATAATCCGAGCTCCCAAAATTTTGCCGCCTAAGGCTTCACTCTCAGGTTCAGATTAGACTGGATGGTACAAGCACATGCGCTATGGCCATTTACAGCCCATTGTGCTGCCAGGCTTCACCGTAGTGTGTAACATGTGCCTAAAACTTGACTAAACCATGCATACCACTAAAATCGAGTTCCGTACAAACTCATATTCAATTCCTCGCAAATTGAACACATGTTCAACATTTCTCAATATATTTATTTTTTAAATGCGATGTGCTCTCACTCGGCCCGAAGGCATACTTTTTCAGAAAGAGAGGACTACATTTTCTGGAACAGATTTGTCTGTTCAAAAAAGGTGAATGGAGAAATGATTGTTTGTTGGTTATTCTTCAGAATGTCGGAGAGGTTAGGGGATTACAAGTCTGTAATGCATGTTTGAATATTGAGGACAACTTACCAAGATGTATGAAATTGTTAGTGGGAGTTAGCAGTAATCGCATATACATTAGGGACTGTTAGACGAAATGATAAGAATGGGTCAAGAGGCTGTGGTCTAATCGAAGGCGAATAAGTTTAAGTACCACCATTTCTCCTCTTGAGCGCAGTGGTATCGGCCAGGATGAAGTAAAGTTGCGGATTCGCACGAAGTTTGTTTGTCGTAGGAGTGCTTCTCCGGATAGGTTGCCGAGTTAAAGTTGATGACTAATCTGATAAATTTATTGAGGTTTTTATTTATAAATTCTCTCAAAGATTTGGATTCATGAATTTGGAAAGTCTCAATAACTTTCTCGATTTGATACTGAGACGTCAAATTTTCAAGGACAGTTTTAAGATTTTCTATGAGCCTCGCCAACAATGTTATTTATTACTTACTTTAGTACTTATCTATTCCTTTATTTCCATTTTGTTCAAATCAAACAACAGATACATAGGTAATTTTTCATAAAAAATATATATTCTGCTTCATTTGATGAGCATTTGTGTTTTGATTGATTTTTTTATCAACTACAATTTTCTATTCCACATTGAAAACATATTCACATAAATATTTCCTTATTTTATCTATTTTTTTTTTTAATAGGTGAGTTTCCAAATTTACTTTTCTACATTTTTTCGAAATTTTCTCTCTGTACTGAGTGGCAATTCCTTGCGATAAATATTTCATTCCGAACGCGTCAAATCAGCGTTTCACATTTTCACCGACTACAGAATTATTCATCGGAGCTCTTTTCAAACATCCTATCCATTCGGAATAGTAGAATTCGCCATAAAAAGCCATAAATTTTTCGAATCAAAAGAAACAGAGAATTAACAACCGTTGAATACGCGCAAATCAGTTTGAAAAAAATCCTCTTAGACGTTGCTCCGATTGCATTATTTACGAAATACCTATCAGCGAAAAGTTATAAAAGCCTGCGACTCAGACAAGTCGATTAATCTCGTTGATGTTAAAAAAGATACGTGACGCGATGGCTGAATGCGACTCCATCAGGAATACGGACGTGCTTTAATAATAAATTCGACGTATGATTTTTTCCCCATTATTAAAATTTTGCTTTAGTAGTCGGTTTTCCTTTCTATGCGGTATACGCGGCGACGTCGTCGAGAAAATAGAATCAAAAAATCTGCTAGGGTACACGGAATACGAGAATGAACGAAGAAAGTTTGAAGACTCATTTATCTTGGAATTTTTAGCGCGACTTTATTACTAATGAATGTAACATTTTTGCTTTTTTGTTTCAGGTAAGCCAAAATCTAATGCGCGTACAAATTATCCAAATGGTGGTATATAAAATATCGCTTCCAGGGTAAGAAGTATACAATGTATCCGTTCAATGTGGTCGCTATCCGAGGTAATTTATTTCTCCTTATTTTTCTACATTCACCTTCACGTTCCACTTTCGAAACCTCGACTTTGCGGGATTAAAATGATTTTAAAAAAAGAAAAACGCTCGAGGATTACCGGGCGCGTTTGATGTTTATGAGTTTACGCTAATATCTTGAGAAGTATACGACTAAGTATCCGCTATAGGGTATTTATAGCGGAAAAAGTGTACTTCTTTTTTACAAGGGACAAACTGCTCATAAAAGATTTATATTCAACTTTTCCCACCCTTACCGACGACGCAGTATTTTTCCAACTTTGAAAACTTCCAAGTCTTCAACGTACCAACTTCGTTCGTGAAACTGAATGCTAGTTTATTTCGTGTTGGGTATTTTTTCGCGAATAATTTCGATTTTAATTACTACACCGCTGATGGAGAATTTTTTTTTATGATAGGGAGGAATAACATTTCTCAGCGTGTGGTCTATTCGACTGAAAAGCTACGTATTTTGTATATTTCGAAACTTCGAACCAAACACTGATAATACATCGAACAAAGTTGACCGATTCTGAGAGATTTTATTGAATAAACGTAGCATGTGTTCGAGTGGTACTCTTTATCATTTCGCTTGCTTTAAATCTAATCACGTTCTTGAGCGTCTACTCGAATGTTTAATCGTTAAAGGCAGCTTTTACAAATTAGAAAAAATCAATTATCCGATAGGCTTTTTCTTTTTATTTATTGAATTTGGAGTTGGTATTTTTTCGCATCTAATACTAGGAGTAAATTTATAATTGTGAATTCACTGAACGTACGTACACTATACAGTTGAACGTTTATATGAGGTCTTGACCTCGTCTTTTTCATTCAGTATTCCAACACCGATCGAGTGTGAAGAATACCTATGTACAATTGTACATACGTTAAATCCTTGTTCAGCAGATGTGATAGAACTAGATACGAATCTCCATTTGATGTAGGGAAGTTCACTTAGTTGATCCCCTAAATTTCGATTCCTGTGTCTCCTCCTTAAATTTCAGTCCGCTATTTTTGCAAATGAAATGATAAAATTGAAAAATGAAACAAATAAAGCATATGTATACTTGAAATAGTGAAGTTATGAAATAATATCAGTAAGTATTTCTTTTTTCCATCGACAATTCATCATAAACTTCGTTCCAATTTATGCCAATCTTCCTGTGTAATGGATGGAGGTTCAAACGGCCCAAAGGCTTTTTTCTATGTTTGTACAAGTATACATAATAACTAAGGAGGTAATGAAATTTTTAAGAAATATGTAATAAAAAATGAAAAATTCGAAGCGCGAAAATTCAAGTAAAATTCCAAACATTTTAAACATATTCAAAAAATTGAGAAAAATTATTTCTAATTTTTTAGAAATTATTTAAAAATAATAATTATTACCGTTTGATGCATTTATTGAATTAAAAAAAAAAATTACAAAACTAAAAATAATCGAGATAAATGTCTGGTTTCTTTTTACTTACTTTTTAAAAGAACATAAAAAATTTGAAACGCGATGAAAAAATACAAACTATAATAAAAAAGAGAATAAATATCTAAAAATGGGATTTTAATTTTTCTCACTATTTTTTTGGAAGTTACGTTAAGACAATTAGGCACATAAGGCAGTAGCTTGTGTAGCCTGAGCTTAAAAAATACACCACTGTTTGCGTGAAAGATTACACTTGTGCAATATCCAAAAATTTTTATGAACTTGTTAACATTGCTATTCCCCTCCACCATAGAGAAAAATAAATGTATTACAGCTGGGAACCTAACCAAATGTAAATGACAGAAAAATTTATCAACCCCCTTGCCTTAGTGATCTACTCTGGCTATTGCCTTGCATAAATTAGATGCTGTAAGTACCTTGAATAATAAACAGGCGATGTAGCATTGAAAGGTGAAAACAGATCTTATAAACTATCTCGACCTCTCGAAGAATTGAAATTAGACCTGTTGTGCATTTGATTCGTAAATAATAAAGTTCTCTGCAATTTTTCAAAAATGGGTAAAATATAGCATTTTTTTGAAGTTAATTGACATGCTGATCTTGGGAAAAATTTTTTTATAATATAAAATACTCGTAAACCCACATGCAGTAGCATAACTAGGAAGTTAATCTGGGGGGGAAGGGTTCAAGTGTTAGTGCCTCTCGTGGTCTTTTATATTCTTTTCAAACCTTCAACCCTAAAAATGTTAGATGACTAAAAAAAAATTACTCAGCATTTAATGACTTTCTTTTATATTAAATTTTACAACTTATTTATAAGTTTAAACTAAGAAAATAATCGTAGGACAAAATTCCGTTTTCTTGATTTTAGGGCCATACAATTGATAATTCTTCAATCATAGATATTTCTCAGTGTAACAGTAAATTCATTACTGTACAAAAAAAAAAAAACTCTGGGGAGTTCAAACCCAAAACTCCATCCTGCATTTACTTACACTGGCCATTAAAAAAATTTTAACTTTCAAATAAATGTTTTTAAATAGTAAAAAATAATTTTTTTTCCAAAATTAAAGTTCAAGTCGTCACAGTTGAAATAGGTACTTGTTTGGACCGTAATTTTTTTCATGGGTTTCATTTCAAGTCAGAAAAATATTTTAATAGATGGAATCACAAGGAATCATGTCTCGAAAAATAAATGACGTCCGAATACCACGTATAGTCGTACAGGTATTCTAAAAAGGACAGGAATCCTCGTAACCTAATATCCTATAAATATGAGAATTCAGAATCAATACAGCTTCTATTTCCAAAACACCTATTGGTAAGTGGTTAAATATTTCACTTCGAGAAGTAGAATTTGGACGGTTTAAACTCCATATTCGGCGATTTTGAGGTCTGCCGTTCAAAGTTTTCCCATTTAAGATTATAACCCGGTGAATCGAAAATTCTATTCTATTGGGCTTTTCGCATTCAGCGATGGTGCTCGAATATACCAGCATAATATTCGCTTCACGATCCATTGTCCTGTTTTTCACATAAAATATAAGTACGATGATAATTCGAAGGAAATGGATTATATAAATCGAAGCTAAAGATTGACGTAAAAGCTACCTTCGGATTAATTCTCGTTATTTGCAAATTGACTCAAATTTCCCAAGCATATAAGTTGTATTTACGAAATAATCGTTTCGCGCGAAAGTTTTATCCGATTGAACACATTAATCCGTTGATATTTGTTTCACCACCGAACTCTAATGTGCTGAAAACTCGAAACCTGTAGCAAGTACTTGAGAGCTTTCTTCGACGAGAGTTATTCGTATACCGAAGCATACTCGTTCCAAGTCCCCACGATTCGCGGATAAAAACCATAACCTGGCGTCGAATTTTACGTTGAAATATTTCTTTCCTATAACGATCACTTCGGTACACTTTTAGTATAATTTTTTCGGGCTCGTAATGTTGAAATACCGAAGAAACAGTGCTCTTATCGATGTTGACACAGTTAGAATAGTCGTACATTCTTTCATCGTACAATAAATTTTTCCGCTTTATATTTTCGTTTTCAAATAAAGATAAACACTATCACTCGACGAGTTTACAATGTAAAATAAATCCACCACTATGTCTGAATAGGCTTTCAACTCCTCATGCATGGAATTCATTTTCGCACGTTTCAAGTGTATAAACAATGGAAGATGCTTGTACGGATTCATTTACCGAAAAAATCATTTTAACGAGTAAATAAAAATTTTGCTCGTATACTAGATGTTATAGTTTATACCTACATGATGGAATATACCGAAATGAGATTTTCTTTTATAATCTAAAAAAAAAAACGAAAAATTTTTCAACCAGTTTTCATCGCATGACGTGATATTATAAATTATATTCTTGAAAAATTTTTTCCCATCCTTCCCTTTTAATATTAGCTTTTTTCGATACCTCCAGCGATGAAAATATAAAATTTACGACTAAAGAATTCTCATCATAAATAGAGGTAAAAGGTTTTAATAAAACATTTACAACTTATTGAATTTTTACATATAATCCCGTTGATCGTTTTTTTACGACGGAATTTTTTTTTTCAACCATGAATTTTCGTACTTTTATAGCGATCGTAGAGAACACGCCGTTTATAAATTGCTTGTACGTTTTGTCGCCGACATCTTTTCATCGATTTTATAGCTGCATAAAATTACTTCAATATGGGTTTGCTCAGAAATTTATTAAATTGTTGAAAATATGTATATTTATTATTATGTTGTGAGCACCTGAATAGACATGAAATCTTATTAATTTTGTACCTGGATGTAGTATGTTATTCGCTGTTATGTACAAATACGTGAATTTTATTTTGAACGCACTACCCCACCTACGTATTATAGTAGGGTTAAGCAACTCATGTTACGCATGCACTATATCATGATCTCGTTACCAACAAATTTGATTGTCTTGAAATTTATGAAATTGAAAAAAATTCGTATCAATGGAACGCTGTTTGTATCAACGCAGAAAAGTTACATTGTACGTACCTATATTGATGGTAAAAAAAAGTAGATAGGAGGCAGTAATAGACATCATATGAAGAGAAATTAAAGTGCCAAACAATTCGTAAAAAACGTAATTTTTTTTTAGCTTTTCGTTATAACCTTTAGAAGCTGTCTCACATTGAGCTCAAGTTTTTATAGAAATGAGATTCGAAAATTCATATCTTGGGAATCGTGTGTGATGTGATGTTAATAAAAAAAATTCGATGAAAAGACAAGAAAAAGGTACATATTGTGAGGTGGTACGGAGTTAAGGATAAAAAAAATTAAACAAATGCTAGTTTTCACATTCGTAAACCTTATTAATTTCATTCTTTTCTTAATATAATTTTTATCGCAGCGTAAATAGAAAACAGTAATCCCGGGACGTTTACTTGTTTAATTAATGTGTCCTGTACTTCTGCTATGGCCAGAGGCACGTTAAGGTGATTACTGGTTTTAATTTTTTTTCATGGGGACAAAAATAATTCATAGTAAAAATTAAACCAAACAACCCTCACTCCTCTGCCCGAAAAAAAATTTGAAAAATATATTCGCTATTAATCATGAAGGGAAAAAATAATAATAATGTACTCCATAATGTTGCCGGCGTCTTTTGCGCCATTCCTGAAATCAGTAAAATCCTCTTTTTCTCTTTCCTTTGTCGAAGAATAAGAATGTTGTCGTCTACGAAATTTATTTTTCTTTCGTTTGACTTCTCTGCAACGATATTTTAGACGTGATGGTTGCGGATTGCCGGAAAAGAAGAGAGTTGGTAGTTCATAGTGCGTATTTGCGGCGCTTAGTTATGCAATTTATTTAACGTATAAACATAAGCCAATCAGGTACACGTGTATTACGACTTTACGAGTTGAATATTTCTGTGCTAAGATTGAGATCGCTTATCACACATGAAAATCCCCCCCCTTTCCGCACTCTTCGGTTAGAAACTTAAATTATTTGTATGTTGTCAAATCATTATTTATATGTCATTTTTGACATTATGTTATCAATTTTTTTTTGAATAGTTTATATCCTTTTTGACATCATGTTGCACGTAAGGTGGTGCTTTGTTAGAGATATTCATCAAATTTCAACTGTTCGAAGCTCTTCAGGCCTTTCTCAAATAGTCTGAAAAAGTTTACGACAACTGGCTATTATGATAATATATTACACTTCTTGCATCTAAATTCTATGGAAGTGAAAATATGGAGGTTAATAGCTTTTCGCAGTCTGAACATTGGCAATTGAAATACTCAACACCAAATGATTTAGTAGGGCTGCTTACGCCCATTCCCCCTCACGATAATGGGTGGTTGAAATCTTTTCGTCATATTTTAGGATAAATTAACTCGTTTTAGATCAGCGAGTACCGAAGTTATAATGAAATAAATAGAAAACGATCATCGTCTGTTCGTTATCGCCATTCGCGAGAATTAAAAACAATTAACACCGCATCCGCGTAACTGCGAATCTACAAAGTTGTTGTGCTTTTAAACATTCAAAATGAACGCACCCCCGTTAAAGGCTTCTAATACTCGTATTATACAATAGGAAAACACGGACGTCTGTTCAAGACGTTTGCATTATTATTTCGTTTTAACGCTCTGTTGAAATATAATAACGAATTAATACGAACAGATAAAAGGTTTGAAAACATTTTGTAGAATTGAAATATTTAATCGTTGGTTTCAGGTTAAAAGCATAGCTATGCTTTGTATTTTGAACCTATATTCTGAATTGAAAATTTCCGTCGAAATTCTCTCGGGTTCGAAGTTTTTTACTATCGTATACGCGTAACTATAAACACGTATGTATTGATTATGAAGACCGAGGTGAATTTAAAATATCCTCCGATGGAACGTTAAATATATTACCTACACGTTGATGAAGTTTTTCCGCGCACAAAAACCAAGGCAAAGCAACAAGAACGTATTAAAATTCCGAACGCGAGGCTACTCGATGATAATGGTCGCGTCAAAGGTTACAGCCGGCGTTCTAATAACGTGCCGTACCCAAAAACAAATCACCGCAAATAGGCAATCAAAGAGAGCTTTTAATTCCGTTATAATTTACTAGTCCACGGAACGAGTGGTTTTCGGTGGTAAAATTCGATCATAATATCTGGCGAAATAGACGTTTCGCCGGGCTCCGAAATTAGCGACAGCTGACGCAGGCTTTTATAACAATTTGAACCTTATCCGGCGTAAAGAGGCGTTTAATTTTTAATGAACGTTGTACCTACACCAGTAATGCGGGCGCGCTGGCTGGATCGTTTCAGACAATGACTGACAAGAAATGTTCAACGTTAAAACAGCTTAAAGTACTTATGTAATACCCTTCGCTTACAATTTGCCTCGCCCGACGCGCAGACACTAGACGGTTATTTTCCATCATAACGGCGAAATCTCTCACTCGTGTTCCTTAAACGATGCGCTGAATTTAACGTGCCATTTATCTTTGGTATACGCAGTAAATGACACTTCTACGCCATTAACGTTGCGCTCTCGAAGAAGCTACTTTTTGGTTTTCACGCTATGTAAGAATCAACCGCGAATTCCAATTAACTAACGTCTTTTAAATGAACGTATTAGTGACGATTAAGTAAATACGCTCCTCGCGAAACCCCTATACCCGTAATATCTACTCTTTATGTGTGGAATTCTGACGCCACCAAAGGTTTCCTCTCATTCTGTGCTCCCGGCTGCCGCTTCCATTTTAAATGCTGTCGATATATACTCGTTGGTTTGACATTTTGAATAATGACGACCCGAATTCGTATATGCGATGGAATGTTGAAACCGAAGACCTTACACTTGATCTTCAAATCGTTCGTCAGTTTAAAAAAATATATTGAAAAGTTATTTCACCCCTTTCTCTTTTATTTTTTTATTTTTTACTACGCATAAACATTTCTGTTTTTTTTTTTTGCTTCAGATTTCATCGAAGTGGTTATAATGCGTGATTTCTTTGAAAGAAATTTACTCTCATCTTTACTAACAATAAAGATTAGAAAATATTCTCCAAAATGTTCAATTGGAGTACAATTAAAAGACCACTGCTTGAGTATTTCAAGAGCGAACTTCGCTTTTTAGTACAGTTTGAGAAAATATGTCTTTGTAAATAAATCAATCCCTATTCGATTTGACACGTCAGAACGAAAACTCATTTCAAAAAAGCTTCAAAGGCCACACGTTATCAAATTACTTTGAAAGAGTAAAAGTACTTGCCTTACATCATAAGCTAGACATGTCGCTAGATGAAATTCTTTGCATTTTGTTTACGAGTGATTCCATTACTATGATTTATAATCAGTCATAAATTCGTATTCCATTACAATTCGGTATCACTCATTAGGTAACGTCGCGTCTAGATTTTTCCTCTCTAAAATTCATTCGATTATTGCAGCTCATCAACATCCACAGTGACCCAACATTGAATAATACTAAACTATCATTTGAATATTTTGAAATTTTTGATCACCCTACTTTTTTATAATAATATACGATATGACTTGCGTTTTGACAGAATAATACCTAAAAATTCGAGTCACCGGATATTGATTCAGTAATCTAAATTCAAACAGATAGTGAAATAGAAACATAAACGGAAACGTAAGATAAAGCATGTGGCATTACGTGACAATATTTAAACATCTTTCGATGTTGAAACATGGTGAAAAATCGTTTTTTAAATTATTTAAAAAATTATATGATTAAATTTCCTTTAAAAAAATTTCTTAGTAATTGTAAATGTAGGTATTCTCTACAAATTATGATATGTAAGCGCTTCATAGATAGTGTGAAAATTTGGAAAAAAAAAAAATTAAAAAATTATAACTTTTCCGATTATGAAAATCAGAGCCGTTTTTACCGTATGGGCACAATGGGCAGTGGGCACGTACCCAGGGCGGCAAATTTTTTTTCATACTTATATAAAAAATGCCGCTTCTCTTTCAAAATTTCCACAAATCATAAACGTAATGATTAAAAATGGTTCAGTTCAATAGTCGTAACTTTCGTAAGCAGAAGAAAATAACCACGCTCGTAGAATTACATTTGCTAAACAAAACGGTACGACGAAGAGTCATCTGGAGAGATATGGAAATCTAAGAAAAGGCTATACATCTTATTTATCTCATGAAATTTGCGATGAATTGGTACATTTAATTGGAGAAAAAGTTCGTTCAACAATTATCAATGAAATCAATCAAGCTAAATATTACACCTTGATCCTAGAATCTACCCCCGACTGTGCTCACGTAGATCAATTGACAGTAGTTTTTCGATTTATCAACGTTGAAGGCGATACAGTAGAGAGATTTGTGACATTTATACCGATTAGAAGTCATAAAGCCATGTCTATGGAAGCTACTATTGTTGAATTTCTTTAAAAATCTGATATACAACTGAACAAATGCAGAGGGAAATGTTATGATAATGCCAGTAATATGTCAGGAATTTATAACGGTTTACAAGCTCTAATATAAACCCGAATAAGTTTTCTGAATATATTCCTTGCGCTACTCATTCGTTAAACTTAGCAGGTTCTTTGGCAGCAGAATCTTGCAAAGCAGCAAATAATTATTTCACCTTCTTACAATCTCTTTATAATTTTTTTTCTGGCACATTAGGTCAATGGAGTTTACTGATGGATTGTATCAAACAAGCGAATGCAAATTTATCTTTAAAAGATGATCATTTTTTAAGAGTAAAAAATCTTTCAAAAACACTCTCGGCAGCGAGATACGACGCTTCATTAGCTCTTTTGAAAGGTTACCAATTGATGGTAGACTGTTTAAGGAGGGGGGCGGGTGGATATAAAATTTTTTGGTTGAATGCATACAGTACACAGGCGGACATTTTTACGACTTTTTTATATTACGATTTTTTTTTATATGTAAAGTTTTTTAAAAAATTGAGAAATTAGATTCATTTTAATTTTTTTTACAAAAAATTTGAAGTCTTGATTTTTGAAAAAAAAGCATGCAGTTCTCAAAAAATAAACTAAAAAATCGTATTGAATTTTTATGATGACATTCTGCGAAAAATAATAGATTTTTTGGAAACAAAAAATTGAAACATCAAAATTTGGGAAAAATACGATTTTTGCTTTATGCCCCGTTTCTAGAAAAACTATGCAATTAAGGAGGATCTTTTTTAATAAAAATTATTCAGGAGTACCTGGTCAATGATTTAATGGGAGGATTTTTTAAAATTTCAGTTTGGAGGTGGTTTTTATCGAGTTGGCCGAAGTAACATGACAAAAATTATGAGAAACTTGAATAGTTGTTGAGATGAAATTGTTGGATTAACTGAAGAATGTTTTCTTTTCACAGAGTATATTAAACAGAATTCAAAAGTGCTACGGAAATGCTAAAAGAAATTATAATAAAAAAATTGATTACAATATATCCAAATATCTACGTGGTTTTGAAAATTTTCGTTATTTTACCAATTTCAAATGTAAGTGGTGGAAGGAGTTTTTCAACTTTAAAAAGAGTGAAGAATTTCTTAAGAATTTTAATGGCTCAAGAAAAACCAACCAATTTTGCGATAATGACAATTGAACCAGAAATCACGAAGGATGTGCCAATAGATGAGATTGTGGAGGAATTTGCAATAAAAAAATCAAGAAGAAAAACGATTTAATGTTACTTAGGAATACCTTATATAAGTATATTTTTGCCTAATGTCCTCTTGCTTGTGTCCATTTTTTTCATTGATTTTTGTTTTTCGTGTTTTGTTTTTCATTTTTTATAGATTTTTAATTGCACCAAAAATAAAGAAGCGTTTCATTTTTCATTTCATTTATGGTTTTATGTGGTAAAAATCTAGGAAAAAGTTTAGAAAAAGCTTTTCTTTACTTTTACATTTTTTTCAAAATTTGGTAGGGCGGCAAGATTTTGGGCCCTCGACCGGGAATATGTTAAAACTGTCTCTGATGAAGATGAAATTTGAATATTTTTACACCTCAAAATAAGGATGTTAGAAGTGCGGTATTAATTTTATCACATAAAACGTAAGATTTAGTTTCATTGGATGAAAGATTATGGATATAGCAGAGGGGATAGAGAGGGAGATATACGGTGATAAATTGGTAAGTACTAATAAATCACGTGAAAAATTAGTACATTTTTTAATGTTTTGTAAATAACTTTTGAAATTATATTATTAAGGATCCTTTTAAAAATGTCTCAGTACTTGTAAATTTATTTTTCATACATTGTGATAGATGAGTGTTTTCTAAGTGGAATTTGATTTTCTGTGAAAATGAAATTTGAAAATTTTTCTAATCTTAAATTCTACAGCATTCATGCACTATAAAGCATACAGTATGTGAGTGTGTCGAGGGAGGGAGATTGAGAGCGGCAATTCGTTTGTAATATTTCACATAATTGGTTTATTATATAATAATGTAAGTTCTATGTAAAACGTTATAAACTGCGTACAAATCAGCAAACAACAACCAGAAAATCTCCGTTATCATTCTAAGAACTGAATGAAGAACTTCTTACATGGTAGTGAACTTCAAGTAGAGTCACTAGCCTGCCTGAAAGGCCATCACCGAAAGCCTTGGTGCCGAAAGTGAAATGATCCCTTGGAACATTTCACTTTTGTTACCAACCCCTATTTTTGAAGGCCAGTTTCACATTGAAGAAGTTGAGTTGGGATGTATTTTTTTTTTTTTTACCATTCGATGCGCCTTGAAATGCTCTATGCAGTGATATGCATACCTCAATTTCGGTAATTTTGGAACATGTCACTTTTGCACCTAGACCCCTCAATTCACGATATATAAATTTTTAAATTTGGATAATTTTCACAATTGAAATCTTTTTAAAATTATTGTCAATATATCTTAGCCCCTTGAAAGTTTCAAGTTGGCAGATGATCGCCATAGATATATGTAAGTTGAGTTGCTCTGTTTGTGACTTACAGATGGTGTGCCCGAAATGGAACACCTTGTATATTCTTATTTGTATACTAAGATAATAAAGTGATCATAACTATGGTCGACAATTTTATTAATTATGTCACCAGAATGGCTAATTGAATTTCATAAGATTTATTACGACCCGAATTACATTTGACGTTCCTTATACTCAGCTGATTCATGTATGAAAAGGTGCCACGTAGTTAAAATTTCCATAATTAGAATTCCACTTTATTTGTTTGATTTTAATAAAAAACTGTAGAATTTGTAGTACCCATAAGACGAAAAAGAAACTTTGAAATTTTTAAGTTTTACTAAAAAATTTATTTAGCATTCAAATTTGAAACCATTAAGGGAAGGAGGAGGATTAATATTGAGCCTAAGTATTTTTTTATGTAAGTATTGGCTGAAGAAATCGTGATAACTAACTTCGTTTTTTTAAATAAGTAGTTTTTTTGTGGAGGAGAAGGGAGAGATAAAGATTGAAAAACCTAAATAACCAAATAATTAACTACTTTCGAATAACTCTTGGTATTTCTGTTATTTAAAAACTTTCAACAAACTAAGGGAAGATAGAGCAAAAAAGGAAGGAACGAAGTGGCACCTTATTTAATTATACGTATACGTAAATACGTACATCCCGTATCGCTTTACGACTATGAAAAAAAGTCCAAATTGGTACTATAGCGGTATTGTCAAAACCGATGTAGCTATTTTTTACGTATGAATAACAAAATCGACGGCTGTCGTAAAACCAACAAGTCGTACGTTATTCTGACAAACATTTCTATAGCGAGTATTTCCACTTGTTTGGAAAATCGTATTAACGCGGCGGCAAATATCGTGATCCAAAATAACGAAAGGGAAGAGTGAGGAATTTAAATTTGAACCTTTTTTTTATTGTCACACTGCGTGATCTTTTTCTCTGACAGCATTTTTACCCTAGTACTTTCGTTCGCTTCGTTCGCCACATAACCACACATCGATAACACTCGAGTTTCCGAATACGTAGCGAGCGAAAAAGGGAATCGTAACCAAATCCAGGTGTATGACTTTATTATTTTTTTAGTTTGTAGAACACGTGACTAGTCCTGAATTTCGGACAGTGTAACTGTGAAGTCGTGAACCTTGAAAATCGCGCCAACCCGAAAACCACAACTCGTAAACGCATTATCCTTCTTATTGGAAAAGATACTAAATATGGTATAGGCTAAATCATGAATATTCTAATGCGGCTTTATTTCTCGTCGAAACCCCTTTTCTAATGTAAATTCATCCCTTAAAAAGCTGCCGCAGCAGGATTCGTTTAACTTCTGTAGTGCACTTAACATTTAAGCGTAACCGTTTCGGATATTTCTTAATGTAATAATTAACCTTTAAAATGATAAAACATTCGACACATGAATAAACGATTAACCAATTTAACGAACGCCATTAAGTATAAGCGTCGACGTTCGAAATTGTATTTACCGCGAACGCAGTCTAAATTCGTTCTCGCGTCGTTTTCCTCTCTCGTGCCAGCCAACGTGTGTAGCAAAATTTATCGGATAAAATTTAAAAGTAATTTATAACCCGCATTGCCACATCTACCGTGTTCTTTATCGAAAACGTATAAAAGGGATACCTCCGCCGAAATGTATTAGCAACGGATACGCGAGCTTTACTTAAGCCTACCAAACCGATTAAATTTGTTATTCACGCGTGTTATATTTTTAACACGATACTGGAGCGAATAAACTAGCTAAAATCTCCGAGCTTTGGTTTGATATTTTTACGTTGCGATTTAGCTACACGCCAATTTGTTAAACTTCTCGCGGTTCGTTTCTGTCGACGTATTGGAAGTCGATGAAAAACATCGGCTAGCTATCGACATGGAATTTTTTTCTTTCCTTTTTTCTTTTTTTGAATTCAATTTCATTTCGATTTTGTTATTGCACATTGAAAATACAAAAAACAGCCTCGTGTATTGAATTTAAACAATAAGGATGCCGGAATTTAATTTTCCCTTTCTTCAATTTGTATGGACTCGTGTTGGCACGTGATTCGAAAACATTCATCACCTTCAGCTTATCTTAATGAGAGCAAAAAGGTATACATAGTAAGGACATGGGTTTTTCAAAGATGAAGATATTTATGCAATAAGTAGGTATATATATTTTATGCAAGTATTAGTAGTGCATGATATTGAAACCAACATAGAACAGTGATTAATCTGAATAATGTTTTTGATGGTTATTGTTTTTTAATAAATGTAAATTCAGTAAATATGTACCAGGTACATACTGAAACAGGAAATGTGAGTTGATACTCTTTCTTCTTCTTCTAATCTTTTCCAAAGCGATGTGATGAATGTTTAAGCCGTCCGTAGAACGGGTCCTGTTTGCTAACATCGGTTAATCATATTCATAAGATTTGAAGTCAGAAATGCAAAATTTTCCTTATTTGTTTTTCTCGAATTGAATGACCATAACTTGTTTTTTTTTTTCATTAAAAAATCATCAGAATTATTCTAGCTTGATGTAAGAAAAGAAGGAATGTGCAAGAGTAACAAAATTGTAATTCATTTTTAAAATTTTGAAACTTTGAATGATTTTAAGTTACGTATAAAAAATTAGGTTAAAAGAAGAGTTTTTTCGACATTTTGCTGTAGGGCTTAATACTTGAGGTCATAAGATGTATTGCGATACAGGATCATTGTGCAGTTCAAGTTCGTTATGATATCGTATAATTAGTCGCTTCTTTTTTGACGTCATAACATGGTGAACACAATTTGGATTTTTAAAGACGAGCTCAAATGGTGTAACTTGTTCTTTTTTAAATGACTTGGGATAGAATGTATAAAACCAGGTGACATATCGTGTTTAAAGTTTTGGTGTTGAATTTTTTTTTAAATTGAAGTAGTCAGCTTTAAACAGCTGTAACTTTTTTTCGATGGATAGACCTCATCATTGTCGCAGTGTGAGAGATGTAACCGAAATTTTATCAATGCTCATCAAGACTGCTGCGTTAACCAAGGCCAGCAACTTGTAATTCTCTCGTGTCTTGCCCAAAATTTTTTTGGCCTCCATCAGCGGTGAAAATTTATAAAAATGTGATGACGCTGAAGGGAAGGAATTTAATAATTTAAATACAAAAAAATTTTATTTTTTTATTCAAAATGAGAACACTTCATTGGAAACAATTGACAATAAGATGTAACATGACATACTTAAGACTAAAAAATTTCTTTGACATTGAATGTCGCCGTTCGTATATGATTTCTCAATATCCATTCATTTAGTAATTCGTTTTCGTTAATCTGGTCCAGATAATCGCGATTTACATGCAATACTGCTACTTGGTCAGGGCTCAAAATCCTTATCCGATCCAAATACGAAACCGGCTGAAATCCGTATAAATGCAAATCCGAATACGAAACGAAATCCGAATTCGAAAAGATTGAAATCCGAAACTGAATCCAAATCCAAAATGATTGAAAATCCGAAATCGAATCCAAATCGGTATCCGAATGGAAAATGCGTTTCATTTTGGATCGAAGTTTTGCTCTTTTCAGGCTTTTTTTTAACATTTTGGAGAGCAAATCTAACGCCAATTTTCTCGTTTTTTTTTCTTATATTGCGAATATTTTGCAATAATTCAAACTTTTTAGCTCTGCATGGTACAAAATTATCAAATTTTATTTTTTGTTGCTTTTAAAATTCAGAAAATTAAAAAAAATCCAAATCCGATACGAATCCGAAATGAAATCTAAATCCGAAATGAAAATCCGAATCCGATTCAAATTGAAATCCGTATCTAAATCCGAAACCATATCCGAAATTCAATTGGATTTTGAGCCCTGTACGTGGTTCAATCTATTGGCGTGCAATGTATGTAGATCGTAGATAGGTTTTAATACGTCTTAAGGCTATACTATTTGTTTACATTTTGACAAGAAGAGGTTCGTTTTGAACGTCAACTTCAATCGGTTATTTCTCCCTGGAAACCCGTTATAATTTATTCCGACCAGTTTTATTTTATTTATTAATCTTTTACAAAGACCTAACTTTTGAGATATTTTCGAATATTTCCTTTCCTTTTCTTTTAAGAAGAGTTAAATGGGCAAGAATTTGCGAGATATGGGAAAATTGTAAATGTCAGTTACTCGTTTTAGAAATTACGTATCGAAAATTTGTTGAAATACAGGTCTTAATCTAATTCTAAAGAAGGTATTTACAAAAAGAAATTGGAAAAAAGTTGAATTTTCATCAAGAAAAAACTGATCAAAAATTGGATAAGTTCAACTCTTTAGTGTATTCAGATCTTGAACGATCATTAAAATCGCACAAGTTCGTTCAAAAACGTCTCATCAAAATGTAAACATGAAGTATCCCCTTAAAGCTGAAAAAGATCTCTCAGCAGTGCAAGTAGTAGCCGGGACAGTTAAAAGTAGTTCGCAAAGCAAAGTGATTTTACTCAACAATTATGGAGAGCTAACTTCTTTTTTTAATAACTCGACCACATCTGTTGCCTTCGAAGGTTTTTACTTTCTAGTCCTGAGCTTGCGGTATTTATTGATTATTTCTTATATTGCCGAGCAATATACATAGAGAAAATTTTATGTCTTGCCCGAGCCTTAGGGCGATACCGTAGTTGCTGCCTCTGATTATCACCCCTCAGTTGTTAATATTCACTCATTATAGCAAACAGTTTATACTCGTAGGAACGAAGTTGAAATTTTCCTCTCAATTTCAAGTGGTGTAACCTGTAATAGGTAAATAAAATTTGGGTGAGCTCTGTTGTAATGGTCCATTTATACTTTATTCGTTTATGATTGGTTGTGAATTCAGTTGTTTATATTGTTCAGTTTTTAATTAGTTAAATGACCAAATGAGCAGATATGATTATTTCACACTGACGACTTGAATTCTCAAGTTATTAGAGTTAAAAACCTAATGACTTTGTTGGAGCTTAGAGTGTTATGAGAAAAATAATAAAATATCGCTTTTCCAGTATATGCTTTCCTTTCAATCCTTCCACCCAGCACTCATCCTTTTCCAAGACCGAAATTCCATTTAAATTGATTCTAGCGCATTTACCTTCACGAATGTGCTGTCAAAAGTAAAACGACTATAAACTCAAACCGCATATCGGACACCAACAAAACTCAGACTCGCAAAATCGCTTTAAAACGTGTCCGAACATGTACGAAAATACGCTACCGAACCAGAACGGAAAACCCGTAAAACTGATTCAGTCCGGTGGGAAATCAAGACTCAATTGTCAACGCAAGGGTGCGAGAAAGTGTTAGCAACTTTCCATAACATAAATTATGCCACCTTTCGTTACCTGATACTTAACGGAAAGACCTTCGGTGGAAGAGGTATCGCAAAATCCGTACCGAAACTTTAAATAACACGAAACTTACGCGTTTACTAAATAACATATTATCTCGGTCGGCACATAAATTTTCTTACGACATTTATCTTAAGAAATTGCGCGATTCTTGTTTCGCGGATTGTTTGTTGGCGAAACGATTCGCGTGTACGGTAAAAAAAGGACGCTTCGATTTTGAAATTGGCCCGTTCGCCAAGACAGTTGGTGATATTTGGAAGTTTTTCATATTTATCGCTTCGATTTCTAATATATTGAACTCCGCCTTCGTGAAATTACGTATTTACGCTTTTGTTTCAACTCCCCATGTGTTTATCGTTCGAATTAAAAATTCATGTAAAAACCGTATCGGCACCGTTGACCCGAACAAATCCGATGAAAAAAGCTAAAAATGAAGGTACCAAGAAATATAATAAACTGGAACAGAATAATGCGCGTTTTAATTGAATAGATTTCATTTAATAGTTATGCGAAATATGTAATGGAATGAGAATATAATGGCTGCTGAATACCCATGTTGGCAGATATTACCGACGTATCAGCCTTCTCAATCGAAACACAATTTTGTTTTATCCGCGATCTCGATTCATTTCAGGTTTTCATAATTAAAAAACAAACATCCGATGTGTGAATAAAGGGTAAAAAACCACTTGCCAACACGAACCGAAAACGAAAGCTTCATCAATTTTCGCCGCGTAAAGATGCGAACTTTTTTATCGAGTTTGTTACCAATTGTAAATTACTTTCGGTTTTTAAATTTCGTTATAATACGTGAATATTGTCCTCTTCGGTTTTAACATTAAACTATGCGTACATAATTTTCGAGCTGATAATTGCTCCCCTCCTGTGTTTTACTCAGCTATATGTACAAACACACGATTACATTCGATTCGGCAACTCGGTCAGTTTATTATTCCATAAAAAAGTGATATCTGGCAGAAACATAAATAAATAAATAAATAAATAATAATAGAAATAAAAAACATGCGAAACGAAAAACACTGCCGTAGACATTGTTTGGAAATACCCGTTCTTGTAAATCGGTTCCCAAAGGAACGGTTTAATACCTTCGTTCGGACGCGGGTTAAAAGGAAACGGTCTGTAATCTGGCATGTATATAATAGGAACGACAAAAATCGTACTTCGGGGACTTCCTTTGTAAAGGTAACCGGGTCCTCAATTCCCGAAATATAAACACGAGAATTTGACGACTGTGTAGTCGAAGCCCAAAGCTCTTTTGAATAGGAAATTAAATCGCCTTTTTCTCCTTTTCTACTATTTTTAACACGCCTGAAAGATATAAAAACTTTTTTTATTTTTTATTTAACGAAGTGTCCGTTCGGATTTTTTAAACTGTTTTTTAGCTTCGTTTTTCTTTCTTTCTTTTTTTCTTTTTTTTTGTTTGTTTGCTGGTAATTTTCGAAAAGGTTTTCAGGTTATATTTTTGTTCTCTTCAGTATTATTAGCTGAAATGATTTTTTATTCATCAAATAGTCTTACTGATTATTAAAATTTATGTGGCATTTACAAATACAAAGATTGAATATGAATTGTTGTTATTGATCTTTTATTTATTTTTTAATGTTCACCAATTCCATTAATTATTTTCAAAAAGAATTTTGAACTGAAGTTTGATAATATTTTTTTGGAGTAAAATTTTAGAATATACGTATATTAGGTAATTTCAAACTAAAATTTTTACGCAGTATTATTGTTATTATTATCGTTATTATTGATTTTTTTTTCAATAAAAATAGTTTAGTAGATATGTTATTAAAATCATTAATATTTTCAAAACTATGCATTATTTAAATTAAAGCCTATTCGATATTTTACATCTCTTATTACAAATTACAAATTGGTAAATTATGCTAGTCTGGTACTTAAAATAAATGTTAAAAATTTAGGTTTTTTGGAAATTAATAACTTTTCTGCGTTCACGAGTCGTTAAAAAAAATACAGGACTATAGTTTCTCCCCTAGCTAGATAAGTATTAAAACAGGTTACACCATTTTCCGCTGGCCAGTGGTCACCAAAGTATAATCTACGTTTTTCATTGATTGATGAAATGCAATAGTATAAACAAAGTTATACATATCGATACCAAACTGCAACACGGACGTTAAATATAATATTTGGATATTTGGCTGATCGCAAAACGTTGCGGTGGTGTTGGCTTATAATTTTGTATTTTGATGCTGTTTAAAGGAACGTTGCGGTGAGCGTGGCTGATATCTCTATTTCAGAGCCGTTTTATTTACACGCAGCCAAATATCCAGATATTATAGTTAACGTCCGTGAACTGCAATCTGAAAAATAAACAAAAAATTGGAGTTAGGTCATTTGCTCACTATAGGAGCGCTGCGATCCACTATAGTCAATGTGATTTAAGAAGGGACTGACGTTACAGAAAAAAAACCCAGCATTTTTAAAACCTATTAACCACGGACGTTAACTATAATACCTGGATATTTGGCTGCGTGTAAATAAAACGGCTCTGAAATAGAAATATAAGCCACGCCCACCGCAACGTTGCTTTAAACAGTATTAAAATTCAAAATTATAAGCCACCACCACCGCAACGTTTTGTGATCAGCCAAATATCCAGATATTATAGTTAACGTCCGTGCTATTAACCGTATATTGTTGAAATGCGTAAGTTGAACGAAGGTATTGCCACACCACACAGCATTAACGAGAGACTAACGATACGAGAGCATAACAATATTGAATTCTTTATCTTAACTTTATTATTAATTTATTACACATTATGAAACAAGAAATCGTCGTTCGAATCCTCATCTTCTAAATTTACAATCAGTTCACGAAAAAAATTATGATCGTATTTGTTGCTTTGATGTTGTAGTACCTCTACTTTTTATAGGATTCTGCACCTTTTTGAAGTATATGCGGTTAGTAAGTGTTAAAAATGCCTGTTTTTCTCTGTGACGTCAGTCCCTTCTTAAATCACATTGACTTTAGACACGAATCTCAACTCTGATTGGTTATTTTAAATCCCTGGCGAGATATGGTTGAACAGATCATTGGTTGTTATTTCAGCCACCTATCAGAGATGTGCCTTCTCTATTGTTATGCAACTGGAGATCGTTTCTGAGCAAATCACATTGCTGTCATACGAGTGCAGTAACTTGGTACCTATATAACTTTAAGCATAAACAATAACTCAGCTGTTAATGACGTCAAAAAGGAGAATTTATTGTTTACTCTTCTAAATTTCTCATACACAAATAGTTAATTTCTTTGACGCACGCTCTTAAAACAGGAGTCTTAGTATTATAGTTTTTCCATAACAGTATGCAAAGTGTCTAAACATTTTTTCAAATATATGAAATGAATATCAAGTTTTTGAGCCAAGTTAAAAATAAATTTAAACTACCTGAAATCCAAAAAATTGAGGATCAAAATTTTATTATTATTTTGAATAACTAAAAATAAAGTAAATACTAAAAAAACCTTGAAATTTTGTTCGCATTCTATTGAGGTCATTTTGCAATAAGATCAATTTTTGAAAAAATTGGAAATCGTGTAAGGTATTTAAGTTCCTATGTACGATAGATAGGCATACTTAATTATTAATTTTCGATTTTTAATTTCTTCATTAGAAGATGAAGTTTTCTCAATACCTATGTAACTTTTTTTTTGTTATATTGTAATTTTGAGTCTCTAAATGATGGGATTACATGTAGATGTGTTCATATGAAGCTACGCGTAAAATATTATCGTTAGAAACAGAGGAATATAATTAATTTTCACTTCCTTATTCCTTTTCACACATTACCAAGTCTCCTTAATGTTCTCCAATGTGAAATTGAAAAGGAATAATAGACTAGCTTATTATCGAATAATAGAATAAACGAAGTAGCAGTTAATTAATTAGAGAATTACCGAAGTTCGATGAGTTCTGTACCACACTTACGCGTTGTAAAATTTGTAATACGTTTCGAGTAGCTTTATTTACCGCGTGTCGTTGTGTGAAAATGTTGCGAGAAACCAATATATTGGTTCGATCGTTCGACACTTAAGTCGGTTACAATCTGTCGTCTTTTAATTTAAGGAAAAAATCCTCAGGAAAAGCGTCGAGTTCATTGATGGTCGTCGTCACCGCGGTTTTTTCTATCGCTTTTTTTCCACGTATTAAATGTGGAAAGCGAGAAATTCCGTTTTAATAAAAGCTTTTTCTGTATTCGTATACTTTCTGTATATATGTTCAATAGGTATATGAAAGGAAAGACTTCCACAAACCTAACATTACTCTCGAAACCCTTCAGATTTTATTTGTCGCTCATATTGACTATGTAGGCACTAGGTTGAACATTGAAATAACGACATAAAACTTATTTTTCTAAGTAAAAATTAAAAACTTCACGATAGCAATTTCCAATGATTTTCACTGCACGTATTACAAGTTATTAATCATTTATAGTCGCGAAGGAAATTTCGATAAAATATTTTCCTCTTTTAGGTAATACAATAATTTCGAAGTATGAGGTTGAGCTTGGTCAATGTAAAAAAATTTCAAACCTCGGTGAATAATTACCGAACGTTTGTGAAATTTTAAAAAGGAAGTCTACGAAACAAAAAATTAAAGAGAAAACTTTGCTAGTGGACGAAACAAAGGAAGCGGTTTTGCGAGCTGCGGCGTTGAGGAATGTAGTGGTATAAAATGATGTAAAAAAGAGCACTTTGTATAATTATTAGTAAAAAGTTTGTTTCGTTTAAACCATAACAGGAAGAAGATTAATGAGGTTGCAGTTAGCGGTCTGATGAGAAAGCAATTATTTGTAGAATGAAAACGTATACAGTGGCTCCGGTTACAAACGATGATAATTTAATGACGTTGCCAGATAGCGCTTCGCTGTAATTGCTCGAATGTTAGCAGGTTAATTGGTCAACGGGGAAGAAACAGCCACAAGTTCCATTAAATGTCAATTTAATTGAAGCGATTAATCGTAACAGGGTAATCCTATAATTCTACCCTGGCGAACGCCGAGGGGTATCTGAAATTTCCAACCTAAAAATACAGCCGCTTATTTTCCGAATTCCTAATGGAAACCGTACCTACGCGGATAGGTTTCAAATTCACATTAACGACTCGCTTCGTTCGGCGAAAAACTATAAAGCTCCACTCATTAAATCGTCCTCGCACCATACGAACTGATTAAATTAAAAGCCAAGTTGTCAAATAGTGTTGGAAATCTGCGAGAAAAAATTCTCGCCTCGAGTTATCGAGTAATTTAAATTTGCCACGTTCTCCCAAAATACCGTCTTCGTCGTTATCCTCAGACACTTCCTAGATTACCTTTTCGCATCGAGGCGCTTATTTCTCTCGACGACTTCCCGTTTTATACTTTATTTCTTTAAAACACTTCCTCTATGCTAGGCGCTCTTCCTATTCGTTTGAATCGTGGCTATTACGAAAATGTAGCGTCTACTAAGGACGGTGTTGTTTTCAAGAAACTTTCAACGTTTCGCGGCAAGCAAAAATAATATTAACAAACCATCTTTTCAAAAGTCCTCTCCTAACAAGACGAACTACTTAAGGAAGTTTTGAATGCCTCGAAAAACTTATCAAAGAAAAGGATTTTCAGACATAAGTTCGAGTAGCGGTTTTCCCCCAATGAAATTTCTTCGACCAAACACTTATTCTTGCGGAATGTTTTATTATACATTTTTTTCTTCTCCGACAACCGACCAAATTAGTTTCATTAGTGGTTTGAATTAGCCGATAAAGTCGCTTAAGGGGTCTTATCTTTTTAATGTAAACTTTTCGCAGAATGTACTTAAGCATGAAACTCGATTTTTAAATAAAATTAGCGCTTATTATTTCCCCCTTTCTTGTTGCAGTTTTCGTATTTTTGGAAATGATTTCGTCGCCTATGTTTTCTCGAGATAAGGATTTTTTTCGCATTTTACTCCCTCGTTTGAAAATCTTAATGCATTAAATTTGGACTTTAGTATTCAACATTTATAACTTCTGTATGTTCTGTTCTTTACATCTTATCATCCTATCATTATACTATCTTAATTATATCCTAATATTCTATATGAGCGTAGCCATGAATAAGCGTCGAAATCTAAAACATAAAAATGTAATCGCGTCTGAGTACGAGTGCGAATACCACATGCTATACATCAGATACAATCATAATAAAAGCATAGCGTTCTTCTTTTTAAACGAGCCACAACTGGCGTCAACATAGCATCAGATATCTCATAAACGTAGTGGACTCACCTTCTACATTAAACTGACAGTGTTGGCCTTAAACCTCAGTGGCAGAAATCTCTATAATTATGCTGTTCAAAGGACTCAATAGAGTGCCTGTATGGTAGGGTAACATCTAGATCTGCATAGATCCCCAAACATTTACCCGAAGCCATTTTCTCGACATTGATTTTGCCGACCGGACAATTTCCCGACAGGATATTTTACCGACACCCATTTACCTGAAACCCAGTTCCCCGAACTATCTTAGCGAAAGTACGTTTTCCCGACAGGAATCAACAATTTTCATAGCATGGAATTAAATTTATGCACACATGTTACTGGTTTTGGGCTTTGTATCATTACCTGACGTTCGACACACAGCACGCGGCCGCCATCAGTAAGAACCATCGAACGAACAATGTCAGCGAGCGGTGGCACAATAGATTCCAGATGGTAGTAGGACGGCATCATCTGGACCTGTATTCTGCATTAACGGAATTGTAGAAAGAATAAGGGGATACCGAAAGCTGTGTAGCAGAGTTTAGTTTGGGAAGGAAACTGAAAGCGTTGCCGAAGCAGAAGTAGGTACTTGTGCAAGAAAGAATACAAGCTAACATCCAGTACGAAACTCACAAAACTGATAATAAGGTCCTCGACTTCCTCCGCACTTTGTCGTACAACATCAATTTATAAATGAATTCTAATGCACGACTAAATAGTTTAAATAAATAAGGTTCGGGAAAAAATTAATAGAATTTCAAAATTTGGGTGTTGAGAAAATGGGTGTCGGGGAAATGTCTTGTAGGGAAAATGAGTGTCGGGAGAATGGCTTCGGGTAAATGTCCGGAAACCGTTTTCACAAAAACACTCGCCAACAAGAGAATATTGAAAGCGAAGCAAAGTACTTAATGAGTTAAATTTACCCAAATAAAAGCGAAAGATCACTCGTATTCGCACACAATGTACGAGGTAAATATACAGAAAACCATAGAACCTATCTTATAAACAGCAAACAGAGAATCGAGTCAAAGTGCAGTTGACTTCGCATACGCGTATGAAGGATACATTTCACCCTGATGTGTGCGCATTTACCAAACCAGTCATGCATTCAAGCTATAAAGCAAAAAAAGGGGAAACCAAGCGAAAGCGAAGAAAAGAGAGGGGTGACCCAGCTAAGAGTGCTTTAATTTTTCTTAGAATCATTTTTTAGTCATTAACACCTTTCATAAATTCTGCATCTTCTAGCGCTATCCAACTGTCTTATCATTTTATATTATAATATTATCATCCTCTGGTTTCAAAATCTCGACGTTATTAAAATCCTAACAAAGTGAAATGTCTGTAGTACAAAAGTCTCATAAATCGAAATTTTGACAGCACTAAATAACAAAAAATTCCAACGCTTTCCTAATCTGTCAAAATCCTAATAATCAGAATTCGGATGGTCGAACTGCCTATGTTATAAACTCAGACTTGCATCAACAGTTCTTGAGCTCTTTCTGAACGACGAGTCGATATTATCTCTTCTCTATGGAAAAACTCGCACCATTTCCACTTCTCTAACCCCATCTGATCATGTACCTGTAGCCAAGTCACTGTGTACCGGGTGACTACTTGATTCGAGCACCCAAGCGAAAAAATTAGCTAAAAGGTGAAAAAATTCGAAACATATATGCATTGTTGACTACAAAAGTATAAATTAAAATTTTGAATTTCATTGATAAATGCTTTTAAGCATTAAATAAATATTATTTTGCCATTTATTCTTACTAACATCATTCAAATATATTATTTATTTCTATTGGGAAAAGATTTTTGCGCTTGGGTTGCTCGAATCAAGTAGTCACCCGGTATGGTATATGTTAATAAGAAAAAAATCAACAAATCAAAATCTGGACAGAAGCATAGATTAATCATACCTAGATAAACTACCGTGATTTTATCACTCCTGAGATATCAAAAATGTTCAGCAAAAACAGGTTCGTAACTTCCAACATAGATAGCGTTTGTCATATTCCATCTAATTGCATTGATGCACGAAAGAGGAGGGATGATATTAACGTATTCACTAACCGCCTGCTACCCGCCTACCGACTAAGTAAGATTGTTACAAGGTGAGGGAAAATATGTAGAAGCGCTATCTTCGAACGAACTCTTAATTACCTTATTGGTGCTTCTTTTTCAACAAAATTATGAGTGATACATTTTATTAGAGTAGGCTACTGGGCTATCTAGGTATGGACGCATGGTTAATCTGTAACATTTGTAATTCCCAAAAGATCTTAAGCATTAATTGAACTACCATTAAAACCTGAACGACACGAAATCCCGACAACTTGAAAATTTTTATCTCATTTTTGGTAATATACCATGCATTTTGATTAACTTCAATTTCTTCTCGTCACAATACCGATGATTTTGGATGGAACGAATGCTATATAAGTTTTCAGTATTTAAATCAATTTTTCAACTTTTCTTTCAATTTCTTACATTTAGATTCTCTTTTCAAGCATTTTAATTTTGCGTTACCTTTGTTGTTTAGTTTCATTGCTTTCCATACACCTACTGAAAACTGTCATGTTATCATAAACTGCAAGATCGCCAAAGTTGCGATTGAGCTTATAATTTACAAAGTAGCTAGATGTACATAAATTTTCCAAAAAAAAAAAAAAAAAATACCGAATGGTACAACCAAAAACACAGTGCTCATTAAATTAGTCTCAGCTTTGGCGTGCTTGCTAGTCGTTTTTCATCAACCTGTCTACCGCTTACTTCAGTAAATAATATATTATGTGACAATTTCGCGGTTTATTCGCGGCGCTGCGGCGTTCGTAGGCTCGAATTTATGCATTCAACTTTTAGACCTCGCTTGAACTTTGGTTAAGGGAAAATTTCGCCTCGTGGTAACTTTATACGTGTAATGTAATTGCGCCGAGTAAGCAAGAAAGTTGTTGAAATATGAATTTATAATATATTCGATCGATACGAGTAATTAAATTCCGCGACCGAGTGCTTCAAGCGGCTTAAATAAATTATCGATTGTACATAAGTATACTTCGTCGAACTTCAGAATAACGAATTATACCTATCTGTAAAATATATTATCAACGAAGGACATCGTTCTGAACAAATAACACGCAAGTTACACCAACAGGTTTCGTGTTCAAATATAACAACCCTAAATAGCTATCGAGTTTCTCATTAAGAAATACAAATGGTTTTCATATCTCAAATACGAAATAACCATACTCAGTCCAAAGGTATAAGAAATAGTTTTTGTGAAAGAAAATCTAATGGGAAAGAGAAAGAGTATTTACTTATACTAAAAGGTAAGGTTTCGCGAATTTTAGCATTGCGTGCATCAACGCTATAAATAGTGATTATATGAACATGACAGTGTAGAATATATAATGGTGTGTAGCGAAAACAGCAACAACTAAAATAACTTAAGTGGTTTAAGCGAATATAGTCGAGTCGCAACAAAAGAATATCTAGCGTAATTTATGCCGTAGCAGCTTTCCACTATACTTTCCTACTGCGTTGACTACTTATCAACAAGTTCAAATTTGAAATTCATTTCTGCCCCAATTCTAATTTTATGCGAATTTTTGATATGGTACACGATTTATCATGTACTTGGAGTTTCGAGTATCCACCTAATTTGAATAATCAGAATGGAAAAATCAGCGAAAGAAGTCGTTCAAAGATAAAATTTCCATTACTCGTATTAATCGGTACTTGAAATAAGAATCTATTAAAACGAGTTCCTTTAGGGAAAAAAAAAATCGTAAACCAATGTCGCATTCAAAACTTTTCATGGGTATCTACAACAGAAAGAAAAATCGTTCGAGTCTCGTCTACGTTAAAATTACGAAACTTGTCTGAAATCGAAAATACGATCAAAGAGGAAAATTCCGTTTGAACACGACACAACGAGTGATAGAAAATGCGAAATTGTTTAACAACTTCTTCCGAGTCCTCTTTGAAAGTTTTCTATTAGTGTTTACGCTCGCCGTATGAGGGTAAAAATTCGCTTCTACGTAATTTCGCTCTTCAAAGACCATCTCAAATTTTCTCGACGGTTAAATACTCATAAGCATGCATTAGATACATGCTGGTGAAGTTTTAACTCGTATAGGCCCCAATACTTAATTAACTCTGATTAAACTTTCGCCTTTTATTTTCGATGACCAATGTGGTCATATTTACTTAGCTTGGAAATCGTCTTTTGCCTCTTGTATTGACATGTCCTCAATTTGGAACACTTTCACGGCGAAATTTTCTGCCTCCTTGGAAACTTTCCGTCGATGTAGAACTTTATCGGGGTTTAGTTTTCGTAAAAGCGACTCCCGCTTATCTCTCAATGTACGAAAAAGATGAAAATTCTTCAAAAACTACCTCCACTCTGTTCATCTAGTATTATGCGAAAGTTTAAATTTTCCCGTTTTGTTACATCCTGTCATCGCACAACAACGCGAAAGATGAAACTCCGTAAGCATCGAGTACGTCGAATCTGCCATTTCAGCTTGCAACGGAAAACCAAAATGTAGGCGTATTGAAAAAACTTTCCGTAGAAAGCCTTATTGTTATCTTTCGAGGGGAGTCGAAAGGAAACTTTACTGAGTATCATTTTAATTTACATGCTTGTTGCGAATCTTGATTTTGAAACAAGTTGAAAAGAACTAATGTTTTGTTAAACGACTATTCGTTGTATCAACGACCTTTTTAGAGTAGTTCGTTCTTACCTTCGAACTACAAAAAAATATCATTTTTGTTTCGAGACGTTTAGAAAATGATTCAACGCAATTTTAAAATAAGTATTTATGAAAATTTATTCAAAAGGAAACCAGATTTAGTACATTCTGCAAAGATCAGATTTTCCCATGCCATATCTAGAAACGTTTTAGGATAGTTCTTAGAAATCATTTTCGAAATTATTGTAGAACCTCCTTAGTTTGATACCCTTACAAATTTTTCGTGGCTCATTTTATTGTACTTAAATTAATCTGGTCCTTGAAAAAAAAGTTTTTACGAGATGAATTAATTTCCTATGTATTATCCCAGTCAGTATACTGATTTCTCCTTCGATGAACTGAATCTAAGATTTGGCTCATTCTCTAAAATTTTTTGAAAAACAGATTTTGTGTCTATTAAAAGTCCGTGTATAAAAATTACAAAATCCTGCGTGGTTTTTGAGAAAAATTCAACTCTTAATATCTTTCTCACAGGCAATAATTTTTATTGCTGTTTTCAAATTACCCTTCCCACAGTTTTCTCCTGTCAACTAATGTTGAAAGAGTGCGCTTTAGAGAACGTGAAAAGTACCAGTTGTAGGATAATAGAACTTTTTCAGGTCTTTAGAACATTTTATACCTTCTGATCGCCTTTCAACTCATTAAAGTTTCCCGCAAGGTATTAAAAGAAAACATTCATTCATTTCATACAGATATCTATAAACTTGTATAATTACTGAACCCTAGCTCTGCAATAAATCCCAATTGAAACCTCCCAAATATATTTTAACGATGCTAGAAAAAAGTTGAACGATTAATAACATTAGCTATCTGCATGTATTTGATTTTGCCCCCCATTGAAAATTCAACTTCAGTAATTATGTGGTACCGTTGCTTACGTTTCTTTTTCTTTTGTGTTGATTTTGTGGGTGAATTGGTCTTTCCTAACTTAATTTTCCTTTTAAATTCGGATACATGAATGAAAAATTATAAGCGTATTATACCTTCGTGAATTTTATCATAATTCCGAACTACCGCTGCTTTTCTATTTATCGGTGTTTATTTGTAATATTTGACTTTCTCGTTCTATGGAAATTAACGTAGTCTAGTTGGATGCTAGTATTGAATTTCCGCGTCCGATTGAATAAATCTGTGTAACTATAATGGGATAAAATTTCACCGAACACAATACCGGTGAAAATGGATACCTCATTAAGGTAATAGGACATGAACGTCGAAGGCGAATCAATCATTTTATCTGTTTTCAGAAAGGTACTCGTACATTAAAGACTTGTAAGTTTATTAATTTTCCAACCCCTGAAATTGAAATATTACCTGTAGCTACAAATATGGCTTACAAAATAGAATTCCTGTGTTCGTGTTATCGTAAACAATACCGTTTGATCTGTGTGTGCTGTATGGGCGTATACCATTTATTGAGAACTACGCATAAAGAACAATAAGCAACATGGCAGCTCGAAAAGCAACCATTTGAGAACCATGCGCTATAAACTCGTTCAATGAAAAGAGTTGTTTTGCCCATATTATGTACGCAAGCAAAAGTGCTTGAAAAAACAGAACTTGATAATTTAGAAAAAGATGAATATGCCCTCACTTCATTAACAAATTGATGTTGCAGAATTGTAAAAGAATTTCTCATTAAAGTGAGATAAAAAATGAAAATAATGTGAGCAGCTGTGCTTCAATATTAGAGCTGAGTTCCTAATGGGCGTGTATTGATGAAAACGATTAATGTAAGATAATAAATTGAAAATAAACATTTTCCAATATTTATCATTATGATGGTAATTGAATAACTTTATTTCTTGATGTGCAAAAAGAGAACCATAACTAGTTAGGACATCTTAGGTATCACAACAAAAATTTAGAAATGTTTGTGCTCTAAAATTATTCCATGATATTAGATCATAATCGGAAACTTGAGACTTATAAGTTCCTCTACCTGCCTTTAAAATTTGAGTAAAAGTCTATTTCGACTAGAATCAAATATCTGAAAAACGCCTTTGAAAGATCTATAAACATTTTGATGATATCTTCACCGAATTTTGAGCGATTTTTATCCATATGTATTTATGTTTATTTGAAGATGAAGAACACAAATGTAAATAATTGTAATGAAATGCGAGAAATCAACTACTAATGTTCTGAAGCGTAAAAATATGAAGTCTTCTCTCTCCAGTCTTTTCCTTCCTTTTTCATTAAACACTCAGGTAATAATAATATTGTGGTAAATGTTTGTAAAATACAAGTCAAAAACTTAATTATACTAGATAAATTTAATTTACATAGGTACCTGAAATTTTCGAAAATTATATTTTCCTTCCCCTCGTTTCTGATAACTTTTTTTTTGAAGCCATCATCTTGACTTGATAATTGTTTTGGCGATAAAATGAAAATGTTCTCTTATCAGAATACCTACGTTATATTCAAATCTTGATTCAGTATAGCCAGATTCAAAGGAAAAAGTATCAATTTATACGAATAAGATTAAATTAAATCAAGTTTATTAGCAGAGTTTATAAATTAATTACTGCCGACCTCATTTGTAAGGGATAGTCAGGGAGAGTAAGGGTCTTCAACTCTTTGCGTTTCAGAGGATTTGTAATCATCTGCAAGATTGGGCAGGATTTAAATCCACTCTCATATAGTGGATATTTGATTTGAAATTTTATTTTTTTCAAAATTCTTCATTTTAAAATCCAAAAATTTTCGTATTCCGCGATCCGGTGATCATTGTTCAGGTTTCAGGTTCAGGTATGCATGTTATTAATAAGTACAATAGAACTTGTTTTTCATTTCTAATATTGTAATTAATTTTGTAATACTAACGTTTCGAAGATCAGAATCATTTTTAGTATTTTTTTCATTATATTTATTCTTTACCTAGATTTTGGATTTGAAATCCATTTTTGCAGAGGATTTCGGATTTTTGATTTGAAATCCTCTTGTTCCGGATTTTGCCCAACCCTGAAATCATCTGTCAAATGTCCAACTTTTTGATACAGGTGATTATATATATATAGTGATCTATGGTCAAAGTGGCATCACTTTGCACATTCCTCAGAAGTGCATCTAATGTCACGTTAACGACACCACAGTGGCGAACGGAATGTATAATTTCATAGGTTTTCTTGGAAACAAATTTTTAAAATGATGCCACTTTACCTGTAAACATCAAAAAAATGAGGCTACTACGACCGTACACCGAAAAAAATTTTTTTGTATGAAAAATATAATATTAGTGGTAAAGTGGCATCACCCAAATAACCACACCAGTGACGTCATGAAACATAGCTGAATCGATGAGCAATGTGATGGTAAAGTGGCATCAAAAAAAAGATGCCACTTTGTAAAAAAGATGCCACTTTACCTGTAGACGATGAAAAATGATGCCACTTTATCCATAGATAAATCTATATATATCTATTGTTCCTCCACGCATAGCGCCGGCGGGTATCCATGACTTGGTGAGAGACTTTTCTTGAAAATGCAAAAAAATGTTTTTTTTTGTTTTCTCGATGCACCTCAAAATGGCAGGTTATTCAAATTTTGAGGGTGGCTGGAGAAGAAGCAAATAGCTAAAAGTTTTTCTTTTTGATTTCGTATGAAAGAGTGAGTTACGTACACCAATATATCCAAATTTTAGCTTCGCAAGTGCATTTGGAGAGGAGTTAAAGTAAAAAATGACATTTTGAGGAAACCGAGTCATGAAATTTTCTTAATCTTCCATATCTCCTCACCAAATCGACCTACAAAGGTCAAACTTTATATGTAGGTTCAGTTAATGACCAGAGCATGATCCGTTAAATTTGGATCAAAATGAATCCAAAATGATGGATCGTAAAAATTTGACGGTAATTTGAGGTGTTTATATGATTATTGCATGACAAGAAATACTACATTTGTTCTAAATTCAACTTCTTAATGTTGATGAGTGCTGCTACCTATAGTACGCATCTCATCACTAATGTCCACCCTACTCGTTTTCACCAGGTCTTAGTAGAAGACCTGGTATCTCTATGTACTTTTACACGCTAGCGTTTCTCGCCGTTCAGAGGTTCAACGGATCAGCCAGATTGATTTTAATGGTTGACAAATCAACCTCGTGGTTTCTTTGTTTTTCTCGCTTTTGCAAACGCTGATCTATATTGGTAATGTGTGTACATTAACATCAACCATTAAAATTCTTTCAGCGAAGCGTACTAATTTTAGTATTTTTGCTTTATTTTGCTAATACTTAAAACTTCCAAAGTGGTAAGCGTTTGATTAATACTTTTTCGAATAGTGATTGTTCTTGGTTTCCTGTCTCATTGTGCACATCATTATGGCGCCAACGACTCGAAATAATGGTACTGCTGGTACTAGCTCACAAAGCAATGACTTGAACACTAATGAACAGAACCCAGAGTTGAGTGAATTGGTACAAGCACAGGTGAAGAAACAGCTGGAGCAAATACTTAAAAATATGCCACAATTTTCAAGTTCTGCCGAGCATCAGCAATGGATTGAAGCAGATAAGGCGTATGTAACCCCTCCATTTGCTATACGTGCTATTGCAGATCATGAGAAGCTCCATGGTACAAAGAATTTCAAGAGCTGGAAAATGATGATTGAATTGGACTTGAAGGCTCTTAATTTATATCCTTTTGTCACATCAAAATGTGGTGAAGAGGTAAGAGTTTCTCCCAGCCGAAGAGTTGTTTTAGATGCGCAAGCATTGCAGTATGTTAAAGCATCAGTAGATAAATCCATAAGCTACAGACTGAGTGATATATGTACAGCCTTTGATGCGGTGGAATCACTTACAAAAATGTTCGGTAATAACAAAACTCAGAATTATATAGATCTTCATAATCGTTTCATGAGATTACGATTCAAACCAAATTTCGAGCCAAACAGATTTATTGGAGATTTCGAGCAGCTGATAAAAGATTATTCTGAGATGGGAACGACATTTCCTGAAGATTTCATTGTTACAATTTTATTACAAAAAATAGAAGGTATACATGATCCTAAATCTCCATATTTCTCATTTTTTCAAACAATAGCTTCATTACCAGCAGAGAACCAGAATCTGGAATACATTAAACAGCGGTTTATAACAGTAGCAATGAACTCCAATTCAACTACTCAAGGTGATAAAAACTCTATGAAACGTGTTGGTATTACTGGAGCTAAGAATGAAAGTTATATTAAACGGCCACGACTGAACCAATCTCCAACTCCAAACACTAATGAATCATACAAGGCAAAACCAATGAAAACAAAGTATACTGATACTCAATTAGAAAAACTCAAAACAATGTCGAAAGAAGAAAAGAAGTCGATACAATGCAAGAAATGTGGTGAATATTTCCACGGTAAAACGGAGTGTCCAAACCCAGGTCGAATGTGTTTCGCTTGTTTTAAGTATGGGCATGAGAAGAAGGAATGCAAGTTTAATAAAACAAAAGGTAAAATTGTAGATTTAACTTTATTTTATAAAAATAACCTATTTGATAAAATATATATTTTCATTGTGGACTGCAGCCACGCACCATATTCATAAGCGATAAAAATATTTTATTTATTATTTATAAAAATTTAACGTACCGCAGAAAATATCAACTGCTGATAAAAATAAATGTGAATTTTGTCATATGTAAGGGTTCTCTACCAATTTTAATAACATTTGGAAAAAAGTACTAAAACTATTATAAATTTAAATAATGTACAATATGTACCCAATTTATGATAAATTATTCTATTTAGTGTATCTTCCTTTAACGTAGAATTTGGAACCTATTTTTGTGTTATATCCAAAAACTGGGCAGTAAAATTGGCCGCAAAATAGCAGCCATAGAACAATATAATGGAATTTATAAAATGAGGGTAACAATCATTGAAAATGGTGAATCTAGAATCGATGATTTTATATAATGAAACGTCAAAGATAAATTATACGACTCAAAAACTGACAAAAGACTGTTGTATTTTTGAGGAAAATAATATTAATATCTCTTGTGCTAAAACGTCAATACTTAAACGTAATAATACCCGAAAATTAAAACGTAAATTGACACCTGGTCAATTAAAGTTGCTTAGGCAGGAAGGGGAATTGTGGCACCGACGCATGGGTCATATTTCTTCCCCAATAGTAAATCGTTTAGAAAATGTTGTGATAGGTACTGGTGAACTAGCATGTGATTCAACAGTATCTACATGTGAGATTTGTTCAAAAGCAAAATTGACTAGAAAAGCCTTTAATAAAAATAGAGAACGTGCTACAAGACCATGTGAAAGGGTGCACACAGACCTTATGGGACCTATTACTCCCCCTACTTTTGTAAAGAAAAACAATTATATTCTCTGTGTGACGGATGATTATACGCGGTACACACAAACGTTTGTAGTAAAAACAAAAACCGGTTTGGAAATAGCGGCATGTATAGACGAAGCTCTTCGTTTTTTACAGGCACGCTATCCAGGTACTGGTCAGTTTGATGTATTGCGCTGCGATAATGGCAGTGAATTCATTTGTTCTGATACAGAAAAAGTCTTACAAAAATATGGAATTGTTCTTGATGAATCGGAACCTTTTTGCCATGAGCATAATGGGTTGTCCGAGAGAATAAACTTGACAATTCAACAAAGGGCAAGAGCTCTCTTATACGAGTCTGGTTTCCCTGCTAATATGTGGGGATTAGCAGTGCATACTGCGTGTTATATTTACAATAGGACGCCACATTCTAGTTTAGATTTTGTGACTCCTTATGAAAAACTCTATGAAAAACTACCTGATATTACAAATATGCGAATATTTGGAGCACGTGCGTATGTCTTGAATGAAAATATTCCTAAAGGGCAAAAATTCGCTTCTCGCTCAAATACATATTATGTGGTTGGGTTCACAAAGACAGGTTATGAACTATTTGATCCCAAAACACATAAGATTATCAACTCATGTAATGTAAAAATCGACGAAACAAAATTATATAAACACGATTACCCTTTATCAAATATAAATCACGAATCATTTACAATAAATAATTCTCTCGTATCACATGATAATTTCAAGCAAAAAACCAATTGAATGAAATTCGGAGTACATCAAATATTAATACTTCTCCTAACCATAATTCAGTGTCAATACACACTACTAACAAAAATATAAATATTTGTGAAAATGAAAATACTGAATCTGAAATAATAAATCGTAATTATGAATCAAGTTCTGAAAATGAATCAATTTATGAATTAGAAATTGATGATGACTGGGATGATGAGTCAGATAATATTCCATTACAAGTGAAATATTGCTACTCTAATCCTAAAGCATTAATAACATTAGACGAGAAACCTATTC